>JAHLJZ010000007.1:0-588991 GCA_025602915.1 Paraphysoderma sedebokerense
AACTTTTGTAAGCGACTTATGAATATATCATTGATTATTGTGTACATATGCGTTGCTTGCACAGAAGCAAGTAAACATTAAATGTTGCAATAATACTTTTTATAGTTATCATACACAGCTCCACATGATATTTCTTGATAGTATATTGTGAATGATGATTGATATGCGCCGCCTGGTCATTCAAATATTCGCCTCAGTCCATCACCTCTCAAACTACAATAACCGTTTTATAACCATCGCCATAATCTTCCCTACTCAATAAATTCCGTCAAAGTTTTCATCTGAGAATCAAGGGAGTACCTCCTCTTGCGAGATTGATACGACCTAGGTTGTGCGGTTGGAGCGAAATTCGCCGACGACGACGAACTGTCCTCCTTCAGAATCCCATTATATAGTTCAGAATATGTGATTACTGTTGAATCCCCAACGGTTAGGCCAATAAAATTGCGGTAATGTAATCACTGCAACTGTATCCAAAATACTGGAAAAGGAATGCAAGATCAGATTACAGAATCTCTGTGTTCCAGACTCGATCTAGTGAACACCGAACACGTAGCAAAAAAGGCCTGTGCGTTAATTTCTCAATAAACAAGTACACAGTGTCCCCATATCGCCGCTGTCTATTTGAATATTTGTAACGTTTAATGAATGGGAGCGCAATTATTAGCTTACAGGTATTATATAACATTCAATTCAGACATATCTGCGACAGTGTTGCCCGACCCTACCGTATCCTGTGTTGAGTCACATAGTAACAAACTTTCAATTATTTCCTACAATGGTTGAAAAGTTTCGCACTTAACACAAAATCCAAAATCCAAAAACATTGTTGATTAAGAATGGGACACTTGGAGGTTAACCGTCTCCCGTTGATAATTGTATCAGAGCTCTTCCACTCTGGCAAATTGGCAATCATTCACTTTGCGCGGATGTCAAGCAGGTGTCAGCAATTTTGAGCCCGTTCTCACCGTGCCCGACGCTCCCTCGATCTGCCCTGAATTCTCCGATATTTATATTTCAATGTCTGCCTGCAAAGTGCTAGATATTCTTTTCTGAAGCGACACAGAACTGCGATTCCATTACGATTTCGATAAACATTCGCGAAGTACAGCGTATGTATTGTTTCTTTAGATTGAGTTACAATGCTTCGCCTCTGCCAGAAAAGGCAACGAATGTTGACATTGTGCCTTAATTGAAAGGTATTAGACAACATATCCTTGGGAAAACCGTCTGTCTTAGCTACAATTACTTTGATCACATATATTTTGTCTATACTCCCGCAGTCGGCACTTCCCAGACGGCTTAGACTTCGGAACAACTGCATTACGTTAAGCAAATCAATCAGCATACAACACCCCAACCGCTTTTTCCAAATTCTCGCCAAATGACTGCTGCCGGCTTAGTATTAAATCACCAAAATTTGGGCGATTACAATCAAATATCCTCGCATCGGTATCGTGGTCCCTATCCTTCGTTCTCTCATGATGAAGGACACGGCAATGACTACAAGTACCTTGATGAGCAACGGGAAGGAGGGAATTTATCTCACATTCTGCAATCCAACACCAATGCATACACAGATGACAGAGAAAATAGTCTTGATAAAATCGAAGTACAAGGGGAACCTGATGCTGATTTTGAGAGAATCGATAACGAGAACCCGCGGCCCATGCACGGTGTGAAATCCACTGAAGGGTTGTCTTTCAACAGAAGAAGAGGTTCTGATGGTGGAATCGGGATGGGTAAATATAACCTCATTTCTTGCTTATGCACCGAGATTGGAGCATTTCGTTTCTAAATTCATTTTTGATAGCCCATGCACCAATGCAAGGAAACAGGACGTCGTCTCGGCGCAGTAGTGTGTCATCACTCCCTGAACAGTATCCCACTGATCAGTTTTCTCAGGACTCTTTGGCGTTGCCAGATGACTTGGATCCTAATGAACGTAGAAGATTATTGCACCTGGAATCTGAACGACGTGGAAGGTTGTGCTTAAAAAACGGTTTTGAAGAATTGAAAGGCCTCATCCCTGGGTGCAATGGGAAGAAGGTTACGAAGCAAGTTATCTTAAATAAAGGTTAGTTGTTATATCGCTTATTCTTCTTCATTCGTATCTCTTAATGTATATTTCTCGATATTATTACGGCATATTCCTATTAAATAGCATCGGATTACATCGCTGCTTTGACTGAAAAGGTCGAGTCTCTACAAAATCAGCTCAAAAGTACCAAAAAGCAGCTTTTATTATACGAGACCGCTTGTCATTGTAACCTTGGTGAATCCATCAGGGGGCGTCGTCCTCAGCTGCCCAAGGTCTCTTCGTCCAACTCGATACAGTCTCAATATGCACTTCACAATGCATCGCCACAACACCGCCAAAATTATCGGCAACGGAGGACTCAGTTACGACATGCTCCGTATGACAGTCAAAATTTTAAATATGATGATAAGTCGATTGTGACGGGGGCAAATGGAATGCGTGTAAGGCGGCAAGAAGATATGGACTTGCTGCGAAATGGAAGTGTTGAAATCAGCGGTAATAACACAATGAAAGGAGGATTGGAGCTTTCAAATAATGCATTCCATTCGTCACTTCAAAATTATCGGTTGGCTCCCGAGAGTGCAGTAGATAACAAATAGTATGTTAATTCAATGATTTTTCCTACTTCGTGAGTTGTTCATTATTGAATGCTGTGGGCTCATATCCAACCTTTTTTTAAAGCAAACAAACCCAAAGTCGACCGCTGCAAAGCTTACCGCAGTATACACCTACATATCCGAATGAAACCGTTGCCCATTACAATAGGCAATATCAGCATTCTGAATTATCCCCGTCGTCGAACTCTTTAGACCTGATATATAATTCCACTCGTCGGCATAGCTATGATTCTGGATTTGGAGACGAATATGCCCAACATTCCAATGCTCAGCTACCAATTCCAAGTCATCAGCAGTCTTATATCGCCGACAGAAGGTATAGCTTACCGCAGTTACATAGCATAACACGAACAGATTGGGGATCTAGTGCCGGAGTAGGGTATGAAATGGGAGTGGCCGATTTTGCTGGGGTTCATTATGAAGATTTTAAATACAATCAGCGAGACCATTCACGTCAAGGTGATTAGTCACAATCTGTACGGACCTTATCCTGCGAACAGAGAAAAGTTATTGACAACTTATTTCGTGATCATCAGAACCATCGACATCGTCATCCTCTCACTCCAACTTAAGTTCTCGGGTCAATGGTGACTTTTTAACTGGCGAAGATCCGGCTGCAAGAAATCAGCACCTAAGTGATAAAGGCCAAGACATCTTGAATGAAAGTCAATCTACCTCGAGTTAGTTGACAGAGTATTCTTTTTGCTTTTTTACAGCCTTGGGCAATACTTTATATAACGATATACGGCTTTAAATTAAATCAAACGGATTCGTCGAAACAAGAGTATAAGTTCATTCGGGGTTCTCGTTAATCCTTTTTGTTGTCCGTGATGATGTGACAAATTCTTAGAAGCAATCTTTGACATAGTACATAGTTGGCTAAGATGTGAGCGGAAGGATGGAGTTATTATTGCATCCATATTTATTACTCATGTATTATTCAAGCACATATTTACTGGTTTACGCATTAACTAACTGTAGACGTCATCACACTGTCATGAAAGGATTGAAGATAAGAGTCGGCAACCTCTATGTACATTTTTATATTTACGTCATACCCACCATGTAGGCAAGTTTTATATACTTTTGATAGTGGTATTATTATTTCATGTTGGAATCAAATATATTCTCTTTCAGTTGCCAAGTCCACGCGACGCGATTGATGTAAAAGTTATGCCGCAAACCTGCGACATTACATTCCTAATCACCTCTTGAATTCAAACCTTGACACATACCATAACGAGAAGAAAGAATGTCACATCTAAGGATAAAAACGTCTGCCAGCCCTGCATCTCCCAATACGGCGATCTTCAACACACCACGTAGTCCAACACTTGCGTATTCTCCAACAACACCAAACTCGCCTGTTACTCCCTCAGCAGACGTTTATGATCATCTGATATCAACGGGAGTTTCCTTGGAAGATACAACAGCTTTGTTGATACAAGTCTGTTTGAATGCCAATGTTATCGGTTTAAGCGGGAAGGAAGATGAACGAGTTTTAAAACAGCTGACGGAAATCAAGGTTGGCAATCGATTTAAATTGACTATTTTGCTCCGAAAGTAGTTTGCATCGTCTAACACCATTCAATTCTATTAATTAAATTAACATCACTCATACTGTCTGAAACCAATCGAAAACATAAAATGCACGCTCTTTCTTGATTGTTCCTTAACACATGATAGGATATTTTTCTCCTCCACCAACATGATCTACAAACATATCAATCAGTCGAAAATACTCTTAACAGTGCCATGTTTGATTTCCATGTCGCAATCACGAAATTAAACAACAAGCTAACTATTTTGAAAAACTCGTCCTTCTTGCCAAGTTACTCAAAGAAGAGGAAGTTAGACCGAAGGCTAAGTGAAGTAAAGGAATGCTGGAATCGTATGGTGTGTATTGTTTCAATCTAATCAGGCAAACCGTAGAGGGTTAGAGAAGGTACCGTTCAGAGAAGAGGCAATAGCGTTGGCTAATTCATATTCCTCAAAGTTCATGATTCTGACGATGACTATGGCCACAAAATCATCTCAAGCGGCTACGCAGGCGTCAGGCAATGTTGCGAAATTAGCGATAGCACAAGGTCACCCTGACTGGGATGGTAATATTCTGCAGGTTGCTCCCTGTCCACTTTAACACCATATTCATTCGCATTTGATCATTATCCTCTTCAGTCTTAGATCCCAATGATGCAGTCAAATTGTGTACTCAAGGAGATAAACATCTTTTCGGATATGGCGTTACCAAGTCTCCAGAAATCGCTTTAAAACGATATAACCTGGCAGCTAAAAACGGATACGCGCCGGCTTGTGTTATGTTGGGAGCTTTGTACGAATATGGAATAGGCCATTCAAGTGATCTCTCTATGGCGGTTTATTGGTATAAAATGGCAGCGGAGAGAAACTCGGCTGAGGTATGTTGTTCAGATTCGTCGTGTGCATTTATTTTTTCTTCGATCTGAAGAAAGGTGACTAATTCAACAGTCAACGCAATTTTGAATATGTATATTCTTTCATAACAGGGATGTACAGCACTCGGACGATTATATGAGCACGGTATCGGTTTGGAAAGGGACCTTAGTAAAGCTTCTGAATGGTATCTGAAAGCTGCGGAATTGGGTGATTTAGAAGCAATGACATGTCTCGGCAACCTCTTAGAAGCAGGCCCATCTCCGATTAACATTGATTCTGAAAAGGCTTATCACTGGTATTCTCTCGCTGCAAATCAAGGTTATGCTCGAGCGCAAAATTGTTTAGGAGGATTATTATATAAAGGAATAGGATGCTCGCAGGATTATTTAAAGGCCGCACAAGAATTTAGAAAGGCGGCAGAGCAAGGAAATGCTGCTGCTATGAACAACTTAGGCATTTGCTACGAGGAAGGTAGAGGTGTGGCCAGAGACTATGTACTGGCGAAATTATGGTACAAGAGTGCACATGAGAGAGGTCATGCCAGCGGAACAAACAATCTTGGATACATGTTTTTAGTTGAAGTGTGTTGCTATTTTCTGTCACTCTTGGCTTCGCTAGTGCTTACTTACACCTCTGAAAGAACAATGTTTTCGAGGCATTTCAGCTGTTTAATTTGGCAATGTCGCTCGGTTCAGTCGACGCAATTTATAATTTAGGTGCTTTGTATGAGAATGGTTCAAAAGGCAACCATAGTGCACTCTTAGGATCTGTACCGACGATCGATACTTTTCTCCCCTCAGATTTACTTCCATTCAGCATTATAGCCGATCAACGGTCTGCATTTCAGTATTACAAAATGGCAGCTGAAAAAGGGCACGAGAAGGTTGGTAAAGTTGTGATTGATAATCATTTTCTCTGAATTGACTAAATCTCTTTCCGTTCTCAGGCAATGATTAAAGCTGCAGAAATGGCACTGCACGGACGGGGAATCCCCAAAAATCTTAAGTTATCGAGCCATTTTTACTTCCTCGCGGCTACCACATTTTCCAATCCAATCGCGGAGAACGCTCTAGGTGAATTACACGAAATCGGGGCAATAAGCGCGGAACCAAATCCGAATGAAGCCAAAAAATGGTATGCCAAAGCTATGAAGAATGGATTTGCGAAAGCGATTTTCAATTTGGGTAAATTGTACGAGTCAGGCTTAGCTGTAGAGCGCGATCTAGATAAAGCTGTTAAGTTGTACGTAGAGGCCAGTAAACGCGGAGATCAAAGAGCAAAGCAGAGGATGGAAGAGTTGAAAGACTTGGTGCAGGAGAGACAAGTGTCAGAAGTTAAAGGAAAGAGAGCAAACTTTTCGTTGTAGTGGATTTGGATTTCTCTCCGTCAACCCTCTCTTAGTTGTTAGCTACTTAACGATATTTATTTATAGTAGAAATCATATTAGTAGGTTTAAGATTATGAAGCTGTTATCTTTTGATACATAAATAAATAGTAACTTGAGAAACCGCTGAATTTGATATGACGAGTTGATCGCTGTAGTAAACTCCATCAACATAATCAGGTGCATTCAAGGAAGATGAAGCTGATAAATAAGACACCACTCTACGTATATTTCCACTGGAGGTCCGATTGAAATGATATTGTGAGTTTGATCAAAATTTGGTGAGATTTTCGATTCTTTCCGTTGACGGTTTATTCGACACGTCCGGTTGAGATGTATTTCATGGCCCTGGCCCGCAGGTTCCAAAAATTATTCAAAACTCCTGAAATGAGTGATGCAGTTGCAGTTAGATATCTTCTTATGATATTGAAGTGACAGTCAAACAAAGTTGCCGATTGTAATATCTGACATGCCGTCTTCACCAACAGCCAAATCACCTACGATTACTCAGGTAGCTTCACCGGTCTCTGAAGCAAAATCTCCGATATCTAAATTTCCGAAATCGCCGTCATCGAGTGATCCAAGTTCGTCGTCATACGTCAAATTTCAACAGAAAGGGCAATCCAAATTCGACCACAAAATCATGACAAGTACAGCATTGAAGAAAGGAAGTTCCATCCCCGTCAAATCCAATAACAGCAAATCTGTACCTATAGACAAAAAACGAAGACCGACTCAATCGAACAAATCTCACGATGCTCCTATGGATTTACAGCCTGACGATCTAAAAAAATTGCTCCAGGAGTTCAAGGTATGTTGGATAAGAAAAGAATTAGCTCATCGTTCTTCAGTTATAAGTTAAGTTTTGAAAAGAGTTGAACGCATTCTTCTTTATTTAATTTGTTCCTTGTACAGAAAAAATGGCAACAAGAATATGGTCAAAGAGTTCGATTCCAAGAATCTAATCGCCTCCTTCGCGATCAATTGTCGAAGTTTCAAGTGCGAATTTCCAAACTTGAGGGACCCCAACAGGAAACTGTCAGCATACCTCAGAGTCCAGTACCAAACGACAGCAGTGTTACGAAAGAAGGCGGTAGCGACACCTTGAAATCTCTTATAAAGAAAGGAGTAGACGCCAATGCCGAACGATTCGCTAAATTGGAAGACCAGCTGAAACGAGCTGCTGGTAGATTAAAGGAATACGAAACCGGCAAGAAAAGTGTGATCACAGAAGAAGAGAGCCTTAGACAGAGTAATATGATTGCGGTATTGACTAAGAGAAACAAAGAGTTGACGAAAGAGAAAAGGAAGCTTGAACATTTGCTGCATGCAAAATCGCTACAACTGGAATCCGAGGCTAAGGCAAGTACTTACTGGACAACTTCTGAAATTCGGAATGAAGCCTTCTGTATTAACAACTTGTCATTATATTTCACCTTTGCTTCGCCTTGCAAATGATACCGATTTGAATGTTTACCATTGTGGTATATACAGAAAAGTCAAAAGATAATAAGTGAAACCGAGGCGATGAAAGCAAAAATTGCAAGAGAGAAAACCACTAAAGAACTGGAATTAACTGAAGCACTGAAAAAGAAGCTAGCACTGGAAGAGAAAATACGTGAATATGAGAAACGTATAGATGAAGAAGCCAAAATCAGAATAACGTTGGAGCATCAAAACTATACGTTGCGACAAAAGGTAGAAAAAATGAACTTCAACGAGGCTCTAGGGTAAGAATTCTATAATTAGTTTCTCAGACTATTTGAAAGTCTTGGCGCGGACAGAAATCTAACTCTGCAACACTTGCATCTATATACTGATTTTCATAAATAGTACCTTCCTTGATGAACCAGATTCTACTACAAGACAGCCTGACAAAACGAAAGGGTAAGTGTTGGAAAAATCTTCTGCCATAATTTACAGGCATCTGATAGTTTGATAAGGCAACCTGTCGATATTAAAATCGATACCGCGAAGAATGTAGTCGGGAACGAAAAGTAAGCTTTTTTAATCAGACAAAGACGAAATCTAAAATGGAATTTAAATTGCCCCGCTCGTTTTCTGCTCTTTTTATTTCACCCTAAAGTGTCCCTGACGAAAAAATGCTGCCTGTGCCAACTTCCATGACGAAAAAGCCGAAACCAACAATGGCGAATCTTTCAATACCATCACCGGATGAAGATAAGAAAATAAAAGTTGCACGAGTCACCCTTGAATACGATGCGTGGGTGGCAAGTAAGAAAATCGAGAACAAGCCTAAAGATAAGGATGAGCCCCACAGAACTTTTACTGATGAACAGCCGTCGAAAATGGAAGGTTCACTTCCTCCTCATCGCCCTTCGACAAAGCCAGATGATTTGACAGCGCATACTCGCGCCGCCAGTAATAGTAATTCCGTTCCTGCTGGTCATAAAAATACTAACCCTTCTAAAGTCAGAAGCCCAAGTCCAGTTGGAATAGAAACCTACTCACAAAAACATGACGAATCAAATATTACCTGCACTAAAAACGGGAATGAAGAAACCCCGGAAAAGCATATTAATTCAGGGTCACTTCACCCCGATGAAGCTGTGCCCAATCATGTGCAGTAGTATGTTTGAGGCATTTGCGAGAGACATATGTGATTTCGGAAAGAACAAGGGAGGGCATACCATCGGATATCGAAATATTTATTATTGATAGAGCAATTTGTATTGCAATGTATTGATGCTTTAAAACGTTGTAGCTGTATAATATATTTGGCGAATATTTCTTAAATCTAGTTCAAAAGCATTGGATCCCAACGCGTTTTCCACAAATACCACATTTACAACCATACAACACAAAAACCTGATACCAATGTCCGATCAAGACAATCCAAAAGAAACTGTAGAAATGCCAGGTACTGAGACGGTTGTGACATCCAGTTCGGAGTTGCCTGCTGGGAGTGTTCTAGGTGAAAGTTCGGCGGATATCTCCGTACTTGAAAAGTCATCCGATCACAGCAGCAGTCCATCTACTAACGAGACCATCGAAACTCCTGAAGCAATATCAAAGGATAGTCGACCCCAACACTCAGAATCAAATGGGAAATTGGCTGCTAATCAAATTGCGAATCCTGCCGATATCATGTCAGGTGGTAACTTGATTTCTACAGATGCAGCCGACTCAAATTCGGCGAACAACTTGGACGCAGATATAGAAAAGAAATCGATTTCGAAACCTTCGAGTGAATCTGACTTAAAATTATCGACTGGTGAATCCACTGGTCACAGCGATCCGACGGATACTCCAAGTCATCATGACACCAAATCCAAGAGCCGACGTACATCAGAATCGGAAGAAATTGCAGTAAATACCAATATCAAAACAGACAATACTATTCCACAAAACTTGGAGCGCTCAGATGTATCGAATTTATACGATGAGACGAAAACAACAACAGTTAATGAGAGTTCAGATCAAAATGGGGTTGACAACCCTAGGAGAATGGAGATTTCAAGCGGTGGATTGTCATCCATTAATATTTTCAAAGACCAATTGTCAGTTACATCAAATCTGAATCAAGATTTATTGGCGCCGCAATCCCAAATGAACACGGACGTTCCAATTCCACCAACCCAATCGACATCCATCTTTGCTGAAGACAACTCCTCGACCCAATCTGAAACTCAAGTTCAGGTAATGGGGCAATCATCAAACCAAGAAGATCCACAAAAATTTAAAGTTGATAGAGAGGCATACAAAGCTCTGATACAGGCTGCATTGGGCCAACGCGAGAGACTGAAAGCTGTTAATTTGTCGCTACAGAATAGATTAGGTGATTACTTTCGACGGAAGAGGGTAGGCAAATCTAATTCATCGGGGACATGTTTATCCATATCTTCAACTTAACTGAAATACACCATCACTCATAGACCGATGACAAACCCAATGAAGTCGACAAAGCGCCCACAGATCAACAACAAAGATATCTCAGTGTCATCACACAGCTAAAAGACATGCGAGCAGAGCAGGATCGTTTCGAAGAATCCAATAAGGGGATCATTGACGAACTTCGAGTAAAGTTAGAAGAAAAGAAGGTGGAAGCAAACCTCAAATCAGAGGAATTTCGGAAATACAAGCACAATGTTGCTGTTAATGCCGGTAATAGTAGGACAGGAAAACCCATTCCTTCAAAGGTTAGTTAGTCGTTTCGCTGATAATCAACATTTACCATTCTGATGTCTATCTATACCGTCAAAAAAGATTATCGAGCAAATGGAGAATTATGATCTGAGGAAGGAACAGGAAGTAATGCAAATGCGACTCGAAAATATCAAATTGCGGAATAGAATACGACGTAGTGAACTGTTGCTACGACAAAAGGTTGAATCTATTTTTCCGTACATTCAAGCTGTGAGTCGGATGCAGGATGTATATGAAACAATTCTAATCTATTTATTCTCTGTCTACTGTAATTGCAGGAGGAGTTGGCAGAAGGGCTACATTTGATTGATTTCGAACAACTAAAAATCGAAAACCAGACATACAACGAAAAAATTGAAGAGAGGAACGAAGTACTTTGAACAATTGAGTTCAACAGGTCATATGGACGCACCTAAACTAATGTTTTGAATACTAGGAACTACTTAAACTACGGAAAAAAATAACTAATATAGTACAGGTGTTAACGCATATCAAGGAAAAACTTCAATTTGTTCAGGTGATATTATATTGTTCAATTTCTGCAGCAACTCCCTACTACACCCACATTGCAATTGCTTTATTTACTAAATTATTGTTCATTTGATTAGTCCGAGAATACTGAACTGAAAGGGGAACTGCAATCCTTGGACGAAATGGTGGAAAGACAACGCGACACGATTCCACTTGCCAAACATCGACGAGATAAATTGCGAACAAAAAATCAAGTAATGAAAGAAAAAAATGGGTTGTTGGGGAATGAACCGCTTTTAAGAGATTACGAAACTAGAGTGGTTAGTTTTATCCCTCTATACCCCACCTCATCTCTGACATCATCACGTTTGGATATTGATTATTGATTATATCATACAATTTGATCGTCGAAACTTGAATTTTTAGGAATCATGTCAACTCCTTCAAACCCAGATTGAACAATACAAGCAACAACATGAGAACATTATAGCTCAAATTCGAAAAATTGAATTACACGAGCGTAAAAGATTATTCAAGTTGTCTCGTCCTGCGAATTGATGAATGATTGATAATGTATAAATTAATAAAATTCATTACAGTAACCACAACAAATAAATTGTGATTTTGAATACTGCCAAACCGAAATACATGATTCACCAATGCACATTAGATTGGTTCAACTTTCACTTGAAATCCATCAGGTATTGGAATCTTAACTTTTAAGTCTAAGCTTAAATTCTTTTAAAGACGGCCCAAAAAACTCGAGCGAGCTGTTTCATCATTTCAAATAATATATCCATACACTAATAATTACAATTTACACACTAGGGGTATCAAAATCTCATGATTATACAGATAAAAGCAAAGATGTAAATCGTCCATAGACTTTTTTGCCTAGCTTGATAATTTGATTCGGGATTACATATTACATTGCATATAGTATATCGTATAAGGAGGATAGAAGTCGAGTATAAGTTGAGGTTACATATACGAGGAGGAATAAAAGCTTTAGATGATAGTTACGATTGTGTCACGTACGTAAGTTTAACGTGTGGTCGGTTGGATGGAAAGGTCGAGTGAAGTTTGGACAGAGGGGAGGTAAATCAATGTAGGTGTGATATCGCCAAGAGCAGTACGAATGTAAAGTGAAACTATTGGAGGTAGAGGCTACGAAATCAACAATAGTGCGAACATTGAAGACGTCTTTGGAAACCACATGAATCGATAGACCCAAACCTCATGCTTCAAGCAAATGTACCTTGGTGCTAAAACAAAAAGTCGGTTACTTCTTCCCCTTGCTTCTTGATTTCATCTTGGTACTAACGGTAACGCCATCCGATTTTTGAGCTGGTTGACCTTTACCAAGCCTTTTACCTCTCCCTACTTTTCGAGTTCCAGCTTTACCATTTTTAACTTTTTTTGCACCTTTTTTCCCCTTTCCTTTTGCTTTTTTCGAACTTCCAATCTGACCAACATAATCATCCATAGCTTTCAACAATGTCTCCATACAAACTTCATCCGGTACTTGTCCCACACTAAACAACACTTTTAGTTTCTCCATACTCAACATTTCCAATTCACTTAAACTTGTACGAGCCACGTAATCTACTCCATCGGGAACATTATTCACCACGTCAAGTCTTATATTCGATCGACTATCCATATGAGACTCCATTTCTTTTAATTTATAAATATCAAGTCGATAATAAACATCAATATACTCGTCCATTGATAATTCGTCTTTTTCGAATCGTCGCCACCATTCGCTGGGTGGAATGGTACGGTCGTATTCGGTTTTAGAGTAGGTAATGTATGTTGTGGCATTGATTGAACGGGTCGGGGACGATGAAAATCGGACTTTACGAATCGCTGAACGGAGTCGTTTGGTGGGTGGTTCTTGTGGAATTTGAGGTGAAATTTGAATTTGACTTTCACTTGGATTTGGGGTTTTGTTCTTTGTACCTTTTTCAGTTTCAGTCAACGTGGATGCCGATGATATCGTCACAGCCAAAGACGATGAACCAGCCTTTGGCGGTTTAACTTTCGGTGTCGGTTTCGGTGTCGATTTCGTTTTCGATGTGGATTTGGGAGCCTCTTTCTCCCTTGGAGATTTGGAAATAGAAGTAACAGAAACAGATGTATCATGAATAGGTTGGGATTGAATCAACTCATTCGTTTGAGTGATAGTTCGTTTCCGTTTCTCTTTTAACCCTACTTTCTTGTCCGCCGTCGTACGATTATTTGCCGTCGTCGTTGTCGTACCCGTACTTTTCGTATTTTTAATCTTCATATTTAACACTCCCACATCCGATGTTTCAACAACTTTAGCGTCGGTTGCACTCTTTTGTTCGTTTTGAGAAGAACTTGAATTCAAGAAACCTGGTTGTCGAGGCGATCGTCTTAAGGTTTGCTTGGACGGTGGCATAAACTCTATATTTGATCTTTCCATCAGCGCCATTACAGTGAGGACATGTTTCTGATATGAGATATAATTATCAATGATCAGCCGCTCATGTCATGAGTTCACAAAGGGGAACAAAAAGAAGAAAAATTGAGGAGCATATACTCGTTCTGAACAGGGGACAGGGTCATCACTCATAGGAGGCAAGCAAAGCGAGAGCTAAAAGAAATACACGTGACTTTAAATATTCATTCCTACAAAACCACTCATCAGATCGATCCATTTAAATACAACCACTGATGTCATGAATAATATAATACAGTATCCGTATAACGTTCAATTTCCTCATCGCGTTACTCTACAAACTTTACAATCCATTCACGACTTCCATGACGAACTCGTTTTGTTCAAATTGATGCCAATATTTTTCCTTCAAATTCTGAATCACATCAATTACTTGTTCTTCTTTCATCGAATCTATATTCTCGGTGCCCGAAAATTCAGATAGGAACGATTCAATGACATTGGTTCCTTCCTATTTATCGAGGTCACGAAAGAGTCAATAAATTTGAAACAAATCCCATGATGCAAAACAACGCACCTCCACTACTTCCTTGGGACACTTTGTAGCCCGATCCGACTGTGAAAAATCTTCCAACTCATCTGCTTTTCGTTTTGCAAGCTACCAATAAAAAAAATATTAACAATCCGTCAACCATATCTCAAATTCTACCACACACCCAAATCCCAACATGACAAAACGAAAACCAAAAACACACCTTCACCAGTGACTCTGGAAATTTAGTAATCTCGGCAACATGAATACCAAAACTCTGGTCACAAATTCCTTCTTTCACTTTATACAACAAAGTAATTTCTTTTTCTCTACCGATATGAGCCACGACATGTAAATTTTTGACAGTCGATATTTCTTCAGATAAGCTGGTAAGTTCGTGGAAGTGTGTAGCGAAGAGTGCGAAACATTTGATGTTTTTGGCGATGTGTTCCGAGATAGCATACGCTAGACCGAATCCGTCGTAAGTGGAGGTGCCGCGGCCGAGTTCATCAATGATAATGAGAGAAGATGATGTCGCAGACTGTTTGTGATATCAAGAATCAATGTCAGATTAGATCATTTGTCGAGAATAGATATGGAAACAAACCTTTAAAATCGCAGCAGTTTCCAACATCTCCGCCATAAACGTAGAAACACCCTTTAACTGGCTATCACCTGCGCCAACTCTAGCAAGAATAGAATCAACAATACACAATTCAGCCGAGGAACAGGGAACAAAACATCCAATTTGAGCCATGAGAGCGATAACACCGATCTGTAGCAGCAATTTTAATGTATTGTATAAGCATGATGTTGGAAAGAAACAACGGCAGAGAACTTACCTGGCGAATATAAGTAGATTTTCCGCCACAATTCGGTCCTGTGATGATTTGGAATTCACTTTGATCTATCCGAATTCATTTTAACTTTGTTAAGTACCAGCGTCTCCAACTTTACAGGATAAAAAGAAAATAGCATACCTCTAATCATTTCAACGTCATTGGCAATAAAAGACACATCATCTTGGACCTCCAAACACGGATGTCTGGCATCTTTTAAAATTATATTTCCGTTTCCTACATTTCCATTCAGGTTAATTAATCAATTTATAAATGAAGATTAAATGACAAGAGAGCAACAAACCTTTTTCGAATAATTTAGGTCTCACGTAAGTCGTGGGAGCATGAAGCGACACATGGGCAAAACTAATGGCATGAAAAGTTAACGGCAATCCAGCGACAGTCTCGAGAACGAATCTCAACGTTCGTCGAGATAAAAGATATTTACCTGACGAGAACATCCAAATGGGCAATCACAGAATTGAGTTGCTCCATTACACCCGAATATGTCGCTATTCAATGTGAAGTCATAAATGTTGAGTCGCTCCGTTTATCAGCCTTCAACAAGGAATTAAAGGCAACGTACCAACGATCCCTATCAACTCTTTTACCAACTCCCCTTGCTGCTTTTCATATTCACTCGACAAACTCATAAATCTGTTACTCAATTCACGTAATTTAGAGGTGGTGAATAACACGCCAGCTTTTTGGGTGGCTAGTTCAATGTATTCCGATTTATTGCGGATGTGGGTGGAATCCTAGATGACGCAAATAACCAAAAAATAAAATAAAGGAATAGAATTGGAGTGCGAATGAGTAAGACAATATAAAGACCATGAATTGAAGAGAAAATCAAATGTACCTGACGAGACAGACGTAAATGATACCCATAAATAGAGTTCTTCTCAACTTTGAGTTTTTTGTTCAACTCAAGATTCAACCGTCGAGATACCTACACATGTTTCGTTATATTTCTACGAATATGGCGACATAAAAACGAATAAAAAGAAAAAAAGTTTACATTAAATGCTTCCGGCTCGATTCCATTTTTAATTTCTTCCAACTGTTGATGTAACTCTATTCATTCCCAAAAAAAAAATGGCGACAATAATGTAAGATGAGAATTCTTTGCTTACCAGAATAAAAGAAATCCGAATAAAAAACCTTTCAAAGTGTCATCAAAGTCAGACTTGATTTTAAACTCGTGTTGTTCTACGGCTTCTAAATCAATTGTTTCTTCCACCATTTCCTGGAGTTTCGACAGATGTTGATAATATTCCTGTATATTATAAACAGTTTCCTCATTGTCGTCAGGTGATGTCCAAGAAAAAGTGCAAAGTTTGAAACTGACCTTAATCTTTGTCACATAAGTTTCTTCCAAAATGGTTTTACTTTCGTCGTCGCCAGTGAATGAATCGAAAGCGTTGAAGAAGCTAGGAAGACGAATAACGACTTGGTATATTCTCACAACGTCCTATCACGTAGGATAGTAAGTGTCCGTAGATTGTCAGTTTGAGAAGGAAGACATGATAAATTCAAAAAGATGTAATAGAAGTACCTGTAATGATGCGCTTCCTTTCTGAAATCTTTTCGCCAAACGATGTAGATCTGGCATCACTTTTAGGATATCATCCTGCAACGTTTGTCGAACTTCAGTGTCATCCATGAACGATTGAAGAATATTATATCGCTTTTCTATTTATTGATGGAGCCATTAGACCAGAAATTAGCGGGCTTTAAGACTAATAAGACTAATGGTTGGATCCAAACGTACCAATCTCGGTTAAATTCATTAGCGGCTGCTTCAACCATTGCCCTAACAATCTGGTTCCTTGCGACGTTTTACATTTATTGAGTAACCCGAAAAGTGACATTGTTTTGTTAGCACCTACAACATAAATCCGTTGAGTCAGGGATTCGTATCATCGATGCATCCACCAGAAAGGAGTAAGAAAACAAACCATCATTTGGGCCAGGCATTAGATTCAATGCAGCAACGGCTGCAGCGTCAAGTTTCATGTATTGCGTCAAGTCATGGGTGGTTAAGCTGTATTCTCCAAAGTTTGATTCATCCGAAAGAAGCTGCGTCATAGAGATATACGGCATGTGAAGAAGAGTCGAAAATAGTTAGAGAGAAATCATCTGAAATGAATCGAACGATCTCATGACGTTTAGACTTACAGCCAAGTATTTGATCAAACAAGAACAAGCTGCCATGGCATTCTTGAGTTCGAATTGGGCTATTGTAAGATGTTATTAGAGTTGAGCCGATAGACATCATCCAAGAAATTAAACAACTCACGTAACGACGCTACCGAAACTCCGTCACCCATCAGCCGATTCAAATCTTGTTCAACGTCTTTGATTTGGAAGTCGCCTACCGAAAAGTTTAATTTTAAAATTCAATGTACACTCCAAAGAAACGTTCGAATATTGCTAAATTCTTCAACATTTCGATGAATTGAGCCAGCCAAGACTTACCCTTTTTACATTCTGTCAAGACAACTCCACAACGATCCAACATTCCCTTCATTTTATTCAATTCATAATCCTTTTTAGATTCATCTATAGGAACCAAACATTCTTTGACACTCAACTGAATGGTTAGTGACTCCAAATTGGAATACAATTCGTTGTCGATAAATTCGGCTACACCAAGGACACGGGACGTTGCATCCGCAAATGAAATTCCGACCATCTGAATGATTTAGAATCAATGCAGTGTTTGCAATACTGTTAGGAATTTGTGATGAATTTGGGCAGTAAGAGTTGAAGAGAACACACTCTTTGATCATTTTTGATTGAAAGTTTTACCGCCAAGACAATCGGAGAACTGCTCATTCCGGATGCACCTGCAAACAAGACATCTTCGAGGTCGCCAAGATTGCCCGGACTGGCAGATTTGGACAGGATCCATGAATTAGGACGTCGAGATTCGGCTAATGCCCAAATTTCGATTTTAAGTTGTTTGTTGAGAAGTGAATCGCGAAGGAAAGAGTCGGAGCCCATTTTGGACAGTGTGCAACTGGGAAGGCCATCGGATCCTATTGGCAGAGATCAAAAATGTTTTAGTGATAAGAGCGAATTATGAGATTTATAGCAGAAATCCAGCATTTACCACCAAGATATTTTAAAACAGTCGCCGTTTTGTAATGCACTTTCGCGATGTATAGGGCATCATCTCCGTGAGCACTGTAGTATTCCTAGATTACATGTCAATAATGCGAAAAAGCAAAAGGACAGTATGGCCAGTCATAAAATATACCCCGTTGTTTCTTTCAAACAGTCGTATGGTTGATGAAGTTTTCTGCGGGAGTGGGAGAGAAGTATGTGAGCCCGTGGGTTCTTTGGCGTGGATGCGTGTTTTTGAGAGATTGCATGATAGCAAACTCACCTCTGGTAATCCTTTAAAGAAGGAAATGAATCCCTGCTCTGATTTTGAATCTGTTCAGCAATCATGTAGGTCAATATGTTGATTAGTTTCCTGACAATAAACGGTAGCCACTAGAAAGAGGTTGTAAAGGCCGTGAGAGGACCGTGTTCTGTTACCTAAGTCGAGATCGGGCCGTTCAGATGACATTGATGCAAGAGAGGATATGAGTTGGAGGCAGATAAATATCACAATGAATTATAATTTATGTGTGTCCAAGGTGTGATAGGATGATACGGTTGTGCGATCCTGTTTTTTGTTTTCATGGATGGTGTGAACTTGACAAAGGAGAGTGGCCGACACGAATGATCGACACCGTTCACATAAATTCATTCAAATTGCCATGATTTACGATGGTTCTGCAGATAGGACAACACTTTATTTAAGTTAGGTAGTTCTTTTACAGCACACAGTGTTGTTTATAGGATGGAGGATCTCGGCACAGTGAGTGAGGCAGGAGCCAAGTGGCAGAGGGGATACGGAGGCAGGGACAATAGAGGGAGGGAAGGACGAGCTTGGTCAATTGAGCGCCACGAGGAGAGAACTGGAATGAGGAAGGGAACAGAGAGGGAACAGACAGACAGAGGCAGTTGCTGTGTACGTGGTGGGGCAGTGACGTCACTTGCAGAGAGAGAGGGAACCCGAGGGAACGGCAGCACAAAGAGCCACTTGCATGATGTATTGGCATATTCCTTCAGTCACTGGCATTCACTCTGTCTATGGGCCGCAACATGAGTGTAGTGTGATATTACACTCTCCCCTGTCCATGCCCGCATTGCGCAATCCCTGCGTCATTTGGCCCCAAGTAGACAAAATTAAAAACAGCCAGTGAACCACGGTGAACCGCCGTGAACCACGCTGCCAACGCGCCATTCCCTCTCTCTCTCTCTCTCTCTCTCTCTCTGATTCTACATCCACTACATCCCACTACCATTCCTCCCCTATACACTGCTTACTTACAAATCACACTAAACTTAAAGTGTCTCATTCAGATTAAATCACATGCTGTCCACAAAGATCCCTCTCTCCCCTTCCTCCCCAACTTCTCCCGCCATCCCTCGGCCAAAAATGAACTCAAAGTTCAACTCCCGCCAATTCATCCCCTCTCTCTCAATCGTCCCTCACTCGCCTGCCCATCTCTCCATCCACTCCACCCTGAAGCATCCTTCCGCTTCCCCTCTCCCCTGTCCTGATCTGCTGGCCTCCTCCCCCCGTCCCTTCAAATTCCATGGCCGCCATCAAGTCCTCGACATCTTTAGAAGTGAAATGGAATCCTCCATGTTTAAGCAAGTCTCCATGGTTCATAATACGTATGTATTCTTTCTCTTAATCCACTATCCTATATCCCTGGGATGCATCTCCTCAGTCCGAATTGCCCCGAGTCGGCGCAGCCCAATCGGCATAATATTCCATCCAATGGAGTTTTGTTTCTTCTCTCTGAAAAAGAAAAGCAGAGTGCGAATGACAAAAGGAGTGTGTGTGACTAAAAATGTACTAATTCTGCAAATCTTCCTTCAGCTACTTCCTTGACCCAGACGCCTACGAAGGATTCATTTCGGTAAGTTAGAGATTGCTTGTGTGGCTCAGCCGCCAATCACCCCCGTCGCTTCCGACAAACTAACTCGTTCTCTTTTCTTTCATCACTTCCTTCATCCAGGTCCCACATTTGGTATGTATCCTCATTCATGCTTAATTCCGTATATCTCCTTAATTACGCACCCACCATTCATATCTTAATAATTTCGTGTAATAGGGTAACTTTGGCTGCCCCGATGCCAACATGATTGCCCGATTAACTGAACAAGCTATCGTTGAGAACATTAACCGCACCATTCTTGTCGAGGAATCCACAATTTCAGGCAAAGCGTCCATGAACTTTAAGAAAACATTGGAAACAGTCGTCGACAATGTCGTAGATATGGTGAAAAATGGTATGTCGTTAATTTTAATCAGATCATCTTTAAATTGCTGCTCTTGTCCAATCTCCTAACCTTATCGATTCCTGCCTCTTGCATTTATTCTAAAAGGTTTACAACAAAACCATCATCTCTCTAAAATACTAATCGAAATCAAAGCTGGTCAAAAGTCGTGCCATTGTGTTCAAGACTTTTTGATTCCCGAAGCTCAGATTTATTTGGAACAGGTAAGCTTGTCCTGCTGTTACTAAATATCTCGCTGAATTTTTCTATGGTGCTAACACGTAACTTGACTTCTCCACTCATCAGTACCCCATTTTCATCGACGTAGTGATAAAAGTGTCCCGCCACCCTTCGCTTCCTCCCACACCGTCCACACCTCCGCCCCCTAAAGCTTTCTCGACCGAGTCAATGAATGCGAGTGATCAAACTGCTCAGCCCCAAGCGGAAGCGGAAAGTACAACCGAGATTTTAGTTTTCGTCGAACACGATTATATGTGCTCTACTTCAACCACAGACTTGGAGGACTCTACTGACACGAACAAGAAGGGTAATGCGAAAGAAACGATTAAACAGCAAAAACTGAAAAGAGTCAATAGTTTCGGCGTAATAGATTGCGCGGACTTTACGTCTTCGTCTTAGTTTTCAATTTGGTTGTGTGTAAAAAGCTGGTAGGTGCGGATAAGGAAAAAAATAATACCAAAATTAACGGAATCCGAAGTCGGTTCGCGTAAATTATGCACATTCTTTGTTGGAATTCCCTGGATTTAGGGACACATGGGAATTTGCATGTTAAATAGCAATATCGGGAATGTATATAGATAATACTCTTGGTGGGTCAATTTTTTTTCTGTCGTTCTTTAATTTGTACTCTAGTAGCTTAGTCCTTGTATAAAGTTGGGCGCACAACGAGGTGAATGCTTGTAATTTCGAAAGGGGTGTTTGAAATAAATGCTTTTTGAAAGAGATAACCCTATTTTCCTCTTCCCTCGTTTACTTCTATAACAGTAATTTCAAACACTCCGACAACATCTTGTCCACCATTTAGTCACGAAACAACAAATCACGTGACACCAAACAAACCTTTCTCTCCTAGCAATTCTGACACCCAGGATTATCCGACAAAATCAACTCGAATAGATACCACCTCCCCGAATCCGGAGATATAGTTAAGAGCCATGGCACAACCTATAACATCTCACGCGAAAAATGGAGTCGGCGTCTTTATACATCCCTTGAAAAAATTAGTTTTCAATTATTGCGAACGTAGCGGCAGTAGTACTGGTATGATGTAAGTCTATTGTGCTTCAAATTATCTAAACCCCAAAACACTCCATCTCAGCCGGATACTAATAACACTATATTCGATTGTTTTTTATTACCGATGATAATCTTGATTTGGGTATGATATGTGATGTGTGATGATCACTATACAGACAATTCTTGAAGACAGATTTCTTCAAATTCGCGGCTCAACATCCTCATGTCGAAATTATTGTGACTCCTAAGCCTTCTAAAGTTCCCTGTGTGAGTGGTGTTTACCGTAAGTATCTAGTACCTAGTACACCGATTCCGAATTTCACATTATTGTAATTCAATAACTTAATATCGGAATTTCAACATGACTTGACCTGTGCGCTATAATGATTTGACTTAATTTGATTAACCTGATTTGATTATTTTTGTTTCCTTTTCTATTTTTCTTGTTGCTCGGGTTGAACAGTAAACTCAACGACGAAAACGTTATCCTTCGCGAATATGTCGCCCCCCGAAATCACGAAACGATTGAAACTGTTAACGGAAGGAACGGGTGCTAAAGTCGGTATACCCAAAGGTGGAGTCGTCAGTACGAATGAAGCTGTTCGAGGAATTTGGAGTCCTTTCCGGTGATTTAGGGAATCGGTGGATGAGGAGACTGTATAGACTTTGGGGTGGTGGTGGGGTGGATTGTATATACTTTTGGGGGTCAGGGGGTTTTAGGAGGATGGAAAAGAGATGAATGTGAGGACTGAGTGTCATGATTGCGGTGATTTAGTATATGATGAAATCGAAATGATGATACAACGAAAGGAATCCTTTTTCCTAAAAATTAATATATTTACAAGATTAATCTATATTATCAAAACCTTCAATCCTTCATGTTTTTCTCATTCCTCCTCGCTACTTTCACTCTCAGAACCACTATCAACCGTAACCCTCCTATTCGGATTCTCAAACACCAAATCATCTTCGTCCTCTTCACTCGTCCCATCATCTAGCTCATCGTCACTCGACCCATCCAATATCTGGTGATCGAAACTCGATTCTTTAGTAGCCGTGAATTCAACCGGGAACACTCCAGATTTCGTCAACTCTTTAATATGAGAAGGAAACAAAACGTGTTCTATCGTTCCAAACACTTTTGAATTCACCGTTCCACCATTCTGTACAACCTGCGCACTAGATTCCTCTTCTCCACCATCATCATCACCGTCCTCTTTTGTCGATTTTGATTTTGATTTTGATTCCGAGATTCCCAGATTTTTAACACCAGTTACCACTTCTCCGGAAGAGTCTTTATCAGATGGTCCATTTAGCACCAACGGTTCAACGATGATATAATTGCCTCTTTTCACCCATATCAAGTTTCGAAATTTAGGGGGCAATGTGACCACGATTTCGGTGTCGTCGGGTAATACGGCGTTGTGGAGACTATTCCCTCTTGGACCGGTTACTTTGGCGATGAGTTGGGTAGATGTGGGTGTTGGAATTGTGGATAGGAAATCGACGGTTTGCTTCTTACGAAATCTCATTGTTGGAATAGTTTGATCGGGTATAACGAACTCTCTGATCATAATGTATTAAGTCAATGATAAGGTTTATTGATTCGACCACGTGATGGTTGCAGGTGGTGCATTCAACGGATGCGGAATGTCAGTCTCGGTCCTAGGACCTCGGTGGTACGATTTGGATTCCGGAACTACATATCACCTTCATTTCGACAAAATGTCAACATTAAAAGCAACAGCAACGTCTTCTGTGTCTTCCGCTATTCGACGGCTTTCTCTCGGTACGAAAGAGGAAGACAGTGACGATAAAAACATAGTTTACGATGAACAAGGTCCGTTTCACTCGAGATCCGTAACTGTGAATGAATGATTCACCTAGTCTTTTGTAATGAATAGAACAAGACGAGCTAATTGAAAAGTTAAGGGAACAGAATATTAAAATGAATCGACAATACAAGGTGTGTGATCATACTCTATCAGGTGAAACAGATGAATGAAAGACTAAATTTCATGGCGACGTAGAATATACTAGGCATCATGTCGGGTGGACTTGCAGTATCGTACGTTTTGAATGAGCTTTATACTCTTCCATCTGGATATTCAATGATGTTAAACGATTCCTCACTAGAAACTTGATCACTTCACGAATCAATCTATTCATCTCAACACTTTCATTCAACCCAGCCATCCCATCCCTGACTTTCACGCTGTTACTATCCATCACTTCGTTTCTTCTCCTCCCATATTTCCGATCTCACAAAATAATAAGTAACCTCCCAGACTCGAGTTTAGCTAAATTACTAATGACTTGTTCTATTTCTTCTGCCATTCTGTCGCTGGTTTGTGTGTGGAATGCGGGACTGTCATTTACGGATTCAGAGTTTTGGTGGTGGTGTTTACCGACTTTGACGTTTGGGTTTAGTTTTTACGCTATCAAGATTATGATGGAAACAGAAAAGGGAGTGGTGGAATTGGAAGGGTTAAAGTATAAGGCTAAAGGTGCTTGATTGCAGTTAAATATCGGAGACTGGTTTAGATTTAAACTGTCTAGTGAAATAGCAGGATCTTTTTTTCCAGAAAGCGTTTTATGTATAGTATGATATCATGTTAACGTTGTATTATATGAGTGAGATTTATTTATCATATTCCTACGGTCGTACGGCGCGTCCTCCTTCAACGATTTTGTCAATTACTAGCGCCAGGACTGATTTTCTTACATGGACGATCGTATTCAAAGAGTGCGCAGAACATAATAATCTGCAGATACCTCCATTCAATCGATCAATGATTAACCCTCTCGTTACTGTATACACACTTGTATGTTTGTTTAATCCAAAACTACATCCAAGTCCCAATATTCGCACACAATAATCGTACAGCATGACCACTCAAGACCCGACTCCGGTCCAAGTAATAGTAGGAAGTCGAATCCGTCTACCTGACGGTCGTTTCGGTACAATTAAATATATCGGTCAAGTTCCCCCAACACCGGGACAATGGTACGGTGTAGAATGGGATGACGAGAACGGTGGAAAACATGATGGCTCGTTGAATGACGTTCGGTATTTTCAGTGCAGGTAAGAATGAAATCAATAATTTTATTAAAACACAATACAGGAAATAGAAGAAACTGTATTCACTCTTTATCCCAATTTCCTTAGCTCACCCACATCCGGTTCATTTATTCGACCTTCCCCCAAAATCATCTTTGGTACATCATTCTTATCCGCATTACATACGAAATATACGCAAAATAATGAACCTCAAGACACTACCACCCTTGAATCGATCAATCAAAAGGAGAAAGATACAAAAAATGGCCTAGACAAGGGACAAATGTATTGGGCTGGAAATCGTAATATTTTGGTTGAAACTTATGGTTTTGAGAAAATAACAAAAAAGCAGAGGTTGTTGATTGTTAAATCTTGTTAATTGAGATTTGATACTGATAGATTTTGGATTTAGTAACCTTGATAAGTTGGTAGAAGTTTCATTGGTGAATTTCGATATTTGTCAAGCAGATCCGGAAACCGATATCGAGGCAACAGTACCACGAATTCAAGAGTTAGATTTGTCGAGGAATTTATTCTCGAATTGGAGTACAGTAGGAAAGATATGTTGTGGGTTAAAAGATTTACGAATACTACGGTTAAAGTATATTTCTTCTTCCCTACTCCGCTTTGACTGAAAAATGTCACTAAGTATACGCAATGTAGTCACAACAGGTTTTGTCCACTTCCGCCGCAGATCGATGATGATCTCTCGATTTCTACCGCATTCCGAAATCTTCAGACGTTATCATTGAATCATACCAAAATTGGTTTTGGAGATGTACGTCTTTATTTTTCTATTTATTCCTGCGAATCTTTTGTGCCCTTGTTTGACCGTCATGATCTGCATCTAGGTTGCCAGACTTTCACAATACTTGCCGACACTAATTGAACTTCACCTCGGCTTTAACGGATACAATTCAATCAAATTCAAAGGTCGTCTGAGTCATTTGAATAATTTAGAAGTATTAAATCTGGAACATAATCTGTTATCCGACTGGAACGATGTGCAATGTTTTCAGTCGTTGCCGAGGTTTGTTCCGTGTAGTATCTACCGTGAGGAAAAATCAATCTGATTGTCGTTTATAATTATTAAGGTTGTCGACGTTGATGTTACAGCATAATAAACTCGAGTCTATACTTCCATCTGGTAAATCCGAATTTCCGAATCTGAAAACCGTAAATTTAACTGGTAATGAAATCAAAGATTGGAGTAGTATTGATGCATTGAATACGTTCAACAGTTTGAGAGAATTAAGGGTGAAGGATAATCCCTTGTATGGATGTACGTCTTCCATTCTTAATAGACTTGAGTTGATTAAGAAACTGTCGAATTGACCTATTGCTCTTAGACTCGTCACCGGAAATATCTCGAATCCAAGTGATAACTCGTATCGAAAATTTGGTGATACTCAACGGTAGCGAGGTTAGTTATCAGGATTTTCTTTTGTCCGTTTTTATCAGACATTCAATTTAACTCGATCATCTTTTTAACAGATTGGTCCACGGGAACGGATAGATGCAGAGTTGTATTATCTAAAACTTGTTGCAACAGATTTAACATTCCTCAAAAACAAAACTGAATCAACATCCTCGACTTCATCTCTTCATTTACAAAGTCTTCCAGCAACATCTTCCATGTCAATCGATACTTTTCGATCGTTTCACCCCAGATATCAAGAGTTATTAAACCGTCATGGTGCTCCTGTATTATCTACGAAACAAGTTGATTCAACATTAGCATCTAAATTGATAGAACTTTATTTTGTTTCCGTTGACAAAACGGCTAAAAAAAAGGTGACTCCCAGTTTGACGATTCGGCAGTTGAAAACGATTGCCGCCAAATTGCTCGGTATAAAAAGAGGTACAGAGATAAAATTGATAGGAGAGTTACATTCTTGGGACCCGGATTCTAGTGAACCACAAGTTGTTCAGGTTGAGTTAGATGATGATTTGAGGGATGTTGGATTTTATGAACTCAAGAATGGAGATAAAGTGGTTGTTGAGAAGGCTTAAATTAGTATAAAATTGTAAACAAAAGAGTTTGGCGGTAATGTATTCATAAACTCACGAACTGTCTCGCAATACATTTTGTAAAATTCAACACAATACGAACAAAAATTAATACTACAGACTACATTGATTCATCGTACAATTTATCATCTAACTGTTCATAATCACTTTCAACACCATCTTGAACCATCTTGGACAACACACGTCGATGATAATCAGTCAATGACTTTGCAACTGACGGGTCCGCAGAGGATAAAAATTCCTAATGACAAGTTTACTCCTGTTAGTTCCCGATTTTTTTTCTCGTGAATGAAATCACTCATACCTCCATCACTGTGGCACTTTCATTGAGTTTCAACACATATAGCAGCGTTCTTTCACACGCTAGTTTGACTGGAATGATCTTATCTCGAACAAACATCATAAGAACAGGCACGATAATGTTCAACTGCGGTTTTACAATCTGCAAGTGACGCAGTATGTTAGTTGTATTGATATATCTAATTCACTTTCACAGAATTAACAAATCATACCTCGTGTCGACATTTAGCGAGATTTTTCAACACGATCAATGCCGTCCTTCTAACATCCGCTGAGTTATCTTTGATCACATTGACGAGATCCAGCACAAGATCATCGTATTCAGCCGAACGGTTATTTTCTAAAAATTTACCGGTACCCAAGACCGCATTTTCACAAACAGAGAGCTGGTGACACAGGTTAAAGCAATGTGATTTGGTAGCATAATGCAACGGAAGTACAAACCCTATCATCTTTTAACCCCTTTTGCAATTGGGCATGCACTTCTGCGATCTTGTTGGCCGTCTGGAACAGATTCGTGTTATCTTTTAATATACAGTACAGCGTTGCCATTGACGAGTCGGTAATTTGTCCAAGAACGAACTCACTGCAAGGATTAGTCAGTAACTGTGTTACAAAATGAAATCAGAAAGAGAATTATAATTACATGGATGGCGTCAATTTTTCTATAGGCAGCAATCGTGAAAGTGCGCCCATACAAACTGCCGCGCCAGAACGAACTCCGCCTGACAAATCATGTTAGTTTGACAATACACATTTCCCGTTGGATGGTATTTTTATTGATATACCTTCAGAGTCCCCTAAACATTCTGTCAAGGTGGGTAGCACAGTTTGCAACGTTGATTCGCTAACATCCACCCCTTCTTTGCTAAACACGCTGTATAAAGCCTTCAACATTGTCTCCTTTACAGACGGTTCAGAAGATTTTATGCCGGAGTGTAGCTCCGAAACCAACGGGTCCAAACGTGATTGTAGAGATATCAGAACAGATAAGGCTCGAGCTGCTTGTTTACGAACTGTAGGGTTGGGATCTGAAAGAGATTTGATAAATGTTCTTTGAAGTTGTGGAAGGAATGGCTTGAGTAACATGGAAACTTTTTTCAGCAGCGATCTATGAAATACAGAGCGTAAGAAACAATAAACAGCAATCTGGTCAGTATTACAATTCTTACCCAAGTGTCTGTAGAATGCCTGCTTTAACTTGGGGCGTGACTCGATCGCCGATGATACGAATGAGAGGACCTGAACGGCAAACATTAGTTTTTGTTATTGTAAGTTGATACTTAAAACATGCCCACCAGTTATTTGAACGACAAATGGCTTTAATGCATTAGAGTCTGTTCGATGAATAATATCACCTACAATCGAAGATTTTAGTATATAACGGACAACGGCGAAATCGAGATTTGAATTATTTACCAATTCCGAGGGCAGATTGCTCCTTGACATCCGGGGAGCCATACATGAGACCTTGAAGGAAAACTGAAAGAAGAGGTGCAATTCCCTGAAGAACAGATCAGTTGGTAGGGTCGCCCGGGAATAGGAGAAAGCACGAGACAAACTTTTGGTAAACAAAAACCAGGAACCTCTTGTTCTGGTGCCATGTTTGCGACTACACCTCCAAGTAATCGTCGAAGAGGAGCCACGTATTGATCTAAGTCGTCCTTCTTAACGCTCTTAATCATAGCGTCCATGGCAGACCATGCGGCCAATACGACGTCTCTGTCCCGATCAACGAACATTTCTAACAACACTCGGAACCAATCCGTGATATAGTTCGAGAAATCAATTTTGGATGACGCGCAAAAAGTAGCCAACACCTTGCAAGCACCGATGCGTTGTTTAACATCATCAGCCTTCACTGAATCGAAAAGTAACATCATCAAGTTATGCGCTCCTTCAATATCGTTAATCGATTGGACCAATACTGTGATGGTTTCTTGAATATCCGAGACGGCGTCATCGCTTTGATTGATACCATCCATTAATGCAGGCAAAATTGTTGACAACCTCTTATTTAACGCCGCGCCAGCTACGGATATTAAACTAGACAACGCACGGGCATTGAAAGATGTCATTGGAGGTGCGATGAGAGTTGGAATAAGAACAGGGAATACGACGTTGCTTCGAACAGCCATAATCTCTCGGAGGGCTGACAATGCGTTATTTGATGTCTCTCCACCAGATTTGAGTTCGTTCAATAATGCAGGAAGTATATCATCAATGGCTTTGGCACCTACGCTATCCTGCAACTGATCAAAAGCCATGGCGGCGCCTTGACGTACTTCGAAACAAGGATCCACCTGAAAACAATTCAGGTAAGAATCAGACTGGCTAATAATTAAAATCTATGTTTAGAATTACCAATGCTTTGCGAACGGCCGGAATGAGCGACGGGGCGAACTCCGCAACTTGAGTTTTCCCGGCCGAAACCATTATTTCTCTCAGACCAATACAAACTCCTTGTCGGGTATTTTCATTTTCGGAATCAAGACCGTCCTCTAAAATCGGAATAATCTGCGTCAAGACGTTGTCTCCTAACTTTCTTACAAGATCGCCTAATACTCGGGCAGCAATCTGGCGTCGGTCATAGCTGCCACTTGCCAAACTGTCAATAACAATATTCATCATCAAAGGCAAAATTTCTTTCAGAGTACGCGGCGTGTTTGAAACTATCGTCTTCCAGACATACAGCGACGCTTGACGCACCATGGCCGCTGAATCGGATCGAACAATATATAATGCAGCCAAAACCTCGTTGTACCGATCAATACCGAGAGCTTTGATAAGCGCCTGCTTGCCCGATTCTGTACCGATCGTGTCATCCTCTCCGGTGCTTGTATCGACCTGCCCCTTGCCACTAACACCAATCACTCTATACGTCAAATCACCGATCAGTTGCACAGAACTATGTCGAATACGCCAATTTTCATCGAAGAGACCCTTTTGGAGTTCAGGCAACAACAAATCGACGGCACTGTTCGCATAATCTTGAACAATAATCTGTCCGGCTCGAAGGGCTGTAATGACAGTCGAACGATTAGCAAATATTCTTGTGTATGTAACCCACTTCAATACCACTTACCAACATCCCGCACTGCTTCATTTTCGTCAGCCAGACCACGAAGAATTGAAGGCACAATTCTGGCGATATACGGTTGGAATTGCCCCCCAAAGGTAGTTGGCAGATAGACAAGCAGAGAAATAAAACCTTCTTTGATATACGGTTTTGGTGATAAAGTATTCGCGATAACCTCCGGCAGCATGCCCTCGAGCCGCCCTACTCCAAGACCAGACAAAACTTCGGACAAGCCTAATCGATAACTCGTTAGCAACCATAGTGAAAAAAACACATTACGAACTTAGCCAACCTTGAGCTGCTCCACTTCGGTCTACAGCAGTGGTATCGGATTTGAGAATAGTAACAAGTTCTGACACTAAAGTCGGGAAATTCTCTTCTCCTAACCTCGATATCATAGCTCCGAGAGCCTTGGCCGAAGTAGCTCGAGCTTCCGGAACTGCGTCCACCAGAACTGTCTTCAAACCCGGCAATAAACTGGGCAGGTATGGGGTCAAATCCCGAGTGTCAGTCAAGGAAGCCATATTTCCGACAACCTGCGCTGCTTTCTTTTTAATCTCCGTGCTCCTCTCTTTCAAACCACGATTGAGAATAGGAACCAGGAGGGCAAGACTCGGTGCATCGATGTAGTGAGCAAAAGTGGTATCACTGATTTCGTTAAGCGCCGTCTGAGTATGTTGAGCTGGATCCGAAAGAGCCAAAAGTAGAGTCGGCACCAATGCCTGAATTTCGGGGTTCGTAATTACTTCACCAAAGTGAAGAAGAGCTTGCTTTGCAGCTTGTTGAACTTGCATATGAGAATCCGTCAATACTTCTGATAAACGAGGGATAATAGTTGGTAACGACACACTGAGTTGTTTCGGAGCGCAGAACGCCATAGAACCCAACAACTCGATGGAACCACGCTTTGTTCTCCAAGCGTCATCCTCTAAACCAGACAAAAGAGAAGGGAGAATGAGCTTCACACAATGACCACTGATTTTGCCCATAATAACCCTAGCGGCATCTTGAGTAGCTTCTCTCACTTCTGCCGATCCATCCCCAAAACAAAGCAAGAGCAATGGTAATATTTGAATGATATAAGGTTCAAAAAGACGACCGAGCATAGCAGACAATGCTTCAAATGCAAAAAGGGCGCCCTGACGTGGTCTATAATCCTTATTCTTTGACTCGACAGCATCTTTCAGACTCGCCATGATATTGCATTCCTTCAACGCCGCAATACCGCGTCCTTTCACAATTCCGGCCAAACCGTACGCTGCCCCTCGACGTTCACCGTACTTTTCCGCGGTAAAAAGCCTGGACAGGAGTTGCTTGACTAGATTTGGAACATTCTCACGAATGGATTTGACAAGGGGTGGAAGGCACTCCGCGACAGCATACTAAAACAGCAGTTAAGTATCAATTCGAGTATTCAATAATTAAATAAGACGCACCTGAACAGACTCGGATGGAGTTTTGAGCGTTTCAATTAATTTATCGACGATAGAGGGTAACCGAGAATCGGAAGAGTCCATATGTTTTGCGACCGCTCCAAGAAGAATAACGACAGATTCCCGAATATAATCCTGGGTGCGACTATCTGCTGCCGGAGTGGACAAATACTTTTCGAGGATGCTTAAGATCTTTCCGACATTGTCTTTCCCATGCGCATTGATGACCGCAATTCCAGCCTACAAATGAATTAGTGTCAAGGCATGCTTACATAAGTGTAATGTACTTCTCATACCTGTAACATTTTTTCACGGACGTCTTCGTTATCATCTCCGAGTGCCTCGTCCTTAATAAGAAAACTAAAGAATTTCTCTATATCTGTGCTGGAGAAACTTCTGGCAGCATTCTCTAAGGCCATGGCGATTCCTAATCGTGATTCCCACTCATCTATAACATCCCGAGCTATGACCATACCAAATTCGTCATATTCAGGTTCAGGCGGTTGTGACTTAGTTATGTATGTGTGATAAGCTGTTTCTAAAAATTTCGAAACCACGCTTGAAAATTGCTCGAGAAAACTACTGAGGGATTTCGATGCGCAGGAGCGTATCGGCGCAACATCCAAAGCTGTAATAGTGTTAGAAATGGTTAAGCATACATGTCAAATAAAATTCGGTTCCATACTAGCTAAACGTAATATTGCCTTCCAGTCATCTTCCTCTAATGACAAAGTATGTGACTGCCAGAGACGATTAGCGGCTTCAACAATATGGTTGTCCGAATCGAATCGACACACGTAAACATAGCAGGTGAAGGACGTTCGAGCGTCAGGCAATACAGGAATAGACTTATTAAGAATGTTAGCATACCACCTGGATCGCACTGAAGAATGAATCAAACATAGCCCTACCTTAATCGCTTCTAGGCAGGCTTGTCTGACAATCGTATGTGGCGACAGAATGCCACCAAGAGTTTCTTCTTCTTCTTCCAATTTTACGGAATTTGCGATAGCATTGCCCAATTTCACAAGACCATCCTGTTCGACATTTTGCATTAATTATGATATTGTCATGATGCTGCAAATGATTGCAAATACCTTGGCTGTTTTTCGAAGTTTTGTTCTCGTCGTCAACAAGTACAGCAGAAGGCTTATCATGTCTTTTCTCGGAACTAATTCCGAATATCCAAGATGGCAATGACTAGCGATAATATCACAACTCAAAGTAACTTGATCCAATAAATTGTCAATCACAATCTGTTCTGCAGAAGAATGCTTCCTGCCTTCATATGACTGCAGTCGCTCTCCAGCTCTGGTGGCAACAGGATCAAGGAGTTGGTATACAAAATAAAATGTGGACGGGCTGAAAGCTTTTGAAGTGGTCAAGTATCGAAGTTTAAACAGTATCTTAGCGTTCAGCTCTGTTGTAGAGAACTCAAAACCATCAGCAGATTGACATGAAGAAAGAAATATAAGATTTACTCACCATCTAGAGAAGCTTCAAGCCACTCCTGAGGAACATTGGCCGCCCGTAAATTGCGAAAAGTTATAACGGTCAAAGGTTTTAATACAGATCGTAATCTTTCTTCGAGACATTTGCCCAACGCTTGATATGCGTCCAAAACTTTTTCATTGACAATCTTGCCACAATTTAACGCCACGTTCTTAATCAGAGTAATGAGGATAGGAATGTGAGGTTCTAGCGACAATTCATCGCCTTCCACCATGGCTATTAAGATATCTAGACCCGACATTAATCTATTGTGAAGCTTCTGTATGTTAGAGCGTACCGCCGATTCGTGAGCGAGCTGCTTGTTCACGAGTTGTTGCTCCTCCTTTGTTAATTTTCGAGATGACTGTTGGCCCTTCTTCTCTAATTCCTTTCTAAGATCAGCCTCCCACTTCGAGTCAGCGTCATTTTGCCGCCTACTTTCCTTTATTTTGGAGGATTGGAGAACTGGTAAAAGATGATATCACTCAATATAAACGAACAGCGATGATTATTATGAAGTGAATCGACGTACCATCGACAAATAAAGTTCCTTCTTCCGTCCTCCAAATTCCGATATCCTCTTCCGACAGTGATCGACAAGCAGTGTCATCAAGTCGTTCTCTCAATACTGCTATCAGCTTCTTTGCAACTACATTTCCAGCAAGAAACATGCAAGTCTCTATTGCGTTTAATCCAGCCTTCTTCATCATCGATAATTCGCTGTCCACGCCATCTTTCCCCAGCAGCACCTCAATTATGCTGTCTAATGATTCAACAACGAGGTCTTCTGGGAGAATGTCATCTGTAGTAAAAAATGACGTCCAGAAATCAAAGGGATGCATTGGAGAAATAGCTAAGGGATGATGTGCGATAAGAATGGATTTGGTCAGCGCCTCTTTACGTAGCTGGACTGGTTCCGCGCTCGAAAATGATGAGATGGCTTGCACAATTTGTGAAAGGCGATAATTGAAGTTGGAACTGAATTTGAATTCGGAAGAGGTTGTGACATGCTTCAAGAAATAAAGCACGGCGGGAATGAACATATCTGAAACATTCTTCGGATTCGATGAAGCCATACATTTCAAAGACTGAATTGCTAGATCGCGCGTTTGATAGTTTGTCAAGGTAGTGGCGGCAAAAATATATGCAATGGCGATCGGGGAAGGTCTGAACAGAGTAATTCGTCATTAACGATATCAAAATCCAAAAGGTTATAATAATTCACATACTGTAACTCGTTAAGACCAGAAATCTCATCGACATTGCGGAATGCAAGTTCAAGAAGCGCAATAAAGCCTTCGCCTTCCTCAACAGAAGATATCTTACTATACACTTTGTCCATAAACACAAAACCAGGTTTTTTATCGGTACCAATGAGAACTGCAGTCAGCAGCTTTTTGGTTTTGTCTCTTGAAGTAAGGTGAACCGATGAATCAAAGTACAGACGGGCAAGAACAGCAGAAGCAAAATAGGACTCCTGATGGGTGATAGGTGAAGAAAGCGGACTATTTTGGAACTTTTCAATTAAATTACTCAATGAAGGTTCTATAGCAGCGAGTACGGGATTAAGGTGCGACACTGAGGGAGTCATCACGACGTTGAAGAACAAGGATCGTAATATTGACTTTCTGACGACAACTTTCTTATCATCACTCAGCACTTTGACCGCATGATTGAAGACAGGAGTGACCAGACTGGAATCTTGCTTTTGCTGAGGATCGAGGTGAATGAAAAATACAAAAATAGAATCAAACAAAGTCCCCAATGCGTTTTCGTTCGTCTCACTGGACAAGTATTTCGTAACAGATGACACGACTGTACGAGAAACATCTCTCATCGAATCATTCTCCGAATTATTTAGGTTGATCAGACATCCCAACGCATTGTAATAATTTTGCCTATGCTCATAAGTGCCACATTTCGGTAGTGACTCAGTCAGTTTTTTTATCATAGCCAGAACTGATGCGGAGCAACTAGATGATTTCCGGGTTAGAGAATCAAAAAGATTCAAAGCAGATTTGCGATTAAGTTCATTTCCCGATCGAAGTTGAGTGAGTACAGACTCGATAATTTGTTCGAAGAGATTGGAGAGATCAAAGGCAAAATAAGGAACCATGTCGGCCAGAACTGAACGTAAGTGTAAAAATTAGGGGGCGTCCACCTAAATCGATTAAAGCCAGCAATCTTACGTTGTAACATCACTTCAGGGCTTCTCAATAACATTTTTTCTATAACGGGGATGAGAGTCTTTTGAAAAATATCCGGATCCAAGTACGATGTGAAAAATGGCCCCATAATAGTCTATACATAAGTACTGAGTTAGTGGTGACATTTCAGGGACTGACAGGATGGCTGAACTCACCACCACAAAAACAGGGACCGATCCTTTCGAACTGATCACTTCTTGCGCGAACCACTGCAGGATCTTGTCCTTTGAGCTGTTAAAATAAGGCAAGTTCAATCTGTCTGCAACTCTCGACAGGACTCCAAGGAGCATACTGGATCCAAGAATACTCTCATAATCCAGTCCTAGCTTCTTGCCAAGAATCAACGAAATGGCTACTTCCACAAGCTCAGATCCTTTTATTTTGACGATATCAGACCAGAATTCTTGAACGAGAACAGTGAGTTTTTCATTTGCTTTAGCATTGGTGTTCGTGTTAAAGAATTGATAAAATAAAATCGCTTGTATTGACACAAGGTCGGCAAAGTTAGGCGGGGGCGGACTTGAGGATCCTGATTCTTGATGGTTTTCTAATGATAACCCGATTACTTCATTAGTTGACATGAGATAGAATTTGAGGGTACCCGTGGGCACTACGGGGGCGCTGGAACTAATAACAATGTCGGTAAATTGCGTCGTCGATTGGAGGGTTAAGTTCTACCAAACCTTCGCTTATTAGACCCTTTCATCGCATTTTGTATGGCACTTTTGAGCAATTGCAATAATTTTGGTTTTTCACTTTCATCACTGTAGGTGTAAATTTGTCTAATAAGTTTGAGTACAGCTTTCTGAGATTTCGGCGGGTGCGAGCCATATCGTGGCAGTGAGATTTCGAGAATGGATCGAAGAATAGGCACTGAATCAGATTTAAATTCTGTTTGAAAGAACGACCAAATAAAGATTTAATTTCTCCTTTGCATCCTCGTAAACACACTGGAATTAATGAGTGAGCAAACCTCCTGATTTTATCTTAGGAGATAATTCGCGATCAATAAAGTCTACCAACTGCAAGTAACTGGGATTAGACAGGTGATAGCATAACTTTTCGGTCACCCCGATGTCCTGCGCTATGACATTGTCATCAGACATTCTCGCTAGTTCTTGCTTCGAAAAGATCCCGATAGTTATCTTCGGAATTAGATTAACAGTGATCTTGTCCATTTGTTTATTCTTGCCAGGGTTGCTACGGCAACCGCGACAGTAATTTAATTCATCAGGGTATTACAACATAATAGATCATTGCGTCTATAGAGATGGAATAGCAATCAGCATTTTATCCATATTTTGTTTTAATTTAATTTGGCAGGAGAGTCGTGATCTATGAATGTATTGGTCACAAAAGTCTGACGTACAAACTTGAGATTGGCGACGTACCCTGGCTGTGGATTAACTGCATATTCTAGCATATCTTCTTCTTCCTCGGAAGGTGGAGGAACGTCATATCTTAATTGATCCTCTGTTGGAATGATGACATGACAAGTAGCACATTCGAGATTACCTCCGCAGGCCGCTGTGGCAAAATTTTGTTAGGTTGCTCAGATCAGACAGAAGTTGAGGCGACATGTACCTTCTATATCAATATTATTTGCCTTAGCAGTTTGCATCAGGGTCTGGCCAACTTCCCCCGTCACCTTCACCCGTGACGAATCGTGCATTTGAAAGTGAATATTGATAAATTGTTTCTTCACATTTTCACTTTCCCAACTACCTAGCTTTTCCTTTTGTCGCACTTCGGCTTGCTGGTCAGCCTTCAAGAGGCCCATCCTACAAGGCCCAATTTCTTAAGTGAAGTTTACAAGTGCAAAATTACTGCAGCGTTTTTACCTTCCCCTCCAATGAGATGATAATATATCCTTATCTTGGCCCTTGACTGCTTTTATAATGTCGAGTGCGTCACTTCCCTCTAAGTAACCGTACCAATCGCCCGACGGATACGTTCTACAAAATGAATCACAAATGTCGATGATAAGTTGATCATGATTCCTTATGAATTATCGAGAACCTACATGATACTGATCAATAAAATTGTGAGCTTTCTGCCATATCTTGAATATTTGGCAATATCACGTAAATTCAGCTTACTTTCCAGCAAATGCATGTCCTCCGATGTGAGAGGAATTCCAAATCCAGAAATCATCACTTTGATTCACCGATTTTAGCAGAGTCTGGTATATCTGACCGCCTTTCTCACCGCATCTGCAGTCTCTTTCGGCATGCGTACAGACTACTATGTGATCGCCAGTCAATTTCTCTACAACGATCTCGTTATTGTCAGAAATGATCTTTGAGACAACGTCCTGTGTTCGATCATGAAGATGAGGGATTGAAATGGATTTGCCATTGATAGTATTCGCAAGAGTTGAGATTGGCTCTAGGATGTCTAATATTTTGCTTAGATCGACATTTTTGAAATAATATCCGTTTGGAAAAAGGACAAAATCAAAAGTAGCGTCTTTTCCGGAATGCGATTTTGAATGTAGTCTAGGCGGATATTGCGAAGCTGTGAGTTTGATAGTAGGTTTAAAATCAGTTAGCCTTTGCAAAATACTCGAGAATGCGGATATGTCTGGTTTCTCGACTCCCTCGATTTTGGAAGGCCAGCTTGACTGATCTAGTGTAACCTGTTTTGTCAGCATGTTGCGGGGCTTGAAAGTAAAAAAGTGTTACAGACTAGTCAGAATAGCTACATGGTGGGTATAGAATGTCACTGATCCCTTTAATGTCTTGGCACTGTAGAATCTTTTAGGAATTGATCGGTACATTTATGGGAGAATGGAAAGGCAAGTCATTTTACTTTATGGGTCAAGTAAGAAGTTCATTTCAGTCCGCGAATTCCATGAGGTCTTTCAATTTTCGATTTACTATATACAAAATTTTCAGAAATCGAGCATCAATTGAGCTAGATTCTTCTCTAAATGTTCAATCTCTAGTTTGGGTTTCCCACTTTGCGAAGCTAAGATAGTCCTTTTGGATCCAAGGCAACTTTCGGAACTTCGGTGCAGGGCTTCTATCGTGAAGAGGCGAAAAAATTCAGCCGCTGTCTGCAGAGCGTCCTTATTTATCTTGGTCGTAGAATCCGTAAACTTTGTTTTAAATATTTCTTGGATGGTTTCCTGAAGACAGTACTCGTTAGTGAACTTCGCCAACCGATCTATAAAACGGAGTCACTTACTGGTTTGAAGTGGGATTGATCCATCTTTCGATCTTACAGTCTCAAGCGTTGCACCTATTTGCCTTGTTTTCGGAAAGGAGTGGCATTCGCCTCAGGTTCTTAGCAGAATGTGCCAGTAGACTTTATTTGTGAATTCGCGAATCACCTCAGGGTGGAGAGGCAAATTCGCCACAATAATTTTTTTCGCGGATATATGTTCCAGCAACAGGATATTATATACTACAATTTACAAGAATCATGTCAAATTTACAGATCACTCAGATGGATATTTCTAACGACTTCTGTTATTCTCGATCGTTCTTGTAAAAGCATTGGGGGCGACGTATACTTTGTGGGTTAAAGCCAGGGAAAACCCTATTGAATAGCAATTTGGTAGAGCTACGAGAAATTGTTCATGAATAAGGAAGACTGGTTGAACAGTACCTGCAAAGAATGCACCTCCGAATAATGTCAACGGGACAAAAGTCTTGTGCTGATAGATCTTTTGGAATAGAGTTTGGGATGATATGGAATCTGGATTATGAGCAGAAATGCGGACGTAGCTGCGAATCTGGTGTTGTCGAGATACAACTGAGAGAGCTCTTTGTAGTACCGACATAGTGAGGATGATTTTTAGTGAATGTGTTTACGGAAAGAAGTTCCTGGGTTGCGCGAACTGGTTATATTACCGGCTATGGCAATAGGTTTATGACGTCACTGAACTTCACAATTTGAATATCACTGAACTTCAGATTAGGGAATGAGTTCAAATCTTGCGCAAAGCTTAATGAGCCATTCGTTAAATAGATTCATTAGAATTACGAATGTTGCTCAACTGTGACTTCACTGGGCAGTCCTTTTGCAATGAGTATAGTGCTTAATCATCAAACCAATCGGAATCAGTCACTCTGACAACTGGTGGTAGCTACTAGTTGGGAGGGCTGCTTCAATGGAATCATGTATCGCTACTGCCGCGGTGAACTTTAGAGTACTAATATTGTGTTGAATCTCATATTATGCAAGGGCAGAGAAAGGACAGCCTTTCCGGGCCAATTGAAATATGATGTAATCGGTCAATGATGCAGAGGAAGAGAAGGGCCTGGAGTTCTGGACTGCAACAAGTGCGATGAGATTTTTAATTCATCCATTGAATTACACCGCTTGCCATTTCTCTAAAAAAAAAGAAAAAAAGAAAACCGTTAGCATACCAGCATAGCAGGACTCGGCTTCTGCAGCGTCAAGTCATCTTATTAAGCGCAAACTTTCCCCCATCGTTGAAGCAATATCCAGCAATTTCACGGACCAAACCTGCAATCTAACGCGTTGCCCCACAATAGCGCACGAGACTGTCCACTACAACTCCCGTCTCATTTCCATTTCCCTTCTTAGTTTATCTCGCAAGTGACCTTTAAACATACCAGCCTTCAGCTTATAAATGTCGAAAAAGTCTCCGAAAAAGATTGCCGAAGAGACCAACCCGGATTTTCAACTTCCTGGCATTGGCAATTATGTCTTCGCAAAAACGGTCGGTGAAGGAAACTTTGCCAAAGTCAAGCTTGCTAAGCATAAACTTACAGGTCAGGAGGTGAGAAATTAATGCATTTAATACTTCTTCAAAAGCAAATAACTTGTTGGTCGAAGAATGCAAAGTTTTCAAATTTTCATCACGTCTCCAACGCTCACGAAAAAACCTTGCAACATATTAACCAATGTCGTAACTTAAATTTCCTGTAGGTTGCGGTAAAAATTATTGACAAAACTCAACTTGACGACAAAAAATTGGCAAAGTTATATCGAGAAGTTCGTATTATGAAACTCTTGCACCACCCGCACATAGTTCGTTTGTACGAAGTCATTGAAACGAAAAGCACAGTGTTTCTGGTAATGGAATACTCTTCTGGGGGTGAATTGTACGATTATTTAGTCGTACATGGGAGAATGAAAGAGAAAGAAGCAAGAGCAAAATTTCGACAAATCCTCAGTGCGGTCAGCTACTGCCACAAGAAAAAAGTCATTCATAGGGATTTGAAGGTAAATGTCTAGTTTCTCTGAATTATTGGGAATACTTCGCCGTTAATCACCAAATCTTTAGGCCGAAAATCTTCTATTAGATCAAAATCTGGATATTAAAATAGCAGATTTCGGATTTAGTAATCACTATGATCCAGAGGGTAAATTGGACACATTTTGCGGTTCCCCACCGTAAGTAATGCACCTTATTTTTGGCATTATGATTGGGCTTTTCTTCTGAACAATCGCAATTTGTATAGATATGCGGCGCCCGAGCTCTTCCAAGGAAGGCGGTATACAGGTCCAGAAGTTGATGTGTGGAGTAAGTTTGAAACCCGTTAGTGGACCCCGAGTTCTTTAATAACATGTTGCTTCTTTAGGTTTAGGGGTTATTCTTTATGTCTTGACGACTGGTTGCTTACCGTTCGACGGCAAGAATTTGCAAGAGATGAGGGAGTCTGTGTGTCGAGGAAAATATAGGATCCCATTCTACCTTTCAGATTGCACGTATCTAATTGTTTTGACGCCCCTTGATTGTGGCTAACATTGAATTATTTGATGAACAGCATGCGAAAAACTATTGCGTAAATTTCTCGTTCGCGATCCTACAAAGAGAGGAAGCCTTGAAATGCTGATTGATGATCCGTGGATTAATGAAGGATACGCTGATTCACCAATTTGCACTGATATTTCGCTACACATTGATGAAGACGAAAGTTTGATTAAACTGATAGAGCAGAAGTTTCATATTGATCGCGAAACAATTCTTAAATCCTTACGAGAGAGTCAATACGATGATATAGCCGCTCTGTATCACTTAATGTTCCACGAACGCGACAAAACTGGTGACTACAGCCGAGTAAATCAAGTTTTGAATAGCGTCACACAACCAATTTCACCCTCCTCGCCCACGGCAATCAGCACTTTAACCAGAAACTCCCCTACTCAAGTACCTCAAATGACACCCATTGCCGAAGACGGTGTTCCTGTGTCTGGCGCTGTCACATCAAGCCAGGGTATGTCCATTATAAGTAGTACCGTTACAGCCACCTCGCCACAGAGCCAGAATGGTACCTCCGGTGCCCCTAACAACCGAAGCATGGGACGTAATACATCTGCCGCTCGCCGTCGCCGGTTTACAGTCGGAGGGGAAGCTGATGTTCAAAAATACGCTGACGATCCGGAAGGAAAGGACGCAAGCGAAGCTTTGAAGCGTTTACAAAACGCGGTTAAGGAGGAAGGGGATGTGCAACCCAAGAGTACTGATAAGGAACGCAATCCGAATAGCACAACCACCCAAGAAGAGCCAGCGCTCATGCCCGAATCGCCGGAAGGTTCTAAGTCCGATGTCGCTGATGAAGACAGCGCTTCCACCAGTTCGAAAGCTGATGGCGTGGATAGGCCACGTAAACGTCATAACACAATTGTGGGCATTCTCCGTTCCACTATTCGCGGCAAGACAACAGAACCTTCCTCTCCAGGTCCTGAAGTCGATAAAGACGGAAAACCAAGATCACTTCGGTTTACATTCAACAGCAACACCACATCCTCCAAACCTCCAGATGAGGTTGTTCAGCAAGTTCTAGAGGCCTTTGTGAAGCATCACATTCAACATAAATTGGTTTCCAGATATTTAATTGAATGTTCCGGAACTGTTCCCAACAGCAGAGAACAAGTTAAATTCGAAGTAGAAGTATGCAAATTGCCGCGATTGAAAAATCTACACGGACTCAAATTTAAGCGATTGGCCGGACCTAGTGCCGAATATAAAGACATTTGTGAGAAGATCTTAGCAAGCGTTAGCTTGTAAGGATCATTTGTAACCAATAGGCAATTTAAAAGAGGGAAAGAGTGAGTGAGTTTGATCATTGTAGGTTTTGCCCAAATACGTTCGGAACTGGAGGATTACTAGCGGATCTATTGTCATTTTTTTCTCACCATTGTACACCTAAGAAAAGAGAGTTTAGACGTTTATGCTTCTTTGTCTTTAACTATAATTGCAGAAAATCTGCCGAAGGAAAACAATAACAAGCTTCAGGTTGTGATAGTATGCTAATTACATTGATAGTCCCGTTCTGTCATTTAGTATTTTTACAGCATTTAAAGTCCTTGAAACCTTTGTAAACAAGGATTGTAATATAAGATCCTTTATATTAACTGGCAAGAGCATTGTGAATGGACGATTAAGTATCTTGATTTTTATTCCAGCAATCATTTCCCCTTAAACACAGCAATATCACCTCAGCTTCGAACTTTGAACCTTCCTGCCGTGTTATCACATATGATGCGGGATATCATGACAACTGATTTTCCACCATTTGTATGATTCCATCCACAATCCATTTTGCGCAACTTTTTAACTCTAACTTCACAACCAGAGTATCGCTCTCATTTTCGTCATCTGTCGATTTCACTAAACCAGCAACTTTCGATGCATCCGTGTCCAACACTTCACCCCATACTGACATCACAGAATTCACTGATTCTACGACTGCTAAATTTGTCACCTCGAGTATTCTCTGAAAAATTGTTTCAAATGATTTTGCTGATGGAGATTGTGGAATTGCCAATGTAGTCGAGGCGGAAAATTTGAATTGTGAAGGATCGCTGGATAAGAATGATGCGAATTCATCCGGAGAGATTGATACGGGAACGACAAAATGGGATGCATGAAATTTAAGTGGGAGAGACAGGTTTTGATGCTGCTAAAGAGAATAGATGCAAATAAAGAATATTAATGCAATGTCGGGTTACGACATAAACTTGATGGAATAACCTTTTCAGTATCATTGTCAGAATTGTACTCCACGTTAATGACCACCAGGGAGTCCGTGTCGCATATTGCTTTTAGTTTACTCTGCTCAAATTTCAGGCACATAGACTCCTCTATACCCCCATTAGGCAAAACGTTTCGGCTAATGGATGCACTTTTCTCCAATTTGATCAGATCTTGATCTTTAAATTCCATTGACAACGTAATCGACTTCGGTGACACTGCCGAGTTTTCCAACGATATTATCAGTTCTATGCTTCCATCGTTACCTAACTTTCCCCTCCGGACAGTCTATATAATTTTGCTTTAATTGATTAGCACACCTTTTAATGTAAGGATTAAAACTCATACCGCTTGTATGTTTTCATCTACTGTTCGAAGTAGCAAAATGCGCTTCTGCTCCTGCTCCAACACACTCCCGGACACATCCGGTTTACTTTTTTTCTTTCTCCCTCTATCCTTCGATTTAATTTTCGGTTTCTCCGCTGTTTTAGATTTCCCGGTTTTCTTTTCTTTTAAAATCTCGTTATAGGGCCGTAGATTACTCCTTTCTTGCACTGACTGCTCTACAGTCAAATCTACACTCTTTAACCTATTTTCGTCGTTATCAATACTGGTGTCTACATATCCGCTGTGACTTCGCTGTAAAACGGAGGTTGCTGATTCATCAGCATTCATGAAATGGGAAGACGTCATAGGAACAGCATTCTCAGGAAGCAGTCCAACTGAACGGTTCAAGGGAGTCGGAGGTTTAGATGATGCAATGGAGTATGGAGCTTTCGATGGTTTGGATTTTTTGCTGCGTCGTTTCATGGGGATTACCAGCGGTTCTTCCTTTGATTCCACGATTTCGCTTCGGTCGACTATGTCGGGTGCTAGTGATTCGAGGGCCGTGAGAGATTCAGATGCTGACGTCGAAGTGTCCTGGATGTAGAAAGGGTCGTTTTTCAACCTTTCCTGTCTCTCCTTTCTCCGCTGTTCAGCTTCTAAATCATCAACATCATCGTTCTCTTTGTTACTTTTAGATCTATGCTTTTTTCTTCCTTTGCCTTTCTTCTTGCTAGATCTTTTGGAAAATTCTTTTTCTACTCCATGGCCGTCGTCCATATGAATCAATTCCTCCTCAATATCATCGTTCATTACTTCCACTGCTTGAGCACGTTCGTCGATCCATGATTCTAAGTCCAGTCCTTCGGGAATAGGAATCATTCTTTGTCCACTCGGTGCGACTGGATGAAATTGCTTCGAAAAAAACATTGAGTGAAGGTCGGCAAAAATTGGCTTAAATACTTCAAGCAATCTGGTGGGTGTGGTCGAGGTAGGCTGTGTAGCAGATTCTGAAGTCCCCACTGATAACGGGAGAGACGGCAGAGGCATTAGATACAAAATTCGAATAACGTTCCGCACCTAAGAATTCTTTTATGAATGGAATCTTGAGATGGAAAAGAGAATAAGGCAAAGGATACGTACTCTCTCGACCACTTCCAAATCCGTATTCCCATTCCAGACCTCTTTCGTTCTCTCTCTCAACCAATTTGTCACTTTGATAAATTCCGAAGCTTCGTCAGTTCCCACCGACCCGTCAGTGATTCCAAACCCTTCGTCAATTTTTCCAGCGACAGAATCCAGAGACTTCTCCAAATCTTCCAACAGTGAACAACTCCAGAAGGTGTAAACCTTTAGCACATTATGTACGATCACCGTTTGTGCCTCGTTTTCTACACGGCCATTTTCAGCAACATCTAATAACCCACGCAAAATTTCAAACGGATGAGAATGATAACCGCAATACTCTCCGACAATCCAGGCAATACTTTTTACTGAGATTGAATTATTAGGTCCCGGCGACAATCCACCCCCAGTACGTCGAGCAGCGCAAAAGTCTTTCAAAAATTCTATTAATTGCTGAACTGCCCATTTTCGCAACGCTTCTCCTCGAATACAGATATCCAAGAACTGTTCACCAATTGTAGCATCGATGTCGACGTCGATGTTCGGTATAGAGATGAGTTTTAGTAGAATCTGAACATACCATTCTGGGTCTGTCAGATTAGCGTAATGATCGCGAGAACACATTGATACTATAAGATTGATGAGTGTGCGATGATAGTGTGGTTCGTTGAAAATTGAAGATTGGGAGGATGGTGTAGAAGGAAAGAGATGGGTAAGTAAATGTTTTACAATTGCTTGGAGGGAGTTAGCGGTGACCTAAAAGATGCGTGGAAAAACGATTATTTAGCATAAAAAACATACGAAGACAAAAGGAATGAAAGGTAAATTTACCATCCTCGATATTATATCCAGTGCCCGCATCCTAATGGTAATATCCTGATCATCTACACATCGTAAAATTAACTCTTGTGACTGCAAAATAAGTCGCGGGTGAACTTCCAATAATTTGGCCATAGCCACTAATCCTACATATTTCACTGAAAAAACGAGCATTAATACTCACAGTCGCTGTAGGTGAATGAAAAGAGCAGATAAATACAATTTTGGTCGTTTTCTTCCAAGAACGGCCTCAACTTCGACACACAAAGTCTTGCTAACTTCTCCCCGCCTGTGCTCTTGGCGCTATTCTCGTTGTGTGGATCTGGTGGGTTGGTCATGCCACCTACAATGACGGTATATATACATTCATATAGCAATGATACTGCGTTGCTTGTTTGAATGAGTTGGGTTAAAGGCGGTAGAAGTTTTCGAGCCAGCCGAGGTTCAAGCGGGGTGAGCGAAGCAAACTAGAAATAAACCGATTTCGAGTGAATAATTCAAGGTGATCCAAACATGCGCACTTCATCAAATGAAGCTTATTAGCTTGAACTAACCATCTTGATCAATTTTATCAACATCCAATTGTTACTGGATGCAGTCAAGAGAAAGAACAATTGAGGAGCCAAAGTCAAGTAATTTTTTGGATTCTTCTTGGCTAGTTCGCAAATCACCGTCACAGTTGCTGATACTACGCCTAAAAACAACCATAGTCGATGTTAAATCATAATCTCAAGGCCTAATTTCAATCAATTGGATTATTAAGCCTCTAGGGCCCGAAATTTTAAACGTACCAGGATCATCATCTTCCAACCGTTCTTTCAGCCTATCCCATGCTAATCTTAATCCATCTGGGTATTTCAAAAATACTTTATACAGAACCAAAACTGCTTTTTTCCGAATGTACGGTTTTGAATGGCTCAAAAGAGTGACAAGATCGGGTACTAAATCCCTTCCTAGATCTGATGTAACGATGATAGAGAGAGTAGAGAGAGCAACTGAAGAGTCGAACGGTGTTGTAGATGTCAAATCCTATAGTAATTATGGATTTTAAGAAAGAACAGAGGAGAAGTTGGTTAAACGAAAATGTGATAAAGAAGTGGATGAATGGAATTTTATCATTCACCTTCTTAATCAAATTAGTGCAAAGCATCAATACATCTGTGTCTTGTCTAAAACTTTGTGTGGCAGCTAAATATCCGATACGTTTATGATGAAATTTCGGCAGTGACATGACTTCGACGATATGAAAGTCGGCCCAAGATATATCGTATCCTAACATCTGTAGCTAAGCTCAAGGAAAAGCAACATACAAACATGAAATGAATGTGTCAATAGATAATCACTATGATTTGCAGGTACATATATTTCTAAATCATACATAGACAAGTTTGAGCACAGCTGTCGACTTCACATCTGGGTCGTTGGGCCTTTTGAGTTCTTCCTTGATTTCGTCGATGCATGTTGCAATGTATTTTTGTGGATTTGATTTGTTGGCTCTAATGCCCCGAATAAGATCTGACAGATTTTTCTCAAACATAACCCTTCCAAAGCAGAGTATTGGAGAGTGGGTCCTATCTGACTCTAATAAACTGTCCGTAAACAATTTGCGGTACGCGGGCTAAATCAGGGCCACGCAAGTCGCAAGGTATCCACTTGCCGTGATCACAGATAAAAAGATATGGGGATGAGCAATAAATTGAAGGAAGTATTCTTGTCTCAACAATGAGCTGTCGCTCCCAGTTATCCTTACAAGAACTCCTTTTGCTCCTGCTGATTATGAATGTTTTAGTAATCGTCTTTCCAAATACGATTTTCGCCGGAGCAGCACCGCTACCATGGTTATTTTAAATATAGATCATATTATTGGCGTGATTACATTATGCTTCATATTAATTAGTCTCATCTATCAATATTAATTTTAATTATCCTTCTTCAACGCCATATCGATACCAGAATCATCGTCTGCAATAATGACGGCAACCCTGAATTGAGCCATCAGATTTCTGGCCGCGTTAGAGTGATCGTAGACGGCGCCATTGAATGATTTACTGGCATCCCGACCGATAGCTGATTTTAAGAAACCCCGGCCTCCAGGATGCTCATCCAAGAAAGTCGCAACGTCGTAAACGACTCCATCGATAATCATAAGGGTGGGTGTATCTTGAGTCTGTGACTTGACTGTAACAATAATTATTGTGTGAGTCCATATCCTGTTATATGAAGATAGCCTGTAAAGGTTAAAGAACTTACATTCGTCTCGCGTCCAAGTCGGGAGTTCGGTCAATGGTTTGCCCCAATCAAGAGTTTTTTTTTTCTCTGCAATCACTTTTTCCTTCATGTGTAAAACACCTTTTTCTATTTCATTACTAGGGAATGTCTTCAAGTCTTAAGTCACACCGAAAAAGGAAAATAACTTTATAATCCATTTCGTTGGATCGTATTGATAATATTCGATGGCATTTCTGTAATCTGCGATGAGCGAATTGGGAGTGATGAGTATTTCATGGATTCGATGTGACTTGAGCGAATTGAAAAGTCATCAACATACCTTGTGGAAATTCATGATGGAAGTTATGGTATCCTTCCCCCATTGTGGCTAGAGCCGTAAAGAAATGATCGCGTGGGGTCCTTTTATCGTCTGAAGGAAGATGGAAGTCAATCCATGGAATAGTCCGTACAGGAGAGGAATTAAGCACTTACCAAATTTGGCTTCACCGAGGTAATGGGCCAGTGAGTTAACACAGAAAGTAGACTGTTGTACGACGACTAAGCGAGCGCAAGCGACATACTGCAGAGATTGGGATTAATTTCATACTCACAGAACCGCGGAAACACCTCAACATTACTTACCACGAATCCTCCAATCCAGTCACCCCAACCGATGCCAGCCACGAGTGTCGGGAAGATGAAACCCATAAAACCAGCCAGAGGCATATAGTACTTTCTTTGCCAAACAACAACAGGGTCCGCCAACAGATCTGACATGTCAATCTTTTTAAGAGCCTTTATGTCATTTTTAAATATCAACCAGCCAATATGCGAAAAGAATAATCCTTTCTTAGCACAGTACTATAAAGAGAGAGTTAGCTGAACTGAAAGAGGTTACAGATGACAACTCATAGAGTACTGACCGGGTCGTCATTAGTGTCAGTCCAACGATGATGTGCACGATGTCTTATGCACCACCAATAGATATCCCATTGCTAAGACAGAAGCAGTCAGACACACACAATACTTATTTGCCAAGAATATTACGATGATTCGGTACCATTGCTCCTGCAGAAAGGATGGCCCAAAAGAGGCGATATGATAAGTTCGCTTGATATGCGCCATGACTCCAAAGGCGATGGTAACCAGCAGTAATCGCAAGACCCGTGAGATAATAATACAGGACCTATTATAAATCGTTAAAATGCGTATAACTATTGCGACCCACAAATGAATAACTTACAGCCGCAATCAACGTTTTCGTCTGAAGTGGAACGTAAAGTATCCCCAGCAGCCATACGAATGGAGTGGACACGAATAAGAAGAGTTCCAACCATTTCACTCTCTTCCATAATGGCTCATCCGATGCGACATATTCCGGCCCAGTCAAAGATGTATTGGCAGGAGACATATTTGCTATTCCAGAATCTCGAATTTTCACATCTACGGTGGCGGTGCCGGGAATTTATAGAATTCTGACCTGAGATGAACCACTTCAGTTTGCGCATTGACGAGCTAATGGCTCATTTTCATTGAGGCACCTCAATAATCAAGCAGTCTTACCAATATCTCTCTTGCCTTCGACGAAAGGCGCGTAACTCGAAGATAATGAAGCAGTCTCCAGGTGCGTGTCTATGGCTGTGGCTGGTTGATTCAGGAAAAGCAAATTGGGTAGCACAACTCAAGTGGCATCGATGGTTTCAGGACGAATTTGTACGAAATGTGCTGATTCTCCAGCCAGTGATAGCCTATAATCTTTGTGAGGTCCTTATACCATTTTCGCCTGAAAAATTGTTCTACGCATGTATTGCAGAGTCATCTATTCACTACAATATTCACCGCAGCGGCTATGTCAAAAATTGAGATAGCGGGTCACTAGCTCTTTTGTGGATGAAAATAAATATTAACTCTCAATTGAAATACACTCGTAGAATACCGAAGCTGCAGCTCAGAATCAGGTACTCGGTTATTCATGCCTCGTCAATACATTCTACTTATCGGGGAGCTTTAAAATTTTGCTCAACTCGCTATTACTTCATTTTGGCAGATTGTGTATATTTCCGAGGTGTACTGACTCACTATCCCTAATTGTTGATAAGAGATCAATATTTCTATTGAGCCGTAAGGGGCGTTTATTCTTCCCGTTGTAACTGCTTTCTATCGATTATAGAGAAAGTGAAAAATAAGCATTCTGATACTTTATTCATTTTATACAAGTTTCCAATTGTTAAGGCCCTCATTCGAATTATGTTTTCACTGCCACCCATTGAACTTCTATTAACGACTAAGCGATATTGTCCAAATAATCCTTCACCTCTCCAGGCGAGAGCTTCCTAAAAACGAAAGCTTCCTCCTCCTTGCGTTCACCTTCATGACCTACCGCGACACGCATCTGCTTTGTAATAACTCCAATTTCGAGGGAATGTTCATTCATTTGACCTTCGAAGGATTCTTTAAGAGTGAGAATCGCCGTATGAACTGCGTCTTCCAGTTCAAAAGTTGACGTGAATCTGATAGAATTCGGTGGAGAGGAACGTTTTCAAAAACATGTAATTAATTTCGGTAGTAGAACATTGATGAAAGAATGCCCACTCACCGTTTTTCTAAGAAAGTCTTGGCGTTGACCATGTTTTTGCCGATAGCAGTGGCTTTCCATGCAAAATAAGTGCCGCTGGGGTCGACTTGATATAGGGATGGCCCGTAGTCTTCGTCATACCCCGCAACGAGAAGTGACACGCCAAAAGGTCGAACACCACTAAAATTGTACAAGGTACACCGCTCGGTTAATTTATGAGTTCAAAGCCAGCAATCGTAACAAGTCCACCCTTGCGCCCCAATATTCGATTGCATCATTTTGGGTATTATCCGTAATGAAGATTACACATACCCGCTTTGTGTGAACTCTTGCATAATACTAGCGATTTCTCGGACAAGAATACTTGCAGGGGGATCTTCCATGTAAACTCTCTTGTAACTTTGTGCCGCTTTTCTGGCTTTATTTATCAGTACTCTTGCATCCGGACCCATCCCCGAGTACACAAGGCCGATGTTAGGACATATTGAGGCCACTTTTTCGAGGGTTGAGTCATCGATGAGGGGCGAAACGGTCTTCTTTTCTGTAGCTATGACGATACCATTTGTTGCTATTTGATGGATAATTAGACAAGTGAAAGAAAATGCCAAAGTCGTACTATGTTAATTTTAACCAAGAAACACGAAACGATGACGCAAAAGCGGTTTTCGAGATCAACTAATAGTTATACACAGCAACCACAAAACAGAACGTTTTCACGTTGGAGAATAGAATAAAAGATAAACCCCTTCTCTTTGAACGGCCACCTTTGAATACCCCCTTCAACAAGTCCAACGACAACGAAATACGAACCTTTAATTCCGACACTGGTGACACCCTGAGCGACGGCATTGAGAGCGTATTCGATCTGAACAAGTTTTCCCGAAGGCGAAAAGGTTGTGAGGGAAAAGGAATATCGGTCACCCATGGTTGTTACAGTAGTTTTTATAGAGTGCTGTGGTTGCAAAGAGATCAGTCGTTACTTCCTCTACCTCCGCAAAACACGAATCGTCAGCAGTTCTGGGTGCGTGACTTGCACGTGTTCTTCTGTTATAAGTCACGTGGATAAAAGTAACCATTTCGCCGGACTCTCTACAGGGCACACTATGCGCTAATTCACCCACGATTCCAAAATGGAAATAGAAACTGTATGTACTCCACAAACTTGATTTTCATTCTCTGTGACAGAAAGTTACTAACTTGCTCATTTCCTCTTAGACCCTCCTCATCGTTCGGGAAGTGTTCGTCTACAAGATCCCTCCCAGAACCACCACTAGAGGATATAGGTAATACCGTCTTTCGATACCAGTCAATTTCACCGACTAGAGTATATTACAAACTCAATTGAATGTTTACCCTCTCTCGGTTCTCTCAACATACCTTCATCCCTACTATAATACTTTAGAGCGCAAGAGTGGGACGTCAACCAATTCCTTTGGCAAGGCAGACTCAAAGTTACGGCCCAAGGAGATAAATGTTTCGTCAAATTAGAGGATCCCAATACAGGTATTTTTCTTAGCGGATTACTGAATAGACTGTTTCTGTAGCAACTGCAACTGACATAACCTGACACTTCGTTGACACATTCAAAAATCTGTGCTTCGCGTCGGTTTACATTTTCGCTTTACACCTGCGAACCAAATTTCAACGGCTGAAATCTATAATATATAGGCGAACTGTTCGCTTTGTGTAATTACAACCCTGATAACAATTCTGTCGAGCCAGTACTGGATAGTTCGCGATACTTCGTACTTAGAATAGAAGACAAAGGTATGATGTGACTTGAATTTCGACTCAAATGCAAATGCGACCTGGTTGGGATGAACAGTACCAATGAAGTTACATTCTCTTTGCTGGAAATGTTCAGTGAAGTGAAAACCGTGTGGAGTCCTCGCGAAATTTGAACGCAGTTATGGCGTTTTTGGTGATTGCTGTGCTTCCCGCATTCCTTGACGACAAATTCAGATGCTTATATTTGTATTCTTGTGTTTAACTAAGTTTGAAATTTCTGAAGGTCGTCACGCCTATGTTGGGCTTGGTTTTGCCGAACGAAATGATGCCTTTGATTTTAATGTTGCGCTGCAAGATCACGTAAAGTAAGTGAATCTTTCTGCCCCAATTGCCCGAATTTGTTAATAACTTTTCTAATTGGAAATTGAGTAGACACGTGAAAGCACAAAAGGAGCCGAAAAAAGCCCTCGACCCAGGCCCAAAGTTGGATTTATCATTGAAAGAAGGGGAGACGATTAGCATCAACATCGGAAAGGTTATATCAGTTGTTCTTTTTGTCATTTTTCAGGAAGCGTTGGAACTTCATGTTGTTACTTGCGTTAAGTACTTTCCCGACTGACAATGTTACATTTCCTTCGGTTAGATCGCCAAGAAACCTGTAAAGCCATCTACGAACGTAGTAAATGGTAAATGTTTTTTATGATTATCCCACTTTTTAATTCGTTGCCTGTATATCGTGATTTTTAACCAATATGTTTTCGAGAGCAGACGGAAGCCCAGCCATTCTGCCTCCGCGGCCGTCTTCATCCAACTCAAAATCATCGGCTGTGCCGGCATTCATGTTGCAGTCTCAGTCGCCGCCAAAACCAGGTGGACAGGACCCTTTCGGAGCGTTTCAATCGGCTTTCGCAACTCCCGCGAATCAGAATCAGGGTCAGAACAAAACTGGATCCCCGGGACAAGGCGCCGGTGGATGGGTGCAGTTCTAATGATGCGAATTCTTATTGTCCCTCCGATTTACCGTTGTGACAGTTACTTGTTCTGGAAATACCATAATGAAATAGAATACAAATTTTTCGCAATGTCATCATGTCTTCGGTTTTAGTAATGTTTTAAAATGGACCAGTACTACTGATAAGAGATTTTGGTCTAATGTCTGGAGAAACAGTCCAAACTGAACAGTAAACTATTTCAGCTTGAAAAGCGCATTAATTCTAAAAACATATAGGCATGCTTTATTTCTTTGCATTTTTCCTACTTGAACTTCCCATATCTCCATCTTCACCGTCAGATTGCTGAGAGTCTAAATTTGGCTTCACGGCCTCAACTGATCTTTGGCCTTTTTCGACGGTCGTCTCATTCGCATTTTCGATTCCATCTGCACTCCCTTTCCCACCGTTAGTATTATCGGGAGATTTACGATTCTTCAAAACTTTATCTATGATTCCGAACCCCAACGCTTCTTCAGGTGACATGAAATAATCTCGATCCATGAACTTTTCTATAGAGGCAATCATGCGTATTGAAGATTAGCCATCATTGAGTATAATTATCAAAAATAGTGAAAGCAAAAAGAATCGTTTTAAACCAAGCAAAATTATTCATACCAATTTGATCAACAGATTGACCTGTATGATTTGAGTAGATTTGATTCAACCTATCCCTCCATTTTAAGATTTCACGAGCCTGAATCGCTATATCAGCGGCTTGACCTTGCGCTCCACCAGATGGCTGATGAATCATGATACGACTATTGGGAAGAGCATATCTATGTCCTTTCGTGCCTGTGATTGGAAATCGGGTGAACAAAATATTGCAAAGGAGATGGAAGATGTGTGAGTCGGTAACGAGCCCTCTCCAAATCCCGCGATTGACTCGAATATCTACAGAAACATTTGATTTTTTCGATAGTTTTACATACCTGCTGATAGCAGCAGCGATCCCATTGAAGATGCTTGACCCATACACAAAGTTGACACGGGGGACTGAAGGAATTGCATCGTGTCGTAAATGGCCATTCTAGAACGTAGGAGAGATCAGTCATTCTTATACTTTGACCGCTATCTTAACCATATTTTGATTGACATACCCGCTTGTCACAGAACCACCCGGGCTATTGATATATAAGTTGATTGGCCTCTCAGAGTCCTCGGCATCAAGGAATAACAACTGGGCAATGACGACGCCAGCGACGTTATCATCTACTGGGGAGAACAGACAAATGATTCGTTCTTTTAGCAGGCGTGAGAAAATATCGTATCCGCGCTCACCACGGGGCTGTATATTGGACGAGAATATCGATAGTTAGAGAAGGCTGAAAGGGGACGGCCCGAGTTTATGAGAGAACGGCAGGAGAGGAAGGAAAACAGACAGTTGACTCGATCACGTAAGGTATCAGACCCAGAGATGATATATATCGTGATGTTGGGGCAGTTGCTAATATAGAGGTAGAACGAGGAATTCTAGGAAGTAATCGCATCATCTTGATAGTAGGTAATTTGCAACGATGTGTCGAGGAGGAGCAGGCATGTCCAAATTCTTTGTCGCGTGACTTAAGTGCTTAAATCACGTGCACTAAGTTATTGAATCGTTTGCACATCGTATCGTCCATCGCTGGCGGTGTCATGCCATCAATTCGATATATATGGAAGAGAGTACTGCACGGTTGATAATGCTTTCAAAGCGCTCTAAATAAGCGCAAGTTGCCAATCGTGGCAACCCTCTTACAGCTGCTTTGGGTTCGCAACTTCGCCCATCATTCGAACCGCGATTCAAAATATTACGGACAACGTGCCCGACATAACTTCACTACTTTACAGCTTGAAGTACACGAAAACTCTAATACATTGATGATACAATATTAATATGCCATGATTGGCGAGATGTCACGGCTACAACGCTTGCGTGCTGGGCACACCTGAGCCGCCATCAAGGATGTTCCCAACCGGGATTATTGTACACCTAAAGAATATTGCGAACTCGAATTCTAGAGATCATCGTTTATACAGTACGATGGACTATGAAGCATCTTCCGATAGTTCCTGTGTTGAAGAGCGGGAAATCGTCCGGAATTTCGGATTCAACCATCCTTCGGAAATGGATGATCGACCGATTAGAATTTCAACAATTCTTCAATCGGATGAATCTAAATTCGCCTTAAAACTTGCGAAAAAATATGGAGACTCAAATGCATCCCCACTATCTCTAAACTCGCCACAACCATGGCTGCAACAAAAAGGAGAAGTGTCTCCAGGACAGGAACCGTGTACTTCACCTATCGACGAAACACCAACTGCCAAAGGTTATACCGAAGAAGAATTTTTTAATAAGCTGAAAGCTCATGTCGCACAGAGAGTTGAAAGAAGCAGGAATTACATATCAACGGGCTCTCGAACAAACATTGCCCAATCAAATTATCTTGGATCTGGTCGCAGATCAATGTCTACTTCAATCTATGGTTCAAATGGCAACATTCCATATAGTTCTCGAGTTAATTCCTTAACTAGTGTCGCCTCAAATTTTAGAACCAATATGCTTGGCTCAAGAGGAAATCTGATGTCACGACGTGGGTCCGATTCAAAAGCCCAAGCGTATTTGGAGGATTTTCACACCCTTGAACGAGATATAACGATTAATTCGATAGACGACCAAATGGCCGCTTTGAAGGATTCTCTTGATGAAGCTGAACGTATCCTCTCTTATAACCCGAAAGAAGCTGAGCCTTCTGTTGTTTACTTTCTCAGTAGATCGAAGATTTCCTCATCCACTCAACTGAGGAAAGATAAATCTTTATCTTCTTCCACACAATTAGGCGGTGGAAATAAGCAAGCTAGACAGGAGAGAACGTCCAAGGAATCGATCAATGTTGCTTCCCTGCCCTTAATCGCTAACCGACAAAACGCAATCGTAGGTTCCAGGGAAATATCGAATACTAAATTGGCTTCTAACATTACTCGAGGATCCCAATCGAATCTTTCGCGGTATAAGGTAGGTATTTCGAATGACTATCGACAATAAGGCTTTTCACCAAAACTAAATTCTTTTAATTTGTAAATTGCAATCTCGTATAAGTCTTTAACTAAAATTCAATCAAACCAATCTGTAAGTAAACTGACAAAATTTTATCATCGTCTCTATCCACCACTGACTGCTACTTGACAGGACGAAGAATGTATAGCCGCCGAAAGCGCGAGCTGTCTTTCTAAAAAGGCAAGACTATTATTGAGGCCGTGACAGCCGCATTTCACTGACTCTCCATATCAGTCTTCGGCATCGATGTCAGCAATCACAAACCGTCTAACCGATCCTCGCAATTACCCGGCCACCTTCAGGGTGAAATTGGAACCAACGAAGAAATCAAGAGACAACGATCTGAATGAAATCGGAAAGGGTAACAAGGTGAATCATAAGTTTCATTACCGTTCATTTTCGCTCGAAATCATCTAACAGTTCATTGATTTTGTTTGCGTGTCGCAAAATTAATTTTTTGATGGTTCGCTCGCAATTCTTCACCTCTGTAACAGGTCTCTTCTAAAGCGGCCGAAGTCACATCACGATTGTACAAACCTCAACCACCCACTGGAAATTCTGCCCAAACTTCAAAGCTTTCTGCGTCTCCGTCAGCTGATGATTTGATGGGCTCTTCCACTGGCTTATCCGATGGTGATTCATCGAGACAATCAACCAATAAACCGAAAATTGATTTCTTCAGTACGTTTGCGACTGAAGATTACGTTTTTAAACACGCGAAAGAGAAAGAAGAACTGAAGCAGCGAAGGAATGAAGAACAGGATAAAGGAATTTTCGGTGATATAAGTATTCCAGAAAGTGGGCTGAAGAAGGTGACCAGTGTAAGTATTCCGAATTTGAAAGGAGGAGGGTTGGGAACTACAGGGTGGATTGTTGAGAAGTAATGGGGATTTGTGAAGTCACCAACCAACCGTACTACAAGAAAACAAACCAATAAAATTAAACTTTATTTTTCAATTTGACCAGCACTATAGAGTAACTACAACTAAAGATACAGTTTTTCAATTTTATAAATTTCATTTAAATGTCTTCTCATATCCAGCTTACTCTTCTTCCTCTTTTTGTGGAAGTCACCATTCTCAGTAACCCGTTGATCAGCAGAACTAGCGATCGCCAATTCCTTTTCTTTCTCTTGATACACTGCTAGAACTGACGACAAACTTTGCAATTTGGCAACTGTGTCAATCTGAGAGTTTAGGTACGAGTGTAACGAGAGGATGTAGGGGTAGAGAATAGGAGATAGCGTAATGGTGGTGAGATGAGTATCGAATAAATAAGAAATCCAAGAAATAAGCTACAGAAAGATTTCAAGCAAGAAATTAATATTAGAGACCCATCAGTCAAGTCAAGTGAAGTGAAAACAGCACAAACCACATTCAGTTTTGGCAATGAAACGCCCAACCGCTTCTTACATTTCCTTGAGCCCGCTAGAATGATTCCTAAAAATTCATTGAAGACGCCAAGAAGTATGCTAACTTGATCACTACTCAAGGATTTCATTGATTCGCGCAAAAATATATCAGTATGTGGATACTGCATAATGCTGGTCAAATACGTCTGAAAGTCAATTTTAGATAATGAAGACACATGTCCAATGAGGTGTTGAAGGTAAAGGATAATATGGGGTTCAGGAATATCGATGACATGCTTGAGAACTTTGTCGAGCAAAGTCTAAAAATATCAGGGTGAATACTCAAGCATTACTTTAGAAACATCCAGCCGGTTGATACATACCAAATCTTTCCGTTTTATCAACTCCGTGATAAGCCCATCAGGAAGCATCGTGTTTGAGACAACTGAAAACGAAAGAAGATACTCCAACACAGAGGTGATGATTTCTGATGATTTGAAACAGCGAGATACGACATTGTAGACAAATGTATAAGACAAGGAAGGCAACTAAGGATGGGTCGTAATATGTTAGACTTGTCATAAAATGAGGTATTTATTCACCTAACTTACCTTCGTAGGTTTTGCTAGAGATTCCTCATTATCAACTTCCATTCCATGCTCGTCCGCTTCAATACCGTTTTGCGTAAGAAGATGTTGAAGACCTGCGAAGAATTCCTTCTCATACACTTTGTTGTCATGGATTTCGTTCAATTTCCGCATCAATGTCATCTCCATCGTATGTTGATTTGTTATAGAATCAGCCCATCCTTTCAAAAACTCGGGTTCTGATGTCGCGGACAAGGCTGGTACATCAGATGATGCAATCGGAGGAATGAGTTTATTGGGATTCGTGCTCATGACCGGAGGCATTTTTCCGAGAACGGATTGTAAAGTAACCGGTGGAACCAACATCCGGGAACGGAGAATTGCGGATTTTGAGGTTTTGTTAACATTTGATGATTTAGATCTTGAAGTGCTCGATAACAAAGTTGATAAGGTGAAGATCAGATTTTCGGAGTGAGGTACAGGGACCACGTCCACGAACTTGTCAGTAGGGGGGTCGGCAATCTCCTGGAGTTGGTGACACGGAATATCTAAAACATGCTGACAAGTGCCGAATTTGCAATCCCAGACTGAAACCTTAAAATGCGATTTGTCCGGAGACCGACCGTAAAATATAACATAATATGGAATTGTACTAATGGCTATGGTGGACATATCAACACCGAATCTTTTGAATAGATGTCGAGATTGAAGCGGCATAAGATGACAAATGGATGGATCCATATTAACTTTAAATTTGAATGTTCGAAAACGCCCATTGGAATCTAAAATCACAGTAAATGAGAAACCAGTCAATCGAAAAGTTACAAATAAAGCAATGAAAATATGGCACGCACATAAAACTGAGAGATGTCTCAATTCCGCCTCATATGACACCTTCAAAGGCTTCTGTCCATACTTCTCCCTAGGCACTTGTTCCTTCCAAACACGCCGAATTTGAGCACTGTTACCTTCCTCCATGATTGCGACCAAACTGATGTGGAAATCCCCATTTACATCTGACGTCACCAGAATACAAAACACGATTTGCTCTTTATCAGCATGCTTTTCAACGAAACAGCTGACATACTGGATTTGATGCCTTTCATCTGCTTGCATACTAGCGGATACTGACAAATCATCTGTTCTTGATAGGGAAATAGAGCCATTCGTATGAGCAACAACGACATGACTATTCAATTCTTCGGGTGCTAGAAGGCGATGAATAGGTTGATCCAACGACGACATTTTCTTCGACGATAAATCTCCCTCGTCGCTCCAGCACCACAGCTGTTTTCCAAAAAGGCTCGTTTCCATATCAATTGAACTCTGTACAGCAACTAGTACGGAAGATGAAGAACTATGATATACGGCGCCGCAGGCCAAGGTCAAATGATGTGGAATTGTCCAAGCTTTTATGCGTTTAATACCATCAATCTAAATTTAGAACAATAGTAAGTGATAAATCGTGCAATCAAAACAGTTTATGAAAAATTTACATCGTAGAAGTATATTCCATCGCCCTGGACTGATACTACGGCTCCATCGTAGTCCTTACCAGAGATCGGGATGACATAGACCGGGCGAATATGAGTACCCGAGTGCGAAACTGAAGACGTAAAGTGAGCCAAATGCTCTGGTTCAGTGATTGAAGCAGTCATTTCTCTGAAGATAGTAGAGGTTCTGGCACTGTTCAAGCGGTCTTCCTGTCGTATGGACCCAAGGAAAATCTTTGTTTGGTTGTCATGGTTACGCGCAGTCCACCACAGAATAGACAATCTTGACTTGCAAAACTCAACTCTAATGCTATAATCATTATGGTGGTCACTTCCCAAATTACGCTGGAGGAGTATTGTAAAGAGTGGGGTAAGGCAGTAAAAGTAGTTACCCATCCTGTCGAAGGTAGAGACGATAGAGTACTTGTTGCAGCGGTTGATTTCAAGGTAACCCTCAAGAACATCATTCGTACATGAAAGTTTACTTTTGTTAACGTCAATTGTAGCCCGGCGACATTATTTTCGTCGAAGAAAGCATCCTGCATACGCTACATCCGGAATCAAGTGCTTTCGTTCCATGCGAATGCGATATTCCTCGAGACTTTCAACGTTTGTTGTACGAGTATATCCTGTTGCAACGAGATGCGGTTTCTGATTTTGTGCCTTTGCTAAATGAATTGTCTGAGGATGGTGTCTCAAATGAGCTTGCTCAAGAAGCGGATCCTGAAAGAATTGCGGACTGGAGAGAAGCCGCTAAAACTTTTCATGATAAAATGAAGACTCGATTCAAAAACCGCAGAAAGAAGAAGAAGAATGTTGAAAGCGAGATTAATGAGTCGAATTTTACGTTACCCAAAACAGATGAGTTGGAAAAATTGATATGGAAAATTGAAACTAATTGCCACTCTAAGACTCCAACACATAGTGAGCAACCGAACGTTTCGACAGATGATGGCGCAGAAGAGGAAGAGCAATGTGGGCTTTGGATTTTGGGTTCATTCATGGAACATTCTTGCTTGCCAAATGCCACTGTAATTCTCTCAAATTCTGCATTAAAGCTTCGTGCACTGCGAAGTATCTCACCCGGTGATATCATCACCATTTCGTATCAAGAAAATGATTATCAACCTCGATCTGTTCGCCAAAAAAATCTGTTGAGGCGAGGATTTCTTTGTGCGTGCGATTTGTGTTCTGGTAAAGATTATATGCGTACGGCTCATTGTTCCGCTTGTACCGAAGGGATAGTCTGCCCTATTCTTCAAGCTGACAATTCGGAAAACTGGAATTGCTCCAGTTGCGACTTGTCGTCTCCTTCGTCATCAGACTTCGTCAATCGAATTAAAACTCGAGAGGAATCGTTTCTTTTACCTTCAGTCGAAGATTTCGACAGCGCTGATAACCGTTTGATGGAAGTTGAACAGGATGTTGAGACTATCATGCAAAGTATTATTCAGATGATCAAATTCAGCTTTTCCGATTTCGCTGACAATCCGTCGATTGCGCGATTAATTCAGCTCTTCTCATATCGTAACTTACCCTCTTCTGTACTCGAAATGATAAGCCCTCTCGATATCACACATCACCTTTTTTACAACTTTTTTAAAGAATCGCTGTTTGCAAATTCTAGCTTCAGATTAATATTCGGTCAAGATGCACCATTATATGCGATTACCTACCTTGTATTCGCTTGTGTTAGAACAATGCCTCGATGCAAAATGCCCGCCGGCAACCTTCCGTCCGGTCAACGATTGTCACTACCTTCAGCTGAAGATGTAGAAGTGATCGCTTCATTGAGTCACAGCGAAGAATTAAAGCATAACATGGTATGGTTAACTAATATGGCCGAGGAGCAACAGAAAATAAAACTGTTAGAATGGGCTAAAAAGTTATGTGATATATTCATTGTATGAAAACCAATGATTTTGTATATTAAAAAAGTTTAAAAGATTGGTCACCCGTCGCGTTTTGATTGACCGCTTGCAAACGTTGGACTGTTATATGATCTTTGCGGATTCTTTTCATCTTCATCCCAATTTTTGCAGGCAGTATGAGTCTCTCAGCAACTCCAATTTCTTCACGCACACATATTCCTGCCATTCCCACTTCAGAGTCACTCAAGGAGTGCCTCCGGTCTCTTCAATCCCTTCGAACTACCCCTCTATTCGAAACCGTTTCTAGTCTATTCCATCCAAAGGCCACCTTCTCTCACCCATTTGGGGAAGCCAGGGGTCTTCAGAATGTGTACAACATATACCGTCTCTACAGTTTCTTCAATGTCGGCCAATTTGAATTTGACGACATCGTCATCGACAAGGAGAATAAAAAAGTAGTAATCGTTGTCAATCAGAAATTGAAGTGGCGTTGGTTACCTATGTATGGAAAAAATTAGCTTTTACCTTCACTGAAATGAGGTTGAACTGACTGAACGCGACCTTGAAGATTGATGTATACTATCCCGACCGTTTCAGTTTTAAGATTCGTAGAAAGTGAGCAAGAATCAGCAGAAGGCAATATTGAGAAAAAATGGTTGGTTATTGAACAAATCGGTAAGTTTTCATACAAGTGATATCATTTCATCCGCTGCAAGATTTTCACCAAGCAAATCCTTGACATCAGATCATTGGTCCGTATATGGGTTTCTGTGGACGATACCAATCGTTTCATTCTTATACGAAAGCCTTGTCAGGCCATTCACAGGACTCATGATGGTCATTTTTGGCGGCATGATAGATTGGTTCGTTCGAAGTATTGAGAAGGTCGTAAGCGGTGCTAATTACATACAAGACGAAAAGTTGATTGAAGTCGAGCATAGAAACCGAAAAACTGAATAAGCCGACAATAAACGCCTAGTCAAAGATGCTTTTATTTTTTTTGAAATCTCTGTTCTTCTCCGTGAATCCCCTTATTGGGTGTAAATTGGCGAACATTGAAGTGGAAAGGGTTGGCCAAAGTGATCTCCTTAGAACATTAAAATGGCGATGACTTCGCCGATCCCAAAATCAACCTCGGAATTGGCATACAATGCTTAATACAGTTATCCTTTATTAAAGAACTCTTCAAAGAACACACCGCCATCGGTTGTAGCTCATACATTAATCTAACACAACTTTTTAATAGCTTTTGCCGGATTTCCGGCGACGGCGGTGAAGTCTGCCACATCTTTCGTTACTACTGCACCCGCTCCAATAATACATGAATTTCCGATTTTGACGCCTGGGAGAATGGTACAATTTCCACCTAACTAAAAAATACATTCCTGTTAGTACACCTTGAACCGGGAATTTCAAAGGGACATTAGTCAGGTCCCGCATACCCAACAGTCGGATCCAATAGATATTGGTTTTCCGAATTCTAACCCTGTTGAACGAGTCTCAACATCAACCGGGTGCTAGATAGACAAAGAGGAGCCAAAATTGACGGTCAGATTGAAAGCGAATTTAGTGCCTAACTTCTGGATGGACATAACACATACTGCTGCCGCATAAATTTGCACGTTTGGTCCAATCAAAGTTCTGTCCCCAATTTCAACTTCGCAGACATCTAAGATTACAACATTATGATTCATATACACATCTTGCCCCAAATGGATGTTATAACCGTAATCCACGTAGAACGGAGGCTCAATGTACGGGGCCTTTGACTTGTCATAGGAGCCAAGAAGCGAGTCGAGGACTTCCAGTCGTGCCTGCTTTAATGTTTCAATTGAGGCAGAAGGCGGAATAGGTATGTTGTTGTACTTTTGAATCAGATGCTTGGCGGTGAGTCGGTCTTTCAACAATTCCTGCTCCATCGCGTTGTAGAGCTCCCCAGACAGCATTTTATCTTTCTCTGATTTCGCAATATGTGATGCCATGATTAAGTGTAGACAGGTGTAGACGTAGTGTCCAAAGCAAGCAAATAAAGTTTAAGTTAAAGGATGATGGCTCTTATAAGTTTCAAGGCGGAGGAATTATATGTCATCCATTCGTAATCCATTCGTCCATTCCTTCGTCCAAGACCCGGATGGGGCGCCAGTCCGAATTTGGCCGAACAATAAGATATGGCGCATTTTCAGTAAACAAGGACATCACTTTGCCATTAGAGAATCCGTCCTCACTTAAGTTGCTCTATAGACTGTATTAACGCAAGTCATCGCAATGGCAGATACACCCAAAGCATTCAACTTTATCAATGGAGAATTTCTCCCGCCCTCGAATAACAAATATCTCGATAGTTTTAATCCCTCTACTGGAAAGGTTTGAACTTCAATCCTTTGATGAAATTGCATCTTTTGAAATGGTTCTAGAGAACATGAGAACTGACGCCTTATGAATTGTGCAACGTTGTGGCATTTCCGCACTCACTGGTACAGGTGCATTATCATATTCCAGATTCTAGCTCCATCGACGTTGATCAGGCGGTGAAGGCGGCAGTGGAGGCATTCGACAGCTGGTCCGGTCTTCCTCGATCCACCAGGTGCAATTATCTTTTGAAAATAGCGGATTTGTTAGAGTCCAGGCTAGACCAGTTTGCTTTGGCGGAGTCCAAAGATCAGGGAAAACCAGTCTGGCTGGCCAAGTCCGTCGATATACCGAGGGCAGTCTACAATTTTAGATTCTTTGCAAATGCAGTTACTGTGAAAGAAGGGAAAGTTACAGAGTTGGAGGGTGTTGCTTTGAATTATACAAGGCGAGATCCTGTCGGTGTTGCTGGATTAATCAGGTAATACCACACTTCTCCGAGTATTCCCTTTGCCGAATCCTACTCACCTGTTTGTATAATGAAATGACGACGTCGATAGTCCGTGGAGTAAGTAATCACTACTGTATCCCTGTCTTTTGGAGAAATATGGCTAATTTTCGAAATCAACAGATTTGCCGTTGTATTTGTTGACCTGGAAAATTGCACCTGCCATTGCTCGTAAGTCTGCTTCCTCAGATTGCAGTCGCATTCAATTCGTTGATCATTGGGAATTTGATATAGTTGGCAATACCTGCGTATGCAAACCTTCTGAATTTACAAGCGTTACGGCATATATGCTTTGTCAGGTCCTCATAGACGCAGGGCTACCAAGAGGGGTCGTGAATATGGTATTTGGAACTGGACCGTCCGGTATGATCATGTTTCTTCCTTCTTGTTGCTTTTAGCTTATTATTCACAAAATACTCGCTGCTCTAATCGCGCTCATAGCTGGAGCTTCTCTTGTGACACATCCTAAAGTTCCCCTGATCTCGTTCACCGGAGGTACTTTAATTTGCAATTGTATTCATCCCTCCATTCGTAACTGACGTGCCCTTGCAGGAACTGCAACGGGGGAAAAACTCATCACGAATTCCGCGCCTTTGTTCAAGAAATTATCCTTGGAACTAGGCGGGAAGAATCCAGCGATTATTTTCTCTGACGCTGACTTGAAGTCGTGCATTCCCACGACCGTACGATCAAGTTTTGCGAACCAAGGGGAAATCTGTCTCTGCACATCCAAAATATTTGTTCACAAGAGCATCTATGATGAATTCGTGGAGAAATTTGTAGAGGAAACCAAAAAATGGACGGTTGGAAATCCGTTGAATGAAGAGACAAAGGTCGGAGCGTTGATTAGTAAAGAACATTTAGAGAAGGTAATGAGATATGTAGATATTGCTAAGGTTTGTCATAGTCATTCATATTTGAACATCTTTTTGCACGGACACTAATGGTTACGACTTCAATTGGAAAATAGCAAGAGGGAGGTACAATCGCCATTGGCGGACGACGTGTGAAGCTAGATGATCCAGATCTCGCGGGAGGATATTATATGGAACCAACAGTTGTGACTGGGTATAGTGACGGCATCATGGAAACTTCCTTCTAAATTGGGCTTTCTAACCTCATCGTTTTCCAGGCTGCCTCCAACCGCCCGATGTATGCAGGAAGAAATATTCGGCCCTGTGACTTGCATCTATCCATTTGAAACAGAAGAAGAAGCAGTGAAATATGCTAACGGAGTTCAGTATGGTCTAGCAGCCAGTACGAATTATGATCTTTAGTCTGGTTTATTTAGTCATGCTTGTCTAACGGAATCTCTCTATTGATTTTTTCCCATTTTCAGCTGTATGGTCAAATGATACAAAATTATCCCATCGCATTTCAAAGGCACTTCATACCGGCTACGTATGGGTAAACTGTTGGATGGTCAGAGATTTGAATATGCCTTTCGGTGGATATAAGGCATCCGGTTTAGGAAGAGAAGGATGGCCTTATAGCTTAGAATTTTTCACAGAAGAAAAAACCGTTTGTATCGCTTATTGAAAGTTATGGTAAGACAAATATATCTTATACGATTAAGCAATTACAGCAGTAAGTTGCGGAGTCTAAGACCCTCAACCCACGCCATCGGAAATCCGAACGTCCAAATTAGTATCCAATATGGGCAGCATATACATCTTCCGTTGCATGTGTATAATGTTAGGACGACACTAATTTTTGCACTTGACCAAATTAATGTCAACGCGGCTCTGGTCATCAATGCGCGTCAAATCGCCCTGTCGTTCTTCGCCCCCTGACAGAATTGAGTCGCCCATCCCCAATGGAATGTTTAATTTTTTTGACAATATATCTCCAGGGTCATTGTGAGGAATCGCAATATCCTCTCTGAATGCAAGACATGAAAGTCGGGCGTGAATGGCCGGTTCATGATGAGGTCGCCGCATCGTACATTTCTGTCTATTGGATTAGCTTGTGATTGATCATGGAAGCAACGTAGAACTAATCCATAAGAACATTATAAAAGCCTTTCCCTCCTTGTAACCCCCAAACATTGACAAATAGTTGAAATGCCGCTAGTGAAAAGCTCTGTCTTGCTTATATTCGCGATATATCATGCCTTCATATTTGCCTCCGTGATACCATCGCCAATTCAAGAACCCGCGGTTGATCTGGAGTCCGTGGCCACAGCTGGTGCGACGGACTCTGAAGTGATTACCGCCCAAAACCGGGGCCCTCTCAAACTAGACGAAGTCACTTTCCTTCACGGCTTTGCGTCATTATCGGATTTAACTTCCGACTCGGCACACTCCGCGGGTCCAAAGCAATATGATTTGACACTTTCCACTCGAGCCATTCATTACTCGAATCAGGCCGCGTCTCGCTTGATTTCCCAAACTCTGGGACTTATATCGGCGTTCATTTCGAATGAGACAGAGAAGAAAAATTTCGCAAAGATTACAAAGGAATTTTATGTTCTTGGTGTGACAGGTGTAGATTATAAAGTGCGACTTCTTGATGGATCGGTCTCGGGAGGAGATAATGTTGTGATCAATGTGAATAAAAGCAGACATTTTGGAGTATCAGAGACCAAGGCTGTAATACAAACAAATGCGAAAGAAGGGTTAGTGAAAATAGAGTACGAATTCGGTGACAAAAAAGACGAAATAGAACCTATAGTCAAGAAAGAAGGATATGTGCAATTGATAGGAAGAAAGGGTTGGAGTGTTATATCTGATATCGATGTAAGTTTTTGCATATTTCTAAGGTTTTTTTTTCAAACGTTTACTAAATCTCAAAATTTAGGACACGATTCGCCACACAAATGTCCTAAACCCTCTGGAAGCTATTCAAAATACTCTTGTCCGGACATACGTTCCTACCGATTTAAAGGAGTTGTACGCTCATTTTACGCAAGTTCTCTCGACTCCTACGGCGCCAGTCGCTTTCCATTATGTTTCGGGCTCAATTTTCCAACTCACAAACAGTTTATATCAATTCATCGAAAAATATTATCCCCTTGGTTCAGTCTTTTTAAGAGAATTTCACCCTACGAGCTTAGAGTTTTGGAGTCAAGGAACTCAAAAGCATAAATTAGAGAAAATTGAAATGTTGATTACTAGATTTGGAGAACGAGATTGGGTGCTCGTTGGCGACTCTGGAGAAGTTGATCCTGGTTTGTTATTCCGTTCTCTATTCAATTCATCATCAAGTGAAATATTTATTGACTTCCCCGCTATATATGGTTATATCTGCGCTCGTACATTTAGAAACGTACGGAATAATCGCTCGAAAATATCCCGATCAAGTGAAATGCATTTACATTCGCAAATTGACATTTTTAACACCTGAACAAAACAAAACTAAAAATGATCCTCAAAGATTCGAAAAGGCTCTTGAAGGTATACCTACTGAAAAGGTGGTTCTCTTTGAAAACTCTGTGGATATCGCCAGCGTGAATCCAAATTCGGGCAAGTGTGGAGTGTAAATCTGTATATATAGAGAGTGTAAATGCGAACATTTGAATAGATTAACCCATCATTTAAAATCAAGACTTGACATTATCCTTTTCAGCTGCAATTGTCAAAGCGATACAGGATTTAATATAATATTAATACATCAGATTGCAATAATCGACCATCATTTTACACGATTTTCATTAAATTGAATTAATAATAGGAGTTTCAATTTAGAAGACCCAATTCGCGCTGTCCCGAACCACATATCACATTCCCTTTTTCCAACTTTGTACTCCGCACCAGATAACATCGGGTTATCCATTCTCATTTACATGTCCACAGAGTTGCCTGCGGAACTACCATCCCCATCTTCTCCCAAAACTGACGTCACATTTTCTACTCTTTCTAAATCCTCTAAAAACGGTATTAAATCTAGTAACTCAGTATCATTAGGATCAGTAAACCAAGACGAAATTGGTATGGCGTTTGAAGGATGAAATATATACGATGCGGGGGAATTATCGACTATTATCACCGATCTCAAATCACGACCAAGCATGCCGAGATCCTACAATGTTAAGACATAATGTTAGAATCTTCGATCAGCGAGGATGAGGAATGCTAAAGCATACCTTCACGTAGTTTCCCCGATGATTAATACAACTCTCCCGAAATAGCCGATGTTTAATAACTTTATGTATATCCAACATATCCAGTACCGGGTCTGCGTACTGAAGTTGATGAAAGAAGAACATTCAATGGGCAAATACGGTTAAAAATCCACGATTCGCATTGCGAATGATTTCGACAAACTGGCTTACCTTGGCAAGACTTGCTGTAAACACAACAATCTCAAACAAATCACCCATTCTCTTCATGAACTCATCCACTCCTGGCCGCTTCATAACATATACATTATGCACTTGTCCCTCAATTTCAACAGGTATGATATAATCAGCATGAGATACCAACTTGAAAGAGCTATGAACAAGGGTTTCATCAAGATCTAGAGCACAATGACATATAGCCATATTAAATTCGATGTCATGCTATAAATGTACTAGCGAAAGAAATAATAAGTACCTAAAACTAAACACTTCTTCTGTTTATCTTCTGCGGCAAGAGGCTTTAAGAGGAACCGACTGGACGGGGGCATAACTCCATTCGTTTTAGGCTGCTGGCATTTTGAAATAACGGAATGCAAGTGAGCAAATTCAACGTAAAAAATGGTTATTTTCTCTAGCATGTGGAACGAATAAATTAGGCTACTTTTCACATACATTATTATCATTTGCGCCTGCGCCAACTTTCGCTCTCCTCGGCGGCACCGATAAATGCTTGCCAGTCGAAGAAGGTTGAACTTGGGTTATGAGACTATCTGGATTAACACTAGTTATAGGATTCCAATTTCCTTTGGCTAAATCTTGCTTCGCCTCCGCTATATTTGTGGAGTTTGTCATATTAGACTGAGAAGAAGGCTGTGTCAAATTTTGTGCAGAGTGATTGTCCGATGCGGCAGAAGATGTGGACGAATCCGAAGATTTTAAATTGGTTTGACCTGGCAAGGGCGAGGTTTTGTCCAGGGTGTTCCGGGCTGTGTTGTTGTTCAAGCTAGTCGAGGTCGCGAATTGCGAGCTATCGTTCACTGACTTGACGGGGACTGTATTATCGATAGATGAATTGACAGTAACCGAATTAACCACTTGGGTATTACTATCGTAGGGGCTGCAATCCGGTTCGTCGTTGAACTGTGGCGAAGTGGTGTGGGGTGATGGACGAAGACAGGAACAAAACAGAGATTTCAGAGAATGTGACGCTCTGGCAAAGCATGAATAAGGACGACTCTGGGATGCGGAACGAGTGGAAGAGGAGGGGTGGATTCGTAGATTCATTTGGGGTTTGTCTTCACCGAGGGGTTGAGGGCGAGCGAGATTCTTCTCGTCCATAGAGGCAGCGAGGGAGATTGTTAGACTGAGGATTGCGGCATCGTCGTCCTTTGACAAACAAGACATCTAATGCACAGAAGGACGGCAAGATACACAATCCGGACGATGGGATGGGAGGGAATGTCGGAGGAGCAATTTTTCCCACTCAAAAACAGGGCACAAAACGCCTGTTGCAGGGCCACGCGGTCCCCGTCCCAGGTCACGTGTTCTCCCCCCTCCCGGCCCTTGCACCTCCGCATTGTGAAAATCACGGATTTTGTAGCACAAAAAGCATCGGGAATCAATCTGTCCAATATTGGAAATTAAATTAATTGTGGGGAAAATAACGGCTAATTTTAATTCTTATGTACGCTAATCTACAGCCAAATCTAATTTTTTTTAGTCGGAAGTCCCTTCAGCCCATCCGCTCCCTCCCTTCAAGCCTTGTTGGCTTCATGCGCAAATGCCAGCGCTTTCAACGTCCGAGAGCTCTCTGCTCCAGTCTTTTCTACAAGAACCGCAAACGCTCCATTTTCTTTACGTAACAAATTAGCAGGCGAACCCATCTCAGCGACTTTCCCGCCATCCATCACTATGATTTGGTCGCTCTTGATAATTGTATCAAGTCGATGCGCAATCGTAATTACTGTTAATGTGCATTTGTATTAGTGTAAAAATCAGAGTGAAATATACATGATATCGAAATAAGTAAACTTGAAACGTACCCGTTCGATCAGCGAAAACTTCGCTGATAGTCTTCTGAATCAACGCGTCCGTTTGACTATCCATTGCACTTGTTGCTTCATCCAGTAACAGAATGTTGGTCTTCTTCAACACACAGCGACAGATGCATATCAATTGCTTTTGTCCCAAAGAAAACAGGTTACCGCCGTCTGCGGAAATTAAAAGTGATTGAAGTTTGTCAGTCGATATCTCAGTACGAAATAGATTAAGAATTAGGATCAGAAGACTTACCATCAATCTGAGTATCCAACTTGGCAGGAAGATTCTCGACCAATTCCTTCAAATGGCAAACTTTCAGAGCATCCCATATTTGTTGATCGGTATATTGCTTAAATAAGTCAAGATTGGACCTAACAAATTGATAATTATCAGATTAACATTTCATTCCCTCTGCTGAAAAATCGCATGACGCTACCTGATAGTCCCCTTAAATATTACCGGTTCCTGGGGAATAATAGCCAGCTTTCTTCGAAGTTCATCCAGGGCTGGACATAAGAAGGAGGTTAGAATCGAACAACGTTATAGAAACACCGGATAACTTACAGAGAGTAGAGATATCAATTCCATCAACTATAATCTTCCCCCTCGCAGCTTCAAACATTCTGAATAGTGCAAGTAGCGTTGTCGATTTTCCGCTGCCCGTTCTTCCGACAATTCCAACTTTTTGACAGTGGTTAATTGTAAAATTTACCCCTTTGAGCACTGGAGGTAACTGCGGCGCATAGTGCAGAACGACATCTTCGAATTGGATCTGTTTTCCAATTAGAAATTTAAACGGGTCAAATAACAGAAATGGAATATAATAAAAATATTCAATCACATACCAATCCTTTAGTTGGCCAATTAGACAAATCTCGAGTCTCCTTTGTTTGAATCTCTTTCTCCCCAGTTCCTTCTGTCGGGACGAAATTTAGATAATTCATGAACTTTTCAACACTTCCCAAATACACTTTAATATCTGCAAATCCTTTACACAGCCATGTAAAGTATACAAATTTTTGGAAGCTGTTAACCACTGCCAGGCCCCCGGTAGTGGAGTCAAAGTTGGCATCATTTTGAGACACCACGCAAAACGCACAAGTCGCAAAAACTAAAAGAGAAGCAAGAAGGTCGACGCGGAATGCAAGCCATAATTTCGCTACAAAGAATGAATTGAAAGAACTTAGCAACAGGGATTAAACCTCGACAGATGACGAGCGCCTTACCGGATTCTGAGTTGTAAACGGCGATCGTATTCTTGTTAAGCCTATGAACAAAGGTTGTTTCAAATGTATTTTGGAGTTGGAACGCCCGAATAACATCCAATCCTTGGCAAGTCTCGGAAGCATATTCGAAGAGGGGATCAGCAGTGTGAGCTTTTTGAATGATTCAGTTAATACTTCAATCATCCAAGAAAAAGTGAAACGATTACGTACTTGTTGCCTTTTTCAAAGCTCTAGCAGCTGGGACATAATATTTTACAAGTATATAAAAACCAATAATCAAGACGGCAACAACAATCAGGTAAAGTGGCAATACAATTACAACACCCACAATGGTGGTGATCAAGATGAAAAGATAGATTCCGGTGGTATGAAGTGAGTCCGGTAATCCTTGGTCGATGACATCCATGTCCTTGCTGAAAAGATTGATTAATCGTCCAGTAGGAGTTACGTTAAAGAAAAATAAAGATCCATATAAGATTTTCTATTATCCCTGAAGTTAGATACGAACTTGAAAGTACAGCAAAAAAAGAGCTCGCCTAACCTGAAATAAAGCCGAGTGCAATCGATTACCGCCTATTCTACATCTATAATAAATGAAAGCACCGCGAATCATCAATAATGCCGAGAATGTAAAACAGATTGCCGCATAACCATAGATGTAGATATTCTTGTCTGAGAAGGCAAAACTATCGCGGACCCAAAATCGAACCCAGTAATCAGCAAAAATACGGACTGATTGGGAGATAACATATATGGCAATAATGTAGAACAGCGCATCTATTTTCCACGATGAAGTGATATGGCAAAATCGGAAGAAACCCAAAAACCCATCGAATCCAGTGAAGTTAGATTCTGGTTCAATTGAGATATTTTCGACATGCAGCGAAGGAGTTGCGGCGAGGATTTCATCTGCTTTCTTAACCATTTCTGCAAATGTGAGGGACGGGAGAGTTGATATAGTCTCCGCTTGACTGGTTGCAGAGCTCTCGCTATCTGCATGTCCGGGCTCGTTTGATGGCGCGAATTCTGCAACTCTCTGAAGCACTTCTTGTGAATTCGATTCCCCATGAGCCAAGATTTTGCAGTCTCTCATCGCAATAACATAGTCGCATTTTTTCACGAGCTGATTCGGACTAAATTAGTTCTCAATTCACCAACTACTCCGAGTTCAACGTAAAAACGTACCCCCAACTGATGAGTAACCATGATCACTGTTTTATCTTTCAACAGCCCATTAATACAGTACTCGAAGATGTGTTCCGCGGTTGTCTGATCGACGGCAGATAGTACACTATCCAAAATGATAACATCGGTTTCCGGTGCTTTATACACAGCTCTTGCCAAGCTGATCCGCTGCCGTTGTCCACCACTCAGATTCACACCGCGTTCATAAATTTCAGTCTCGTCTCCATCTTTCATCATTTTCAAATCACTCAATAATGCACAAGCGAATAAGGTTCTTTTGTATCGCGCTTCATCATAAGGACTTCCGAATAAGATATTCTCTTTGATCGTTGCGTGTTGCAACCAGTGTTGTTGAGGAACATAAGTGACGTTCTTTGAGACTGATAGGCTACCTGATACTTTGATAGCCTGACCCAAGATAGAATTGATGAGAGTGGTTTTCCCTGAAGCTACTGGTCCCACAAGCGCGATGAGTTTACCGGGCGGAAGAGAGATGGATACATCCTTCAGCAATGGATCGCCTTTGCCTTGTGTGTAAGTGAATGAGGCATTGTCCTGAACATCGACATCGTCAATAAACATTCTGCCATGGAGGGGTAATTTACTTCTCTACGTACCCAGACGATGGAACCGTCGTCTTTTCGATCAACCTGCGGGCATTCGGGCAACAGGAGGAACTCATTGATTCTCTCGACTGCTGCCAGACATTCTATTAAAGGGCAGAGTTAGATAAGAGATTGCTAAAACCAATGATCTCTGCAATTTCTTACCGGCAACACCTCTCATTGCAGCTGGAAGAAACAAAAGTGGTAATCTAACGGTGTTGAGAATGCTCAGTGTGGTAAAACTTATAGCCGATTTGAGTGGTCCCACAGTCACTGCGTATTGTCCGAAAATAATGAGAGCTAGAGCACTAAATAGAATTATCAGTATCGATGATTTTGTAAAATGAAACAACAATCTTACACTGGAGTTGTTGCCATTAACATGAATGTAACTGTTTTGATTAAGCCGCCCGTTATGATATGAACGCCTTCCTTTCGACGTAACTGGTTCAAAGTTATACAGCGTCAAACACTGCATCTGAATATTTGACTTGAAACCATAACAAACCTCTCTTATCTCCGTATCAAAAAGCTTCTCCCAAACGTAAAACTTCACAATTTTAATTCCGTTGATTAATTCTTGCCTGCAGGGAGCGTCGTTAATTTATAACCTCACATGACGAATTGCACAAGTAGGACCTACATGGTGCCAACCCTTTCGTCATTCACACGACCATATCTCTTTCGCATGGTAGAGATCCTCTTGCCTAACCAAAATTGTAAAGGCAGCACGACAGCAATGAATGCTAAAGCTGAAAATGCAATTTCTTTGACAAGAATGTAGAGCAAGACAAGGACAGCTATGCATTCTAACGGACAGGACCACACTTGATGAGCAAATTGAACTCCTTCAATAAACTTTTGGCAATCACTCGCGATAAGATTGACAGAATTATTGTTGACAGATGGAGCGATATGTAGGGATTTGCGGTAAACTGCGATAGACAAAGCTGCTCGAACCTTGAGAACCACGACGAGTTAGTACTTGATAAAATCGATACGGTACTGCTGTGCGTGAAAATTTACCCTTAAACCTAATCGAACACTCTGGTTCGTCAATCGTTGCCCTGCTATACCGAACAAGAAGCAACCAAACCAAAAGGCAACTGCGTAAACCCATCCAATCCACGAAGGGGCCTGTTTGTCTTCCAAGAACGCGACTAGTTGAAGAACAAAGTAATATGAATTGACCAAGAGCAACGCTCCCCAAATGAGCTTAAAAACGCCAGTATACAGAAATGACCATCCAAACGTCCGAAAGAGAGCCATCCATAATGACGGTCTGTAAAAGTCACGGATGGAAAGATAGTATCAAATAAAAAATTTCAAAATGTCAGATATTTTACTGGTGTGATGCGCAAAAAGAATAAAGGAATTGAAAGTTGAAACAAACCCATTAGGTTTATCTTTCATCTCCTTTTCCCAATTCTTCCGAAACTTTTCGTAATTCTTCAAAGCATCTTCAGAATCCCTCATGGTTAAATCCCCTTCGTCTAGATTTTTGGCTGACCGTATAATTGAATTCATCCAGAACCCAGTATAATCAGACAACAAATTGGGATTGAAAATTTTGATGTTGCCATGGTCACCCATCGGCGTCGGCTTCCCTACTATCTGCCCTGTTTTTTGACTATCCAAATCATCAGGACCATCTTTTTTTTCAGTTTTTGGTGTCGTCATCTATGCTTATTCTGCGAAAAATTAAGGTACACAATCTGCAAGCGCGATTGGATGGGGGACGGTTTCACAGCAACTCAAGTCGGAGGTCGAGATATGATAGTGCTGCTAACAGTTGGTGTAAATAAATGGAATTCTCAGAAGTCAGAGAAAAGGGAGCAAAAAATTCGGAGACTTCTTCAAATTTCAGAGGAAAGAATCTCGATCGCATGTTCTAGGCGTCAGAATAATTTCTCCTCATCATCGCGTTACATCGCGAACCTAACGGCCCGAGTGTGCCATGTATTCGGAGTTCTATTCATGATTCATATGCGTGAAAAGTGGCTACATATCGGAATAGGATAATAACTGAGTCGATATATTAACAGATTGACATAAAGATTAAGTAATAGAAAACATTGTAGTCCGCGACACATCAAATCATTTACACGCGACACGTAATATTAAATTCAAACACTACAATCATGTAATATAATATAGGCAACGAACATGAAATCAATCAGAATTCTAATACGACGAAATATTACATCATAAACTCTATCCATGAAGTTATCAGGATATTTTACTTTCAAGGAAATGTATGACCACTATCCCCATTACACGCAAAGCAAAATTTTGATCCTACTGCTCCATTTGCATTCCAGATCTATACTCCCTAATTTCTAAATCCTTAACTTCCATTGAGGTCTGTTCAACATCTGAATTATTGGGAGAGTACTCCATTATAGGGTGAGGGAAAGGTGACTGATACGACGTTATACCATGGGAAGGATTATTGACAAGGCTTTGATTCGATTGCCGCCGCTGAATTATAGGACGATTAGGATGCTTTTCGGGAACTGTTGGCGGCGCTTTTAAATGTGCAAATGACGGATGCTTGTTGTTCGGATCTTGATATTGAGCTGAAGGTTCGGCAACTGTTCGATAGGCACCATTATCCGTCAAGTTTTGCTCGCGATATTGAGTCGCAGTATCATTGAGATCTCGGCTTCTTCGACCATTCGGTTCATGCTTGAATAGTTTTGAAAGCCTGCTCGTGATGGAATTTATAGAAGCTTTTGTGAATGATGTGCGTTTAGAAGAAACAGCTTGGCGAGGAGTTGGCGCCGTTCCTTGTGTCAAATGAGAGGGTTGGTACATCCGTTGGGAAGGTTGCGACATGATAAAAGACGAAGGCGCGGTAACCAACGATCTCGGATTAGGGGGTTGGGAGTGATTTCGAGAAGATACATTCTGGGGAATTGGTGGGAGAGGTACCCCACGTTTCGACGAATGTGTCGACTGAATTGAGTGAACGGACCGAGTCGAAATCAGAGACGAATTCGAGGCCGATTCGTGGTAATGGAGCGAGTGGGTGGGTGTAGTTGCATCGAAAGATTGATTAGTAGCAGTAGGAGTAGTAGTAACAGGATGCGAATTGGCGGCCTGGTTCAGTGACGCCGAGCGAGAAGACTCGGGAACCGAAACGCTGGATGGTTTCTTATGAAGATAAATTGACTGATTTGGTGGGGGCATATGGGTACCCATGTCTGAAACAACTGAATTGCGTCTGTCATTTGATTGACCGCCAACATCAGATGGGATTTCGGCATTCTGCTGCTGAGATGACGTCAGAGAAGACTGATTTAGGTGAGCCGTGTGCGAATATTGCGGAGGTATTTGGGAAACGTCTACGGTTGACCGAGAATCCCTACGAGCTGGTAAATCCGATGCATCGTAGGATCTTGGATCCACTGAAGCAGCTTGAGGATTTTTGCCAAATGTATCTTGAATGGAACTATACCCAGGTCTAGAATCGGAACGAATGGGTATTTCGTTAGCGACAGTAGGCAGTGAATTCTTTTGTGCCTGCTCATCCGTCGGCATTGTTCCGCTCTGTCTGGCCTCAAAATCATCCCCCGGTGATTTAATCCCCAATCCAATAACATCTTCCTCCAGTCCTTCCAAATGTCTTTGACCAAACTGCCGTCCATCGTCGTAAGATGAATTTCGTTTATACTCGGGTCTTGCATCCGAACGGTGTACGCCTTCTTGAACACCCCTGACACTTAAATTTCTACTAATAGTGGCATCCTTTATCATTAGATCATATCTTGAATTTGGTAAGGGTTCAACTCCAACATTCGGTTGCATTTTCTGGTCGTTTCCAAGTAGGCTATTTCTTCTAACAACGGGCCTCAAATCTGGAGACGCGATTTGTTGAGCTTCACGCTGCAGTGTTGACAAAGGTGGGATATCAAGTGGCATGGCTGTCGGCATAGTGTCAACGGGAGGACTAGTGATCGATACAGTGGAGCGTGTTCTGCGTCTAATGAACGACTTTCGGGTTGGGTGATGGCGACGAGATTTGCGGCGATTAACAGTGGATTTCGAACGACCCAGGGTAGTGGTAGGGTTGAATGTGGGAGAAGTAGGAGTAGTTGGACTATCCAGTACAGCCGGTGTATCGTCAAACAATTTCTGACCTTCGGAGCTTTCATTCGGAATCTGTGGACTATTTTGGAGGTGTGAAGTAGGAGTTTGGATATTTCTTCTATACTGAGTGCCAGGATGGTCTGACCCGATATGGTTGTTCTCCTTTTCTTGATACCTGAAGTCAGTCTGGAGTATACGTGTGTCCGGCTGGGCTCTTTGATTCAAAGTTCCTTGTCGAGTTAACACATCCCTAGCAACGTCCCTTGCACTTTCCAACTCTCTTGTGCTTAAATGGACTTGCGGACAGAGATAATCTAAAAGTCTTTCTGCTTGAAAATCGCCAGGCGGAAGGTTGATCAAGAAGGATAAAATCTCAGCTGAAGATGAAGAGTAGTAACTGAGAATTGTGATTTGAGCAGACTTGAGGAGAGCTAATGAGATACGAAAAATAGCTTTCGGTCCGTCAACGAGTAAATAATCCCAAATTCGGAGAACAGTAGCCCAAGGAAGGTAGGTGAATCCTGACATCCACCAACGAGGTAAATACATGAACCCTTGAACTTTGTGCTTTTTAAATAATTTGGACAGTTTAGGTAAATGTTCTTGAAGAAGAACATCGAAAGCCAGACAATCGATTTTCAGATCCTGGTAGGAATGGTGGAAATAAGGGAATGTGTGGAGAATTGATGTGAATGCATAAAAAGCGTCCTGAGAGCATATAAGGTTAATGAGACTTTCAGCAGACATGGGTCGATAAAAAACATACTTCGACTGGCATCTGAAGTAATAACATCCCAGCTATTCTCCCCATTCCCTCGCTATATCCGATATCCGGGCGAGCCAGAACATAGGCTTTAAGTATACACGCCAATTCCTTTGACCTAGGTTGAATGTGAGTTCGTGGTGGTCATACTGAAATGAAAATAAGTCAAGACTACAAACTTTTCATTACTAGGATCTCGAAACCAAACTGAAGTGTGAAAGTCTGTTAACAAGGCAATCGAAAACTATCACGTCTGTTGCAACCTCGGAAGTACTCACCATGATCAGGATAAGTTCTTGGAACGTCATTTTCTATATGAAGAAATAGAGTCTGGTCTGGAGGCGCTATTGACAACAGGTGCTATTGGTTGAACGGAGGAGATAAGATTTTCAATTACAATCGCTGTTGCGTTTTTGGCCAGCAATCTTTATATTCACCTTGAAGTAACCTTCTTGTCGTATCTGATCAGTCTGAGTCAATTTTTGCCATACTTCGGGGCGGACGTCTTTCGGTATCCCTTCACGGGCAAGCCCCTTCACTTTGTGGTACTTCTGGTTCTTATACTTGTCCCATTTGTGCAGAATATTGTTCCATTTCTGCATGGCCTTCTCGTATTTGTCTTGGTCAGGACTAGGTGAATGAGGCATTGGACATAATCAAGCCCACAGAATGAGTGTTAATTGCCATGACAAGGACGGAGCATCTGAATGCAAACTGTAAATGAAAATACATGGACACTCCGTTGATACTTTGGCAGGGGACGCCTTCGCCGCCAAACATGAAGCCGAACTCGTCGACCATTCTGCGCTTGATGATGGGGACGACGGGATGCAGCGAGTTCATTTCGGTTCTATATATATAGTCTATTGACGGTGTGCGATGAATGTCGAGGATGAGCGGAGAGGGAGGAATGCGAGTTTTTGCTGCGAGAAATTGCAATGGCTATTATTAGCCAATTGGCAGACACGCCACGTGACCTCCCTTCTGCCCATCCCCTGACGATGGGTTCGCTGTCGGTCGCACGAAATTAAATTAATAAGTGAAATTGCGACATATCAAAGCATTCTCGTGCGAAAAAGGCCGGTGGCTTCCGGAGGAGGAATCAAATATGGACTTGGCTCGCAGAGTCTCTATCTCTACCGCAAGGGAGTCGCCACTCAAAGAGCTCCCTTTAATTTACAAAGTATAGCCTGCCCATCCTGTTAAATCAGGCTGTTCCCCACCAAGTTGAGATGATTCAGACATGAGTGTAGTGGACATACTGCAATGCATAGTCTAATATAGGATGGAATGTGTCTGAGGATCTCTTGTGTGCTGTACAGTCGACGCAGAGAAGTCGGAACCGACGTGTCGTCGTTGCCATGGCAATAGAACCAAACAAATCCTACGTCCCGCGACACCCAATGTCCGTGACGGTAGGAATCCCTGCCTTGCCACCTGCAATCATGTCAGAGAAATCAGATTCATCCATTCCAAACCCTTTTGAAGATTTTCAAGAGTATTCTGGTGCTTTATTTAAACACCTCCTTGCAGCCACCTCAACATCCAACTCTATCAACCAGTCTGATCTATATTTCTATAAATCGTCATTCCCCGATGCAGCAAATAAGTTGTCGGAAGTTGCGAACAACATCCTAGAAGCTGCAAATAATTTATTAAAGCATTCTTCTTTGGATTCGTTATCGCCGTTTCAAGATTACACCAGTCCAAGTGATTTTGAAGGCAGATTCGGTGATGTCGTAGATGTGTTGGATGATCTATTGGAGAAAGCGGTTAGTGTTTTCGCAAAATCGCAGATTTGACAGAAATTCCATGATGAGGATTTAATTTATTATATTCTTCCTGTTAAAAATTGGCTTTCGTTTTATGATCGACTTGAACGGTTGTTATTCAGGACATTTGCCTTGACGAGTTATCCGGCAAATTACCAGGAAAAACTGCAGTAAATTTACAGCAGACAGCTCCCATGGTCGCTAAAGTTGCCGCCTCTAATGCGACCTCGTCAAGATTGGAATACAACCTCATACACGCGAAAAATATCACACGGCCGCAGTCTAAATTCAAAGACACTATTGACAACCATTCGAGTACACCGTTCATGATAAAGCTTAAAGTAAAACCAAACGCTAAAGTGCCTTTAGAAGATATCCTAGCGAATTCATCAGAAGACGGGTACGTGTAGCCATTTTCTAAAATACCATTTCTCATATGGCTGACTCCGTCCATTGTACATTCAGTGCGATTCACCCATACGAACATGAAATCAAATCTCTCACCTATCCCTCTTATTTGTTCACCTCTGACTCACCCATTGATCCGCAACCCTGGGAGTCCACCTCGTGTACTTGGGTTTCGACTGCGGAGGAACTTCAAACAGTGGCTGCCAAACTCAAGCAGTCTCGGGAGATCGCTATCGATTTGGAACATCATAATTACAGATCGTACCAAGGTTTCGTTTGCTTAATGCAGATATCAACCAGAGATGAAGACTTTGTGATCGATACGCTGGAACTTCGATCTGATCTATGGATCTTGAATGAGTGCTTCACTGATCCCAATATTGTTAAGGTATTATCCGAGTCTCCATTACGTGATAAGTGCGAAAATTGACTTTCTGGTTTCGTTTTAAATTTGTTCAGGTGCTACACGGTGCCGACTCCGACATACCATGGTTGCAGAAAGATTTTGGATTATACATCGTGAACATGTTCGACACGTATCAAGCGTCAAAGTTGTTAGAATTTCCTTCACACTCACTCGCTTATCTTCTTAAAACATACTGTAATTTTGTGGCTGATAAAAAGTATCAATTGGCAGATTGGCGTATAAGGTAGATGCCACATATCTTAACGCTATCATCCTAATGTGCGTTCTCATATTAATCATCTCTACTACTTAGGCCTCTGCCCACCGAAATGCTCTCATACGCCCGCTCCGATACCCATTTTCTTCTTTACGTTTATGACAATTTACGGAATGAACTCGTTCAGAAATCAAATCCGGAAACATTGAATTTACTTCATGCTGTGCTCGCCCGGTCGCAGGACACAGCTCTAAAAACATATCAGAAAGAGAAATATGATTCTGAATATGGCACTGGTCCGGACGGATGGGCTGCTATTTTACGTAAATTTGGCAGGCCCTTGAATAGAGTTCAGGTAAGAAGATATATTTTTGCTTGCTGACAACTTGGTTTTTTTTTTACTCATTTATGAACGGTTCCTTGTATTAGTTCTCTGTTTTCAAAGCTTTGCACCAATGGCGAGATCAGACAGCTCGAGATGAAGATGAAAGTACGAGGTACGGTGTTGTCAGAATACTAATTGGCATGTAAGCCGTTTTAAGCTGACTTGAGTAACACTCTAATTTTTCCAGATATGTACTCCCGTCCCATATGCTACTGTCTCTATCTGAAAGGCAACCGACTGATTCCGCCGGTGTTCTTGGCTGTTGCAGTCCTATTCCTCCACTTGTGCGGCTGTATTCCGCGAACATAGCCTTCCTGATTCAGCGGACGAAGGAGGAAGCATTGGTACAAATTGGAAAGGCTGCTCTTGCTCCGGAAACTGATATGAAAAACGTCGGAATTCACACAAGGTTCGAAGAAGACGGAACGGATGATTTTAGAGGCGAAGTCATTCTTCAATCAGGTCAGCATACTAAACTATATTCCACATCTTTGATGATATCATTAACCATGATTCGACAGATACTGCTCCGTCGCAATACGTTCCGAAGAAAACAAATGTCACTGTTTCTCTAAAGGCTACCCCCTTATTATTTGTGAACATGGAAGGTCGTAATTTAGACGATGACGAAATTGTCGACTTTAACAAAGCAAAAATAATAGAAAGTAGCTTAACGAATGTCTTGGATTACTTAGTCCCAAAGGTAACTGCCGTCCTATATTAGTAGCGTCCATTTCGAATCGCAAGCTCACAGAAATATCTGAAGGTCGTACCATTGTTGGAGGAAGACGAACAGAATGAATCGAATTCAATTGTAGGCACCACTGTAGACTCGTCTTCACCTGTAAATCCTGCACATGAACCGCCGTCCCAGCATCTATATATTCCTTCAACCGAACGTACTACGAAACCGGCTTCTGAACCGATGATCATTTCACAGATGGCGAAGAAACGCAAATTGGAATCTGATTCATATTCTCCTCGACAGTCTGATCACGACTCATCAGTAAATCCTAGCCCGACGGCATCATCGCCGAAGAAACAAAAGAATTCGCAGCCTTCGTCACCTGCACTATCGGAGGATTCCAATGATAAGGAGACTGATACAGCACCTAATCAGTCAAACTCTAAAGGTAAACGCAAGCGAGGCGGCAAAAATAAGTCGCAACAAAGTGGTAACAGCGATGACAAAGATATAAATAAGGGTTCTCCAAAGCAAATTGAACCATTTGATTATAGTAAGGCGGAACCGGTAATAGAATTCGCAGAAAGTGGGTCTGGCATAGCGAATAGGAAAGGCGACGGCAATGGTGGAAAGAAAAAGGGCTGGAATCCGTATCAAGGCGGTGGAGACGTAAGTTCTCTTTCTTTTTCCGATGCAAGAAGCGAATATGCTGTACTGATCAACTCAAATCTAACTGTTGCCATCCTTGTAGGGCCCAAAACGATCGAAGCAGCGAAAGTCTGGCGGTGGGCGTGGTGGAAGGAGTTCCACTTTCTCTATGAAGAGATAGACGATAGAACACTCGATCTATTATAGTTGGCATGCTCTCCGTGACTTAATGATATTATATAATGGAATAAATACAATAATTGCAGTTTAATGATGCCTCTTTGTGTGTTGACTGGCCTGATGAAATTAGGGTTTAGCCAGCTTCTCTGCCGTCCTCATAAATTTACCAAACTATTAAAGCTGAAGAAATAGATATTTTAAAAAGGGGTGAAGTGAAACTGGATCACAGAGTCGCGCAGCAAAATTGTAACGGAAAGTGCATGAAGAATAGCACCAGAATCCTAGTTATGACAAAAATGGGTTTCGAGATACTTAGCTATTGAAGGATGAACTCGTTTCCATAGCATTAAGTATCGTGCTCTACGTTACGACTGATAAAGTAGCACGCGAATTTCAACACACTTTTTCAAGTCAAATTTATAAATATAGGAATTGGGCTAACGCACGACCCTGAGGGTACATGATCAAAATGATCAATATTACTTTGAACTGTCACTATTTACAAAGTCTTGCACCTGCAATGTCGCAAACATGGAGGAATGATGTCTGTTTTATTGCTTTATCCAATCATCGTAATATTGAAAGGGCAACAACATCTGTTTAACTTAATTTCTGTATTTTTTTTTTTGTTTTTCTGGTGTATTCTCTGGTGACTCTGTACATTCTTTCCGTTTGCGCTTTTCATTAACATCCACGGACGATTTACATCGCTCTGCCCTTGGGCTGTCTTCAGTTTTAATAAGTTGAGGGTTGTCGATCTTTGGCCGCTCTACTGCATTCTCCTTCTCTGTTCCTGTGGAGCCAGAAGCCATACCAAGTTTAGCGTTGTGTATAGCTTTCACAGTAATTGTTTTCCCCGGATACTGATCTCTCAATGTTTGGAGTATCGTGTCGGTAGAACAGTTCAATTTGCGAAGTCGCACAACCTCTTCTCGCATTTCTTTGGTGAAAAAGCGGTTCGATTTCAACATTGATGAATTGTCAGGATGTACAGCATGGTTGTGACCGAGAAATAAGGATGTGATAATTGTATCTGTGCTTTGTAGGTTTAATATTAACTGTTTTTGTTGACTGGCCATCCGAATATTAACATGAAATGGACAGTTGGTGCCGCTTGATTTTCTTTGTCGGTGGACTGCCGAGTCCGGATGCTTTCGTGGAGCGTTCTTTCGGCTGTGTGGACATTGAATTCTCCAGGATCGAATCTCACCGTTTCCGTTACCTTTCGACCTACCTTTTGTGATATCGAACCCATTTCTCACTGCCCATTTTTGTATCTCCGCATACGCCACTTCCAATGATGTTTTTTCTTCGTCCCCACAATATACAGCAACTTCCCTAGGTTCTCCGTCTGAATAACGGGGGAAATATACCATCTCATCCCACTCTCCACACCATAACTGAAACACGTTTATTCCTTTCGAACTCTTGCCAAATTTGAGGACGGCATTCAATGAAAGCTGAGATTGGAATCGATTTCCTTTGGGAATTACTTCCATTTTTCGGAAGGAATATTTGCACTGAGTGGCGGAGCACATTGTAAATTGATATTTCTCTTCCTGAATCGTGGCATCGAGAATTTTGATACTGAGTCCTGCTTTGGATGCATGCAGCTCCAAATCCGCAATGCTGGGGTGAACTGAGGAGCAATTGCAGTCCGCCGTAATGCCGTGTTTGGTAGACAGCATTGTGGTGTTCGATTGCACTTTCTAAATTCCAAATTAGCTTTTTGCCTTTCGAGTATCCAATCGTAGATGCTTACCTTTTCCACTACTGCATTGTCATCAGCAATACTTGAACACTGTTTAGGTACTGGGCTTTGTGCATCATCATCAGTAATACTTGAATCCTGTATGATATGTAGCGCTATGTTACCTAATTGTTGCCTGCAGACGCAAAATGAATCAAACAATCACGTAAGACGAGGTACAGACCATACTACCTACGCAATTCTCGAATAGCTGAATAGCGTCCTAATGTCAATCAATGAGTAGATGCTCAAACTCGATGCAATACGAAATGTAAATTTTCTTGTTTATTTTGTTTTCATCACGGTATACATATAATACACTTATGTGGTCAGACCCGGTCAGATCATGCAGAATGGGAACAGGACCCCGGACAGCGTGTGGAAGGCCACTTATGACTTTTGGAAAAATCAATCTTTTTCAGCGCCTCTAATTTGGATTCTCAGCTATAGGAATATAAGTGACCCTGTGAATTTAAGCAAGATTCAGCTCTCTTTGTTAAGTATCATCTGATCTTTTTCTCCCTCCATATTTGCACTGTTCTATCACAATAACCGTTAATACAATGGTTGCCGCAATCATTGCCTTTGCTTTTCCGCCCTCTTTTTTCCTTGGCCTATCCCAGGATTCATCGTTTAGTCCAGCGCAAGGATATGATTTTGATTCGAGAGTTGGTCGTTTAGTTGGAGGAGGATTTCCGGCCTCAGAAGCCGCTGGTCTTTTAAAGAATGAAACAATCCCTCCGTTATGTCTGGAAAGGCTTCTTGTCTCTCTTACACAATGTTCTGAATGATAAGTAAATAAAGGAAGTCATTAGATATTGCAAAGCGAATGCCGAAAACGATCTAAGTACCACTCTCACAATGCGACTTAAGATTTCGTGCTCTACTTATGTTAGCTTCCCGCCCACAATGACACTTTAATTTGTAACAGCTCTTTCCATCTTCAATACCATGAAATACTTTACAATTCGTACATGATTTTCATTGCTTTCGCAAGTGGACAGGCATCGTTGACATTTGTTGTCGTGTCTTGATTCCTTCTTCTACATTTTCATCGTTCAGACGCTTCGAAGAATTGCTAAAAGGTTGCTGCAAAGATACTGTAGCAGTATTGCTACTCGCAAGCAAGGATGGTTCATGATCTGTGGAAATATTGCTATCCATGCTTGGACATTGGCATTGGAAGCAGCTGATATGATGCTGTGGGACCGTGGGAGTTGACAGACGTACGCGTGTGGTGTGCTTTATATAGATCTTACCAGACTAACCAGGCTAAGCTGCAGTTTGATATCCAGTGAGTCAGTGACCAGTCTCACCGAGAAATAAAATATATAGGATCCAAAAAATATTTTTTTCAATTTCAGCTATATCCTCATAAGTATCGCTATTTTTCATTTCAAAACTTTCAGCCGAAATTTCGGAATCCCATGTGCATCAATTTGGCCATTTTGAGGAAATTCAGCCCTAAACCATAAGTGGCCTTCCACACGCTGTCCGGGGTCCTGTCATGTTAAAATGTCATCATTGCCGATTCATGGATACATCACAAGTACAGCAACATTGTATTAGTAAGTGTATTAATGTCGCATTTGACTACATGCAACATTTCGGATATCCAGAAGCACTGAGTACAAAAATGTAACGTATACAAGAACTAAACTTCCCGCCTGACGATAATTTAGGTTTAAGACATTGTTTGGGCCATACGCCGTCAGTCATCTACAGACACTGGGTCAATGTAGTACTCAATGTCACATTTATTGTTGTTATTTTTGCCCCAATTATCGTCCCGCCATCCCAAGTCCTTATATACATTAATTGTCAAAGTCTCAGAAACCTCTCTACTAGTCGCATCTGTCGATCATCTTCATGCCAAGAGGTTGCTTGAGGCTGGGGTATCGGTACATGTATATTCAGTGCAGTTAATTTAGGTAATGCTATTCCCTCATGCGAATGAGAGTTTCTAGAAATGGGATGGAGTTGAAAAGACTTGTTAAATGTAGGAAGCCGAGGTAAAGGGAGGCGATGGATTTGCGGCTGGGTCAGTGACAGTGATAGCTCACTCGACGACATTGGTAAATTGGGAGGAAGCGGAGAAACAGGAGCCGAACGTCCATGAGGGGTGGAAGTGGAAGTAAGGGGAGTGGGTAAGCTCACCAAAGAGTTAGAAAGAGAGCCATTCGTCCTGCGAGTGTTTGATTCTTCGTGTGGAGGCGCCATAGTCATGTTAATTTCTGGCATGCTCGATCGAAGATAGGCAGATTCATTAGAATCATTGGTCAAAGCAGCTTGCTTTCGATTTGAAGATGAAGACGGCGAAAACTTGTGTTCCGGTAACAAATGACCAGCAGAATGAATGGTGATTCGTTCCCACATTTGAGCTGAATGGTTGTAAGCAAATCTCTCCATATGTGAGTTTTCGGCAACTTGCTGATATTGACTGCGGGCCCATGGATCAGGGTTTGAAGGCTGCTGATGAGGAGAGCCTTTGTGATATACAGGACCATTATGGAATCTACCATCCATTGATTGAGAGTGGTAAGACGTAATGTGATCTGGAGGGATTACGGGATGTGATGCCTGCACGTTATCCGAAGGAGATCTGGAAGAGCGACGCTCAACTGAAGCTTCCCCTGTTCCGTTGGACGAAAGGGTTATCGACGAACCATCAACATTCTGAGGAAGAAAAGTGTTAAACATCACTCGAAGAAATAGATATATCAAGACATATATCGTCTCACCAGAATGTAATACCCGTCAGGAACTAAAACTTCTTGGAAACGATCATCCTCCGCAGGCATTTTGCAATCTTCTGTGCCAATTTCTCTGGAAGATCCATCCACTTCTGAATCCGTCTCCTCGTATGCAATGAGTCGGACTTTGTCGCCTGCCTTAGTCATCACAGAAAGCGATTTCTTCTTTAATAGTACAGACGTATTGGATATACGCTTCGGATTGAAACCCCCTGCCGATTCTTGTACTAGCTGGAGACGGTTATCAGCACAGCCGAAAATTTCCGGGTGAATTTGGGTTAGTTCGGGAGGCGGCATACAGAGCGGCAAAGGAAATTAATACCTGTTGATAAACTAAGAAGCTCCCTATATCACATATTCATATTAATATTTATCCCATAAAATTCTTGACAACTTAAAGGCAGCTTACCCTTCATTCTACTACTACTCCACAACCGTCCATCACTCCATCGCTTGATACCTGACTTTCCCTCTGTGAATATAAAGACATCATTTGGGGATATTCGCTTACGCTGCCTATTAATTCAGAGAACAGGGAAAAGTTATGGTGAGTATTTTCTGAATCCTACGTCAGAATTCAGCAAATGCCAAATCTCTTCGGCCACGGCACTTTGAATGAGACGAAGCAAATGACATTCAAGACTTACTCGTCAGTCAGCTTTCTGGTTACTCCTTGTATTATACCTATACAATATTGATATAAAGACATCATCACAAAATGTGATATACAGAAAAGTTTAAATTGAAAGAAAACATGGCGAGGAAGTCCAAAACGGGCGAATGTAAAAACCATAGCACAACAAAGATAAATTTAACCAATGCGACGGATCAAAGATATAACAGCACAGTCAAGGACGAGGGAAATGTACAAGATTAAAGTTAGTTCATCTCTTTCTAATTCTTTCTAGAAAATATAGACAGTGGAAATCTACGACTTTTCTAGATCTGTGCACGCGGAGGTCCAGAATGTCCATAGAAATAGAAGAGCTCATATCACAGCCTTGTTGGCAGTTGGAGTGCATGCAATATTGGGGAAAGGAAAACAGTAATACAAACCTCTTCTAACCGCTTCAAAGAGGATAAGGGCATCCTTCGTCGTTTCAACTCGACCTCTCCAAGTGGCCATTTTTTCTTGTGCAAAAAGGTGGTATTTAGGGGCGACAAATCGGGAATAAAGAGGGAAGTGTCTCTGGGAGTGCGAATATGTTTCTGGGGAATGGGTTGGACTGCAGCGATGTAGCACAGCCAGACGTATGTCCTAGACAACTGGAAGCATAGGAAGTGGAACTGTTCCAGAAAATGGTGTGGGAAGCATATGGAATGGCGCCACGTGGCTTTAGTAATCAACAGCGCGGATAGAATGGCTGTGGAATGTTCCGTCCGGTTTCCCGATTAGGAAGTTGCCATTGTTCCTCCTCTTGACATTTCCCCGTCATTGCCCCTGGCACTGTGTTGGTGTACTGTTGGTGATCAACTGATGTATGGTGTGGTGATAAGTGGTGATGTAACGGTGTCTGTATATAGTAACTATCAGAAACTGACTGGTCACGCCATCGCTCTTCGTATCTTCCATTCGCGTTTATTCCGACCCTCACAATGAATCATCCTTTCGCCTCAAGACATTCTCAATCCCGCCCGTGAGCCAAACATAGTCACAGTTCCTTCAATGGAATCTGTCGTGCTTGATGACGCTCACATAGAAGTGGCAGTGGCGGCAATGGCAGTCGCCACTTCTATACCTTTCTATACTTCTCGTATATTCGAACTGTGTAGCAGTTTTTATACGAACGCACACCTAGTCAGCAGGTAAAGCAAATAGATATAGGTTGAGTGGCGTGTTGTAAAATTATGATCATGAAACGGAATTACAATTTTTGCAAGAATTGAATTTATTGAAGTTGCCATGCATGTTAGAGTACAGTTGTAGTCGATCTAAAGGCAGCATGCCCGGCTCTGTGGGCCTTCATGCGCTGGTGTTATGTAATGTACAAATGCCATATACATATATCTTTCAATTAATAGTTTTCCGTACTCAAAATATCGTGCCAATAGGCCTGATTTTGACCTATTAAAATCATCAGGTGACACATTCGCACATTACTGCTTAACTCGCGGCTCCATTAGTTACTTTGTCTAATAATTTACTCTGCACGAATTTTTCTATAAGACCCCAATTTCTAAGCGCCATACTCTGCATACATACATATTTACGCATAATTAATGAGGATCAGTTAGTTTTAAGAGGTTACGGCTCGATTATATTGTATTAGTAAGTGTATTAATGTCGCATTTGACTACATGCAACATTTCGGATATCCAGAAGCACTGAGTACAAAAATGTAACGTATACAAGAACTAAACTTCCCGCCTGACGATAATTTAGGTTTAAGACATTGTTTGGGCCATACGCCGTCAGTCATCTACAGACACTGGGTCAATGTAGTACTCAATGTCACATTTATTGTTGTTATTTTTGCCCCAATTATCGTCCCGCCATCCCAAGTCCTTATATACATTAATTGTCAAAGTCTCAGAAACCTCTCTACTAGTCGCATCTGTCGATCATCTTCATGCCAAGAGGTTGCTTGAGGCTGGGGTATCGGTACATGTATATTCAGTGCAGTTAATTTAGGTAATGCTATTCCCTCATGCGAATGAGAGTTTCTAGAAATGGGATGGAGTTGAAAAGACTTGTTAAATGTAGGAAGCCGAGGTAAAGGGAGGCGATGGATTTGCGGCTGGGTCAGTGACAGTGATAGCTCACTCGACGACATTGGTAAATTGGGAGGAAGCGGAGAAACAGGAGCCGAACGTCCATGAGGGGTGGAAGTGGAAGTAAGGGGAGTGGGTAAGCTCACCAAAGAGTTAGAAAGAGAGCCATTCGTCCTGCGAGTGTTTGATTCTTCGTGTGGAGGCGCCATAGTCATGTTAATTTCTGGCATGCTCGATCGAAGATAGGCAGATTCATTAGAATCATTGGTCAAAGCAGCTTGCTTTCGATTTGAAGATGAAGACGGCGAAAACTTGTGTTCCGGTAACAAATGACCAGCAGAATGAATGGTGATTCGTTCCCACATTTGAGCTGAATGGTTGTAAGCAAATCTCTCCATATGTGAGTTTTCGGCAACTTGCTGATATTGACTGCGGGCCCATGGATCAGGGTTTGAAGGCTGCTGATGAGGAGAGCCTTTGTGATATACAGGACCATTATGGAATCTACCATCCATTGATTGAGAGTGGTAAGACGTAATGTGATCTGGAGGGATTACGGGATGTGATGCCTGCACGTTATCCGAAGGAGATCTGGAAGAGCGACGCTCAACTGAAGCTTCCCCTGTTCCGTTGGACGAAAGGGTTATCGACGAACCATCAACATTCTGAGGAAGAAAAGTGTTAAACATCACTCGAAGAAATAGATATATCAAGACATATATCGTCTCACCAGAATGTAATACCCGTCAGGAACTAAAACTTCTTGGAAACGATCATCCTCCGCAGGCATTTTGCAATCTTCTGTGCCAATTTCTCTGGAAGATCCATCCACTTCTGAATCCGTCTCCTCGTATGCAATGAGTCGGACTTTGTCGCCTGCCTTAGTCATCACAGAAAGCGATTTCTTCTTTAATAGTACAGACGTATTGGATATACGCTTCGGATTGAAACCCCCTGCCGATTCTTGTACTAGCTGGAGACGGTTATCAGCACAGCCGAAAATTTCCGGGTGAATTTGGGTTAGTTCGGGAGGCGGCATACAGAGCGGCAAAGGAAATTAATACCTGTTGATAAACTAAGAAGCTCCCTATATCACATATTCATATTAATATTTATCCCATAAAATTCTTGACAACTTAAAGGCAGCTTACCCTTCATTCTACTACTACTCCACAACCGTCCATCACTCCATCGCTTGATACCTGACTTTCCCTCTGTGAATATAAAGACATCATTTGGGGATATTCGCTTACGCTGCCTATTAATTCAGAGAACAGGGAAAAGTTATGGTGAGTATTTTCTGAATCCTACGTCAGAATTCAGCAAATGCCAAATCTCTTCGGCCACGGCACTTTGAATGAGACGAAGCAAATGACATTCAAGACTTACTCGTCAGTCAGCTTTCTGGTTACTCCTTGTATTATACCTATACAATATTGATATAAAGACATCATCACAAAATGTGATATACAGAAAAGTTTAAATTGAAAGAAAACATGGCGAGGAAGTCCAAAACGGGCGAATGTAAAAACCATAGCACAACAAAGATAAATTTAACCAATGCGACGGATCAAAGATATAACAGCACAGTCAAGGACGAGGGAAATGTACAAGATTAAAGTTAGTTCATCTCTTTCTAATTCTTTCTAGAAAATATAGACAGTGGAAATCTACGACTTTTCTAGATCTGTGCACGCGGAGGTCCAGAATGTCCATAGAAATAGAAGAGCTCATATCACAGCCTTGTTGGCAGTTGGAGTGCATGCAATATTGGGGAAAGGAAAACAGTAATACAAACCTCTTCTAACCGCTTCAAAGAGGATAAGGGCATCCTTCGTCGTTTCAACTCGACCTCTCCAAGTGGCCATTTTTTCTTGTGCAAAAAGGTGGTATTTAGGGGCGACAAATCGGGAATAAAGAGGGAAGTGTCTCTGGGAGTGCGAATATGTTTCTGGGGAATGGGTTGGACTGCAGCGATGTAGCACAGCCAGACGTATGTCCTAGACAACTGGAAGCATAGGAAGTGGAACTGTTCCAGAAAATGGTGTGGGAAGCATATGGAATGGCGCCACGTGGCTTTAGTAATCAACAGCGCGGATAGAATGGCTGTGGAATGTTCCGTCCGGTTTCCCGATTAGGAAGTTGCCATTGTTCCTCCTCTTGACATTTCCCCGTCATTGCCCCTGGCACTGTGTTGGTGTACTGTTGGTGATCAACTGATGTATGGTGTGGTGATAAGTGGTGATGTAACGGTGTCTGTATATAGTAACTATCAGAAACTGACTGGTCACGCCATCGCTCTTCGTATCTTCCATTCGCGTTTATTCCGACCCTCACAATGAATCATCCTTTCGCCTCAAGACATTCTCAATCCCGCCCGTGAGCCAAACATAGTCACAGTTCCTTCAATGGAATCTGTCGTGCTTGATGACGCTCACATAGAAGTGGCAGTGGCGGCAATGGCAGTCGCCACTTCTATACCTTTCTATACTTCTCGTATATTCGAACTGTGTAGCAGTTTTTATACGAACGCACACCTAGTCAGCAGGTAAAGCAAATAGATATAGGTTGAGTGGCGTGTTGTAAAATTATGATCATGAAACGGAATTACAATTTTTGCAAGAATTGAATTTATTGAAGTTGCCATGCATGTTAGAGTACAGTTGTAGTCGATCTAAAGGCAGCATGCCCGGCTCTGTGGGCCTTCATGCGCTGGTGTTATGTAATGTACAAATGCCATATACATATATCTTTCAATTAATAGTTTTCCGTACTCAAAATATCGTGCCAATAGGCCTGATTTTGACCTATTAAAATCATCAGGTGACACATTCGCACATTACTGCTTAACTCGCGGCTCCATTAGTTACTTTGTCTAATAATTTACTCTGCACGAATTTTTCTATAAGACCCCAATTTCTAAGCGCCATACTCTGCATACATACATATTTACGCATAATTAATGAGGATCAGTTAGTTTTAAGAGGTTACGGCTCGATTATCCCTTAGTCTGTATCACCTGCGTGTTTGCCGGTGAATTTTGGTATCCGTAAAAGATTGCCGGGTTTTGCAAATTTGAGCCACTTGACCCCCTCACGTGATTTGTGTCAAAATTTTCCTGGAGTTCCCACCAATCACTTGGCACTTACCCCACTCTCTTACAACCTTTCCACGTCCCACAGGGTGAACTCAAACACAGTCACCTCTGATGCGCGACAGCTGTTATCACAAATAAATCCCTATAACTTCAACATCTACTGGTACAAACCTGTTTTTAAATGAAATCATGCATTCTTCATCCCCTCGCCCTTCTAGAAATCGACAATTTGCTCCATCAGACGACTTTATATACGAGGACAATTACCTTGTGACTTTATGCCGCCGACACCATAATAGACAACCAATAGATAGCGATAGCGTTGATTTTGAGGAAGAAGAAGATTTGAATAATGATGAGAATGTTTTAGGAGACAATTTTGATGATACGAGGACAGATTTTCCGGCCAGAAATGGAGATAAGAGCGATAATGACGATTCAGCCGATGGACCAACTTCAATTGCTAATTTCGAAGGATCTGGCGTGTCTGACCCCCCCTTAGGCAGAGGTAGAAGCATTGTTAATGTACGAGGAAGAGGAAGAGGTGCTAGTCGAGGTCGTAAGAGCTCCAATGGTGTCGGTAGAGGAGCTCGAAGTGGGCGAGGTAGAGGTGGTGCTGCGAACGCGCTCCCTGCTGTTCCAGAATTCAATCCTTTAACTCATCCTGCTCATTTATTTCGTCGAAAAGGACAGGTTACACTTCCTCCGGCCCTAGAACTTGGCAATGTAACTCCTCTTTTGATTTTTACACAATTTTTCCCTGCTCCTGTACTCGAAACCATTGTTCAAAATACCAATTCATACGCCGCAACCAAACTTAGACATATTAGAGACAGTAATCCCAACATTACCCCTCGAAAATGGAAGCAGTTAACAGTTACCGAGTTAAAAGAATGGATCGCTATTGTTATTTACATGGGACTTCATAGGGAGCCTGCTGTTGAAGACTATTGGAATAAAGATCCAGGGCTACCAGTTCATCCAATTGCGGACAGGATGTCTCTGTTCCGTTTTCAACAAATCATATTGCCATATTTCTACAATAAAATAAGTATATCAGCTGAGTTCACTGTCCTGCAAATTTGCAGGTGAACGCGTACGGGAGAAGGGATAATATTATCGGCACATTATGCCTTTCGAATGAGGAGCAACACGAAGACGTGGCCCCGAGTCAACGTCGGTATGCTTCCTGCTCAAGTTGGAGACAGGGATCCCAGGACATTTTACTTGGGAATTCTTCACAAATTAAGTAACTATTGCCTTATCATTTCTTTCATTTGTGCGTTACTAAATATTGCAACATACAATTTGAATTCGACATCTTCAAAACAGAAGAGCGCCGATAATCTCGTCAGAAACGACTGCACCTTCGACGCCGTTGTCTACGATTCTACTCATATCCCACTCATATACTATCTTCCAACGAACAAAGTTCTATACTGTGAAAATTTGCCCTAGCAATGGCAGACATAGCACTAATTTTGACGACCGTAGTCTTCGCAATTTTAATCATTATCAGTAGCGTGTATTTCCTTGTTCACTTCCAACATCCAGACGATAAATGGGTGGCATGGTTCCCTAAGAGTGTGGTAGTGTTGGGTTTATCAGTTGCCTGTTATAATATATTTCTACTTCCGCTGGATGTATCCAATCAACGAGGAGAATTCACTGCACCAGGAGGCATACCGATGCTGGAGATCAATCTTGCTTTTTTCATCACCACTATCATAGCATCAGCGGTTATTGTACCTTTTGTTATGTTCTACTACGAAGGTGTTGATGACGTCGATGATGCTGCCGACAGAACGTAAGTATACCCTTGTTTCGAATGTTTCCTTGTCATCGTCGTCAACCCGAATCCACTAATATTTTCTGCAGAACGACGGCAGGGCAAGTTCTCTACGCTTTCAAATGGATTATCCCTACCTTAGTCGTATTCGGACTCGCTGACTTCTTGATTTGGATGTATCTTGGATATGTCAACGTGGACCATACCAAAATTTTTGGAACTTTTGTTCCCGGGGAAGCCGTTGAGAACGTATATTGCATGAACAGTACCATGGTACAGTGTCTAATCAAAATCAATTGAATGGAATGTGCAGAGTAAATTGAAAGCTGATGCGATTATTCCTTTACAGTGCTCATCAAGGAAAGAAACAGAAGTAGTCCATGTATCCCCGCTCGTGTCAACGATTGCGGTTGCTACTTTACTGGGATGGGTTCTGTTCTCCGTCTTTGCTGGTGTGGGATTGATAGCATTGCCATTCGATTTGTTGATGGACTTCAAATACCGACCAAAACCCATCAAAGCGAGCGTGTAAGTATAATTTGTTTAGGTGGTGTGTGTCATACAGTATACTTATGTCAGTCGTTTCCTTTCAGCTATAATGAGAGAAAGCAGATTATAGGAGAACAAGCTCAATTACTGCTTCAAGCCTCCGAAAATATCAAAAGTCAAGTTAAATCGACCAACAACTCGGACTCTATGTTTAACCGGGCCGGAAGAAATCTAAAGAAGCTAGAAAATGAATTTAAAAGGGTAAGTTGTTCAGAGTGATCATACAATATGTTGAGACGTTGAACTAATCTTGCTTCCCCACAAGGACGTTTTGATTCTAGAGAATGCATATCGTCAAAATGAACTGTCGTACAGAGCTGCAGGTGGTAACATTTTGTGGGAATTCTTTAAAGCTTTCACAGGATTCATTGGGTATATTTCTGCGTTTCCACGGTCCCTCCGAGAGTGCAACATTGACGACATTATTTTTCAGCATTTTCCTGTCTCTGTTTTGGCTTCTGCACATTGTGCTTTACATGATTCCCCCAATCACCGGAAATATTCCCATTACCCCGTTCCTGAACGATTTCTTGATATCAATTAAGGACGTTCCGTTTGTTGGCATCAGCTTCTACTCCATCTTCAGTTTCTGGCTATTATTGTGTGTCATTAAGGGAAACACGAAACTCGGAATGCGAATTTTGTTCATAGCAGTGCATCCAATGAGGTCAGTTTGGTATTGCATATCCTGTGACATTGTATATTCTAAAATTCTTTTGTTCCCTCATTAGCCCGGGTGATACCATGATGTCGTCGTTAGTTTTTAACGTTGGTCTTATCTTGATTTCGAGTTTGGCAGTTGCGCAATTCTGTACTGTCGCTTTTGCTGATTATGCTAGATACACTTCCTCACAAAGTACGTATACTTAAATTCGAGGTTCTTCCAATGGTATCCGAAGAATGAGAATCTAACACGCTGGCACGATTATAACAGCTATTTTTGTTTCCACGATCCGAAATCTGCGAGAATTGAGATACGCCTATGATGTACTTATTTGGAATGTGCTTTTGTTTGCCTTCCTGTCATTCTTTTATTGTTTGTATCGCCCTTACCCAATTCAACAACGCAAGGGACAGGTTGTAAATATCAAATTTTAAATAAAGACGAGGGGCGTCAAGAAAATAGAATATTTATTTTTATTTTATCGTAATAATTAATTGTTGCATTTCACGTACAAAGTTTGCCAACTGTCATAGCCCTTTCATCCTATCTGATGGTTGGGTTGACAATAGACTAGCAGCATTGCACGAGTCAAAGTTGCGTAAATTCTCGAATGTAAAGTCCCTTGGGAGTTACATACTTCGTCTTCCTGATGGCATGTATTCAAATTTACACAGTGCATAGGTACCTTTGGATCGTAGCATGATAGCATCGCTTGATCGTTAATTGAAAATGCTGTTTCTGAAATTCTAGAAATGTTCTGAAATGTTGTCATTTCAATGCGTTTTGGCCGCAGGAATCGCGTCTCCTCCCGGCTCCACCGTTATTCTCCTATTTCCCGTTCCCTCTCTTCATCACAGACAGATTGGAAACGAAATATCCCTTGAGACTAGAAAGACTATTTGTTCTATTCAATTTAAAGTGTCCACGATGAAGGCGACACCAGTTTTCTTGCTCTTAGCTTTCTGTGCTCTCCACGTTTCGGCACAAGTGAATTCAGCAGCGTGTAAGTGCATTTTACTACAGTTAGATGGCTAGAGACAGTACTGATTGACCGGGTACATCATGTAGGTGTATCCAAGCTATCTCAAAATCTTGTTTATGGCGACTTTCAATATTCCTACTTCACCGGTAACCTGCCAGCAAATTCGTGGTATCAAACTCGCGGAGGAAATCAAAGAATTCAGCCAACAGTTCAGTTCAGTCACAAAGGAGGCAACCCATATACAGCTGCTATTTTTAATCTCGAAAATACGGATAATGTAGTCTCATATGATTTGAACTTTGCACCCGAAGACGATGTGTTCAGAATCTCTGGTCTTTACGATATTAAAGCTGCATGTAACGGAAAATTTGAAATCATTCTGACGACACGATCTTGCAGCAACGGTGACAGAACTGTAGTATTAGAATCTATTCCCCTTTCTTGGGACTGGTCCAGTCGAACTACATTATACAAAAACAACGTCATGACGAATAGAGATCCAAGAGGGGTGGATTTATATTTCATGAACAAGGGTAACGGTAAGGCTGCACGGGGCACCCTATCATTCAAGTTGACTTGTGATAGTACACCTGCCGCACCGAATGCCGTAGAACGCAGACCGACTGTGATGCTTGCAAACATCAGAGTTACTCCATATCCTGCCGAATGCGAACCAAAGTGTGGTGATAATTTATTGGTTAATGGAGATTTTCAAGCACAACCTATTTTGGCTGGATGGACAGCAGAAGCTTGGAATTATGGGGCGCCTGCTCCAAGTGCTGCAGAGGTGGCTGCCGTTGCGAGTGCAGAAACCCAAAATAACGTCAATGCCAATAGCAATCCGGGTTTGAGAGTTAGGGCACAGACTTTTCAGTTCGGTCAAACTTTCCCAGTTGCCCCCAGCGGTATGTACAAATCAAAGATTAATAGTATGCGGCACATTGAAATCGATCTAATTAAATTTCGTATCATATCAACAGCATCGTATGAGTTCTCGTGCGATTGGTTCTTAGGAGTATGTGCTAGTTCACATTGCTGTGTGAATGATCAATGTTCTGACTCTCTTCCTGTTTAGACTAACGACGAAGTTATGTTTCAAGTGAACACGCCAGTATATGATCAGAGCTCTTCTGGTGTTGATTCCGAAGGGTATGTCCAAACTCAAAAGTTTCATTTATGGGAGCGTTTTTTAATGGAATTGTCATTAGCCCAACATTCGCCGCATTCCACTGGGATGGAAGAGGTTTAAATAGTGACGGTCGATGGAAAAGATTGATCTCTCCTTTTCAAACGCCAAACTCCCCCAATTATAAGCAGTCTGCACTTGTATTCCGAGGTTATAGCCTCGCAAACAGCAGTAATCCTACTGCCCCTCCAAATGTCGCCATCTTGGATAATTTAAGACTCATCCGTACTGACTGCTGTATGATCCATTTCTTTGCCATCCTGCATCCGTGATGGACTTGTCCTAATGATTGCCTTAGGGAGCCCTGGTGCCGACTATTCTCCTGAGACGTATTTCGCTCCAGTTTGCGACGCACCTCCAGATTCCAACCCCGAGAATCCCAATGGTAACAACCCCGATCCCACTCAACCTACTGACAATCCTACTGGTACTATCGGCCCGAAGTCAACGACGTCACCTAATTCTGGATCTCGATTGCATGGTTCGGCAGGCTTCGTTGGTGCCGTGGTTGGGGCTGGCGTTGTCGCGAATATGTTGTAATACGGGTTATGAGCATTCCGTGTATTCATATATCTCATATAGATTGTTTGATATTTGGGTGTCAATTGTAGCTAGGCCTATTCGATTAAGTAAATATAAGTCAACATTCAACGCATAGCTGGGCTCGGCTCAAGGTCGTTCCTCATCAACGTGCTGCTGAACTCGGATTTCAATTTCAACTCCATCTCTGACAGGACCGGTTATTCAGACTTCAAGTGGTGTTGCGACTTCTGGATCGCCATTGGTACCACTTGCAAATTTTGATAGTCTCCTCCCCGATGCTGTTTTCATCTGTGCTCACTCGGTCATTTCGGTTTGCAAACTTACCGAAATGTCGGCGCTTGCACACTTGCTCTGTTTCCTTATCATACGATCATTCGTTCCACACTCAAACTTCGTCGCAGTCGCCTACACATACTCCGAGAATTGGGCCAACATCATTTTATGAATCTCATTTGATAGAAAAGTATTCTTCGCAACCCGTCACACCAGTCACTCTTGAAGAGCTCATCCGGTACGGTTCTTCGGCTTCGTCAAAATCATATCTCGTTCAGAATGCACAATTTCTACAGAAAGAGCTTCCAATTCGACTGGGTAAACGAGTGAAAGCCATGCAGAATTTACCGTATATAGTCGGTACAAATCCTCACATTTACGAAATATATAAATTGTATCTAGACAGTTTCGATGCCATTAGAGGATTTGAAAAGGTTAAAGATGCAGAAACAGAAGAAAAGTTCACACAAATGTTGGAAGAATTAGTGGAAGCTCATGGCGAAGTTATTCCTAAACTTGCTCAAGGTGAGTTCCCTATTCCTACTGTTGAAATTGTGTTGAACAATTGCCGTGATTGGGGCTCGTAAGATGACGATTATTGGATAAACTGACTGGAACAATTTAATTGCACACTTTAGGTTTTCTTGAATCTAGGAAATACATTTCTCCACATGACCTTCGAACATTCCTTGATCGTTTAATCCATGCACGAATCGGCATCAGAGTACTTGCTGAGCACCACATCGCTTTGCATCATCAGGCCCCAGATTACATCGGTATCATATGTACAGCGTTATCACCCGCTGATCTAGTCAAATCTTGTTTGACTTATGTTCAAGAACTCTGTGACATTAATTATGGTTCATCACCGGAAGTTGTGTTGGATGGGCAGCTGGATACAAAGTTCACGTACATTCCAGTGCACCTGGAGTATATGGTGACAGAACTGTTAAAGAACAGTATGCGAGCCACTGTGGAGTATAGCAAAAGAGTTGGAAGAACTGAACATCCTAATGTAAGGATTACCATTTCTCAAGGCGTGGATGACATCGTTATCCGATTTAGGGATCAAGGTGCGAATTTTGATTGTTGTTCCACTTTCCAATTTGGCACAAATTACATCAAGATTTGAAATTCTTGGCTCTGTACTCTCAGGTGGCGGCGTGCCATATGATCAGATCAATCATGTATTCGATTACTCCTATACGACAGTTCCGAGCGAAGAAGAAGAAGATGGTTCAAGCGAATCTATTTTCTCTTATCAATCCAAAATAGCGCTTCAGCAGGGGGTCGGTGGACCGATGGCTGGACTGGTGTGTTGATCTGTTATCGTTGTTGACTGTGACCGCCGTGTTTGCTAATCGCATCTTCAATTTTAGGGCTTTGGTTTGGGAACAAGCCGTGTATATTGTATGTTTTCTATTACACGTAAAACTTATATCAGAATGCTGACTCTCATATCTGTAGCGAAATATTTTGGCGGATCCTTAAATTTGATTTCACTGTACGGATATGGATGTGACGTATTTCTAAAGCTTAAGAACATTGGCAGTAAGACGAATGTGACTATATAGAATTGATATCCATATTTAGTTATCTGCAGAATGAATTATAAGAATAAAACAGCGATTCACGCGGGGATGCGATTGTACTCCTTCGCCCGCAGGTGATTTTGTTGAAAACAGAGTTCGACGTGGGACTTCAGCTCATTCACCAACCCATTCTGAATTAGAACTGTGACATTTCTCCGCAAATGGCTAATCCTATTCCGAAAATTAATTTTAAATCTCAATCTGTTGAACTACCAGGAACTAGAAAGCCGGGCCAAACTGGTTTGTTTATTATTCAGTTACGAGTCAAAGCAAGTTATTCACATCCGTCTGGATTTCCCACAAATTCTGGATTCCTTGTCTTCATTGATTGTTACCAGGCATCTATCGAAATTCGTTGAGTCCAAAAGAATTAGTGTCACTCCATCCACTCAAGAAAGATGTTAAAACTCTGTACAACAACTTTCAGTCCGCCGCCAAGCAGTTCCCCAATAATCCGTGTCTTGGACACCGCTCTTTCAATCCCACCACAAAGAAATGGTCCGGATACCAATGGCAAACATATGGTCAGGTTGCTGAGAGATCTACTGACTTTGGAAGCGGTTTGTACTGCCGTTATTTAATCTGCTTCGGGAAGTCTGACTCAGAGAGCTGACGGGCCATTTCGCAGGTTTACTTTCTCTATACGACCGCCATATTTTGAGCGATAGCAGTTCTGCCACAGTTCCCAAAGAGAAATGGCATCTCGGCCTCTTCTCTATCAATCGTCCCGAATGGGCGATAGCTGAACAGTCTTGCAATGATTATTCACTAGTGTAAATTACTCCACCTGCCGCCGGCCTCTCTCGGCCCTCGCGTATTCATTAGATTAACCTTCAAAATTATTTTTGCAGGACTGTCGCTCTTTACGATACTCTCGGGGCTGATACTATAGAATTTGTTATTAATCACGGACAATTGCCAATTGTTGTCACCTCCGCCGATAAAATCGCTACCTTGCTCAAAGTTAAATCAAACTGTCCCAGTCCCAACCTCAAAATTATCATTTCCATGGACGAGTTGGAATTTGATCAAGCGAAGGCCCCCGTTCCTGGTGTAGCCGCTACACCCTCTGCTACTCCTGTTAACCAATTGCAATCATCCGCGGCCTTATTGAACCAATGGGCACAAGAAAAGGGCGTCATCCTATTGACATTTAGACAAGTGGAGGAGTTGGGAAGGAAGAACAGAATCCCTCACAAGCCGCCCACCCCTGCTGATTTGGCTACGATTTGCTACACTTCTGGTACTACTGGCGAACCCAAAGGTACGAATGGTGCTATTGTAGAAACCGAAAGCGGTCCTTACTAACAATGCGTTCCTTCACAGGTGCCATGCTCACCCATGAGTATGATCAATTCTTATTGGAATCATTCTTGTTACAGACGATGTTCTGATCAGATGTTTTGCCCTCCCTAGAAATATTATGGCCAATTCTGCGTGCTTCTACTACTACGGTTTGGAGTTGACAGAAAATGATGTGCATATTTCATACCTCCCTCTTGCACATATCTTTGAACGCGCCGTCATGACATCGATCTTGTCTAACGGTGGTGCAGTTGGATTCTACCGCGGTGATGGTTGGTTGATTTTTGAATCGTGCCTTCCTTGTGAGCAGTCACTTAGCCTAAAATCGTTCTACAGTCTTGGTTCTTATTGAAGACATTGCTTGTCTTCGCCCGACCGTTTTTCCATCCGTCCCGCGATTGTTCAACCGTATTTACGGCAAACTCCTTGCCTCTACTGTTCAAAGACCGGGTCCAGTCGGATTTCTCTTTAGAAAGGCTGTGGCGGAAAAGAAAGCTCGTTTAGACGCCGGTATGTTTACATGTCTGGGAATATGCGTTGCTACTCAGCTCTAACGAACTGGCCGCATTGATAGGTGAAGGTTTCGATCATGCATTATGGGACAAAACAATCTTTAGCAAAGTTCGTGCTGTGCTCGGTGGACGCGTTAGGCTTATGATTACCGGTAGTGCTCCTTTGCAGAAAGAAGTTATGCAATTTCTTCGAATTGCATTTAGTTGTGTATTCATTGAAGGATACGGTCAGACTGAGGTTTGCTTTTAATATGAATTGATATTCCCTTCAATCCCGAAATTAACTCTTTGGTTCCTAGAACGCTGCTTGCGCTACAATTCAGATTCCTGGGGAAACCACTGCGGGGCATGTGGGACCTCCGTATGTTTATGCATTCATCTACTCTAATTTGTCTAGGACGCATTGATTAATGCTATGCTATTTATATAGACAACCATGCAATGAAATTAAACTGGTTGACGTCCCTGAAATGAATTATCAGTCCACCGATAAACCATTCCCTCGCGGTGAAGTTTGTATTCGTGGGCCAAATGTCTTTAGAGGTTACTGGAAAGATTCAGCCAAGACGAAGGAGACTATTGATGAAGAAGGCTGGTTGCATACTGGTGACATTGGCCTCATGAATGAAAGAGGACAATTACAGATTATTGATAGAAAAAAGAACATTTTCAAGTTAGCTCAAGGAGAATACGTAAGTTTCACTTGCAGTGTTCCATTGTGTGTCCTTCTATTTGTGCTTTCTTACCCGTTCTTGATGACTGATATGGTTTCATATGTTCCAGATTGCCCCCGAAAAAATCGAGAACGTCTACCTTCAATGTCCTCTTCTCATGCAAGTTTTTGTCCACGGAGATTCGCTGCAATCTGAACTTGTTGGCGTAGTTGTTCCTAACCCTGACAATTTTGTGCCATGGTTGAAATCAATTGGCTTTGCCGGACCATTCGAGGAAGCTTGCAAGGATGCCAATGTGAAGAGTAAATTGCATCACGAAATGGATAAAGTCGGAAAGAAGCTCAAATTGAGAGGGTTTGTAACCATTCCTTCGTCTTTCGTCCGTCTGTGTATATGAATAACTTATATTTCTACGACCGGGATCAGTTTCGAATTTGTGAAATTGATTCATATTGAACCCAACCCTTTCACCGTCGACAATGGACTTATCACCCCCACTTTCAAACTCAAGCGACCGCAAGCTCTACAGAGATATAGAAAAGAAATTGACGCCATGTATAAACTATTAGAAACTACCAAGGCTGATAGTGGAAATGGTACTGTTGGTTCTGCCAAATTGTAGATGATACATGCAGAGATCAAGAGGTGATTTCAAGTGTTTTTGAAAAGTTATTGAAGAAAGCGACTAGTTGTATTTGTTTTCAGTTTTCCTCAAGTTTCAATGTATTTGTATGATGCAGTATGGTTATCGGGGAATAGAGTACTTCCTTTGCCAGATGAAAACACTTCAAACATTGAACCATCAATTTCACCCATCTCTCGAAGTTAAATGGACCGCAAATTTATTTTTAATTCAACACGAAATGCGGCAAGAGAAGTGAAACTATACAGAGAAATTGATACATTGGATAGTTGTTACAAATTCAGCGTCATGTCGTTAATAGCAACAAACATAACCCTATCATACTGGTTAAAGAGTTCAATTGTTGAAATCTATAGAAGCATAAACTATTCACCCGCCGAATGCAAAAAGCTTGCCAAGAAGAAACACACGTTACTCAGAGTCATCACTGATATCACTATCGTCTACAAACTCTGCACTCTTGAACTCTTTCTTACTTCCTCCTCCACTTGCAATTTCCTTTTTACTTTCGCTACTTCCGCTGCTCTTTTTGCCACCATAATCCTTCATTTCTTTCGTATATCGATCTTTATCCTTTCGCGCCATTTCTTCATACTTTTCCTTATCATCACTGGCCATATCTTTCCACTTTTGTCCCAACACTTTCGAGACTTCTCCCATACTTGCATTACCTCCCAATTCCTCTTTGACTCTATTTCTCCAATCTTGACTGAAATATAAGAACGCCGACATAGCACGCTTGGGTGCGTTGGGGTCCTTTTTGGTTTTCTTTTTCGCAGGTTCTTTGGTTTTGCTAGAACTTGATTTCTCTTTCGGTTTCGGCTTTGGTTTCGATGTGTAAGGCGTGGAGGACGATGAAGAGGGTTTGTTAGCCGAGTCTCCTTCTGCATCTGAGCCAGAACTGGAGGCGTAATCTGAATTGAACTCTTCTTCCACATCTGAGCCAGAATCAGAGGCAACGAAATCTTCATCCGCTAGTTTTAGCAAAAAATTATGATTTCGTGTTAGTTATTGTAAATGGTTTGTCGAAGATAGCAGGGCTGAAGAGGGAAGGTCAACATACGCGATTCTTCGTCTTCATCCTCACTATCGCGACTTCGCTTTTTGGGACTCGACACTTCCACCTCACTGTCCCCATCCGATTCTGCATAAACGATTTTGGATTCTTCATTGACTTCATTTTTAACTTTGATTTTCTTGGATTGAATAAATGATACAAGATTTTCAAGCTCCTCGCTACAGAAATCAGAAAGACAAAGATATTGATTACAGACAACCCTACACAGATGCGATCACGCTTGAAAGACTTACCGACTGATGCTACTGAACACGTAGTCAGTTCCACTTTTCATGCTGAACTTGGCAGTGACGTATCGTTCGTGAGGGCTGAACGTCACTGCAGCAATTTCGGCGTGGGCCATGTAGATTGTGGGTTTGGGTATAAACAGGAAGCTTTTCTCTAGCGGGTATAAATATCCTTCATTTGCCTTCATTGAACATTTAACGGATTGTGTGCCAATGCGAGATTGGAATGAACCAGGAACTGTGACTTTTCTTTGAGTTAGACCACGGAAAACAGATGAAACGACTTCGAACGTGGGCGCATCGTAGGATTTAGACAATTTGTTGTCGTATTTTTCCTGGATAGTTGCTCTAAATAATATAATAAAGGAAATAGTCAGTTGTAGTCACAACCAATGATTCATTTAATAGTCGAGTACAGGTATGGGCGCAAGGAGGGATGGTGATCACATACTCATCCAAATTCAACTCAACGTCCGTTTCTTCATCCCTCAAAAACTGCAATACCAAAAAGGGATATCTCGTTTGACCCTGCCTCAATGGAGGGTCCAAACCAACAACAAACAAAACATGCTTATCATCTGGCTTTGGAAGAAGGAACAGGCGGTTGATACTCGAGTACAATATTTTGTAGTCATAGGTTTTTCCGCGAAGACGAAGAAAGTTGGAATACATGTCGACTTCGTAGCGACCACTGTAGCAGAGAAATAAAACTTCAGTTCGATGAAGACGTGAAAACAAAACCAAACGTCTTGCATACCGAGGTGTAAGAAATGGTAGTTCTTTAAAGGAAACAATGTTGTCTGTTCGTTCAAGACCGACATCGGCTTTACTTTTAATAGTTTCATAGAAGAACTAGAGAGAAGCACTATTAACAGACTGGAAGACCGATAGACATTGAGCATAGCCAATTACCTCTGCTGCTGTTTGAACATCTTCCTCTTCATTCACTTCTGCACCGTCATCGCCCAGTTTTGGAGCCATACCAGGAGCATAGAATCTGATCTCAACCAAACTATCTTCTTTCGACTTTTTCTTGGACTAGATGTAATTAAACGGTAGATTAGACGTGTTCCGAAACCAATATATAAAGATAGAGTAACGAGCATACAGCGTCTACTTCATGTTGCGTGAATTCAACATTAAATTCATTCTTGGCCACCGTATTTGTATTAGAAACTTCGTCATATGGTAACTCGAACATGGTTTTGTTTCCGACGTTAAAGGCCAATTGAGTTTGCTGTGCATCCAGTTTTCCCCAGTTCCAACCTTTGATACTTAGATCCTTTGGTTCCAATGTCAGGTGAAAGTTCTGTCGCACAGCATCTTTTAAACTGTCAAAGTCCTGTTTACATTCGAAGATCAATGGAGAAACATTGGCAAAATGAATCAACGATTTAGCGAGGGCGAATGCGATAACTGGATAATTCATTACTGAATGAAACATTTCTTACATCACGTTTAAAGGATTCAAACTTTATAATTTGGTTATTCTTGAGATAAACTCTCATGCTGTAATTCCTTGCAACCCGCAACCAGGTAACTCGTTTGATGTCGCTGACTTGAATGGTAAATATTTCATCTGTGTTGAACGCTTTCCAGCCGATCCCTTGGGCTGCCAGACGGAGTTTGCCATTATTCTACATAATCATGCAGAAGATGACGATATAACGTTAGGGATGGGGTTCAATTGAGGTTGGGGTCGGGTGCCTTGACAAATGATACATTGAAGAATTACCTCGCCTTTTGTAGCCGTCGGGAAATGAATGTTTTCAAACTCAGTGACTGTAATATCGCCCATCATAGTATCGTTGAATCCAATGCAGAAGTTGAATGATTACTTGAATCCTGGATGATGCAATGATACGAATGCCGAACAGAGGAAGACGATGGGAAGATTTGTTTGTTTACATTTGGTTCACTGCGCGCGCGGTGGTTCACTGCTTGCACTTGCCGTTCACCGCATCATATTTGATATTTATTAATATACCAGATTATTAACCTAGAACATCCAGTAATAGTATGTACTATTAGTGCTGATATTGACTAATGCTGAGACTTTTCTGTCGTGGATACAGAAAGTAGGAGCCATGAATTCGGTGAAAAAGTCGCGGGACATGAGATGCCTCTGGTACCTTTATTCCGAACTCTTCAAAAACCGGCCGATTCTCTTGCAAGCGGAATAGATTTTGAGACAACGACCGCATAATTGTATCTTCGTTTATAAGGATATGGAGGATAGAGTATTATCCATTCAAAGCCATGTTGTCTCCGGATACGTCGGTTCGCATCTTACCCTTTCTTACTTGAACTTCTATGAAATCGGAAATAGCAACTATTGACAACGGATTCATCCAAACTTATTTCCTTCTCCCTCTTGCACAACTTTAGGCAACAAATGCGCTACTTTCCCCCTGCAAACACTTGGTTTTCATGTCGATGCTTTGAACACAGTCCACTTCAGCAATCATACAGGTAGAGAAAGATACATTTCGTGTTCTCAAGGTAGCGGCTTGAATTTACAATGACCGATTGGTAATTTTAGGCTATCCTCACTTCAAAGGGACTCGCTACTCACTGGACGATATACTAAATATATTGGACGGGTTGGAGTTGAATGGATTGAACAATTATACTCATCTACTGACAGGTCAGTTCAATTTGTCCATGGATTTTTGTAATGAAGCAATTGGCTAATGTGAACGCTTGAAACAGGATACCTAGGCTCTGTGAGCACATTAGAAGCAGTGGAAGAAGTTGTAAAGAGACTCAGGAAAAAGAACCCGAAGTTGATCTATGGTAAGCCCTCCATACTCCTTCCTTCGTTAAACAAAGGTACACCTGCTGTTTCATTAATTCCACGATTTGCATGCAGTTCTAGATCCAGTGTTAGGCGATAACGGAAGACTTTACGTTCCACAAGAATTGGTGGATCTGTACTCTACTAAACTTCTCCCACACTCTGACTTGATCACGCCGAACTGTTTCGAGGCCGAGTAAGTGTCGAATTTTCGCATCATTTTCCCTTCTTGCTTGTCCATTCTTTTTAAGACTAATCGTTTCACTACTTTCATTCCATTATTGCCACCGTTATTTTACACCTCCAGGCTTCTTTCCAAAACCACAATCGACTCTATTCCTTCCGCAATCTCGGCTTTGAAAATCCTCCATGCAAAGAACATTCCCCAAATCGTCATAACTTCACTCAACGATCCTATGGATCCATCCAACCTCGTACTCCTAGCCTCTTCAATTTCTGAATGCTCTCTCCGTTCAGTTTCAACATCGTCACATTCAGAGCCGACCAGCGACAATGGCACCCCCATAATATACAAAGTAACATTCAAGAAAATAGAAGGAATGTATTTCACCGGTACTGGTGATTTATTTGCCGCATTGTTGTTAGCTTACCTATCATCCTCTCCTCCCTCATCTGTCTCTGTCTTAACCTCCACCACCTCGCTGTCGCCTTCAACCTTGGATTCGCCGTCTCCTCTAGCCATCGCCTCCGCCAAAGCCGTCTCAACAATGCAAAAAGTTTTGAACCGTACGTTAAGCTATTATACCACCCATTCTAAGCTGTCTGATAATCAAGGAGAAGGAAAGATTGACCCAGCGGCAGAAAACGCAAGGATACGCAGATTATGTGAGTTGAGACTGATTCAAAGTAGAAAAGATATAGAGATTGGATTGATTGATGGTGATGTAAAAATTGAAAGGGTGAAATGATAATGCGGATTTATTGAGTCAGGAAGTAAGCATATAGATTATATATATAGAATATTCAGTTTGATGCAGGTTTTTTAATCATCTCTTACAGAATATAATCTTCATCCCTGCAGTTGGCGGAAATAGAGCAGTCTTGAAACGATGATTTCAAAGGAGCGATACATCTACGTGTCGGTGAAGTAACTTTTATTTTTACAAAATCCTATTTTCTAGAAAGGAATCAAAGCAAACATGGATGTTGGGGGTTTCCACTAGAAATAAAGGGCAAATAGATCGCGAAGGGATCTCCGAGTTCATAAGTGTCAGATAAGGAGAGATTGCTCGACTTAATTTAGGTTAATAGTCAGTTAGCATATTTATAGGTTCAGAAAGATCAAAATTCTCAGTATCATTACAAATAGATGGGCAATACAGTGTTAGATTCTGCTACACGGTTAGTCCGAACGTGCATTGTTACGATTAGTTATCCAACATTCGTTAGCAAATTAGTATCCACCACATTGCATGAATTTGTTAGCCACGAAGTTAGTGATTTAACAAAGCTGAAGATATGTATATGTAATGTTGTTCGCTTAAGACAAAAGTATAAAACTAAATGCATCGCCATAACATCTCTGGTTAATTCTACTTCCGATTGCACATTAATGTGCAACATAAAACTGGTGGAAAATAATTTGACGGATCGCAGGAAATTTACTGAGTCGACTCGGAGTTGGGAGGAGAATTCGTATTTGATGAAGCACCAGTCTGTGAAGTGTTTGTGCCGTATGGATTATATGTGCCATATGGATTCTGAGCTGCCGTTCCTGTTGCACCACCCTGCTGTGCCATCGATGCCATATATGATGCCCATTGAGTTTGTGTTGCGGTTGAGCTTGCCGTGTTACCCTGCTGTGCCATCGCGGCCATGTATTGCGCCCAAGGATTTTGGGCACCGTAATATTGTGAGTATGCAGCAGCGTAAGCAGCCATAGGATTAGCACTAGATGCACCAGCACCAGCTGTTGGAGGATTTATTGCTGGACCGGAGCCGGCAGGAATAGGAATCTGATTCGGGTTCCGAGATGAACCTTGCTGTCCGGATTGTTGCCAAGGAGCCGCCGAAGATGACTCAGAAGAGCGAGCCCACGGTGCAGATGATCCGCTATCACCACCACTGCCTCCGGATTGCCAAGGACGGGATCCTCGCTGAGTAGAATAAGATAATGTCAGTAACTAAAGACCTGGCAGCATGTGGAAATAATTGGGTACATACATCACCGCCGCCCTGACCACGATTTGGGCCGCCACCCAATTCCTGCATGAAACTCTGATATTCTGAATCCAATTCTTTTTCTCTAACCTTAGCCTTTTCCAAAGCTTCCGGATTGTTTCTTTCCCTACAATCACGCGCCATATGGCCCACACCACCGCAGATTCGGCAAGTGATATTGTTTGTGAAGTTCTGTTTCTCGGGACAATTCCATTTTTTGTGACCCAAAGCACCACAGTTGTTACAAACTTGGTTTTCATCGTCACGCAAAGTACCATTCAAAGCCGCTAGGTCTCGTAATTGTTTCCGCTTGAGTTCGTTTTGGCCTTCCGGAACAGTGGATGCCTTCAGTATTCAACACAAAGAACAAAATCATGAGACTGAGCAGAGAAAAGGAGAAGGAAGAGAGAAATACAAACCGTTTCAATAACATTATTGACTAATTTGACTGCAGCGATTACTTTATCTTCTGAATCAGCTGTAATCAAGCAATGCAAATCTTCTTCTTGATTCTGGTAACTACTGGGAGCACCTTTGCCTTCTTTCACACTTCCTTTGCCTCTGATGGCAATCTTGGCCCTACTCTTCATTTCCATATCTTTTAAAGTACTACCTCTGGGTCCGAGAAGTAATCCGATGAAGTTGATTTCCGGGAATTCTCTTACGGGTATGTAAATCTTCTCAACCAGTTTGGATGGCCTCTTGTAATCAGCTGGCGGCCGGTAAGAACTATCGATTTTCGTGGCAGCCGAAACAAGTTTGTGCCGTTCATCCTCAAGTTTCTTACGATAACGGAATTCTCGAGTATTGATTCTTTTGCCTTCGGCTCCATAAATTGGTTCCGGCGAGGGTGATCGGTCTTTTTCGGGGGGAATGTAATCCCCAGTTTTCAATTTTCGCCCGATCTCTTCAACGCGCAGATGGACTTTTAATGATAGGATAAAACGACAATTAGTATTAGTATGGCAGATAAATTGAAACCAGAGAGATCAGAGGCGGACTGATACATACTGACATATAAATCTAGCTGCTCTTTCGTCAGATTACCCGCTTGCAAAGTTGCCGGAATAACGGGTGGTGCTTTCTCCGTAGCGGATGCCCACCGAGATCTACGTTTTCTGCTTTGCCCTAAAATTTAAAGGTCAATCAGTCAAAATAGCGGGAAAGAGCAAATAGCAAACAATCAGTCGGCAGTTCTTTCATCCATCCCCCGTGTGATATGAACCAGCCAAAGCTCAGCAATTTCGGAAAAGACTGAGCCTCTACTTCAATTGACTGTCGATACAAGGTGAAAGAATCAAAAGTATACCTTCATCGGCGGAAGTCTGTGCTGATCTCTTCCTATCCTCATAGAAAGTAGTCTTACTGTCTTGATCGTGAACCATAATGATGACGCGGATACGGATGGAATGTGTATGTAATGATCTAGTCTCAAAAAAGTGAATTGAGAGAATAAGAAGGAGTGGATGAAGTGATGGGGAGAGGGAATGTGTCGGAGTCCGGAGAAGGAAAGGACGGGACGTTAAGTATTCCCATTGGCCGTATCCCGCGGCAACCAGCACGTGTCAATCAGCATATATCCTACTGCTCTCGCTCATATCGGTTACTTGCAGAGATTTAAGCGAAATGATGCTCGCTTATGATGTAAATAGCCATTTTTATCAATAGCACAGAAGCCATGCACAGTGTTTAGTATATATACAAAATAATATACGATTGACGATAAACTTTTCCATCTTACGTGAGGCATGACTTCAAATGCTCCAAGATCCGTGTGTAGTATGCAATCCCTTCGGAAGTCTCCGAGGACAACTTCCTACAAGCCTGGCTTATACTAGATTTTCTACTACTTGTTCTATCCTGTGGGACGGCAGACAATGCACATTCCAAACCTGAAGCTGGTTCCTTTGCATTTGCCGTCCCTTCGTTCTCCAACCTTGCTAACCATTGACCGACGGTCTCATTAGAGTATGGATCGCTTCTTCCTTTGATTTTACTACCAGTAGTATCATCTAAGCTGCCTTGCTGATCAGTCAGACTACCCATGGTGCCTTCCTGCTCATAGACCGCCAAAAAATCTGTTAAATGTTCAACAATTTGTGGTAAACACATCGGGGATGATGGCGAAATGATGGCGAGTATTTGAGATCGCGAGAGATCTTGCATCAAAATAGATAATAAGACTGAGAACGTCAAGGCAGTGGTTGCAGTTGTCTGTGAATCATGTTAGTCTTTGATTCCCATATCCCTTTAAGATGGGCACAAGGAAAGAAATACCTCATCACTGCAAAATTCAAGATAGGCAGCCAGAATAGCGTGAATCACATAGTTTTTACTTCCTTGAGATGTTGTAAACCCAGATGAAACTTTCTTTATCGCATTAACATCTGATGATTTAAAAAGAGATTAGATTGATGTGAACGAAGTTCATTACAATACAGTCCGTACATACCAATATTCCGTAGATGCGTTCGAGATTCCTGGTCATTTTCAATCAGATTGATTAACAATCCAGCACCCAATACAGTATGATCATTCAAAAGACTGCCTTCGTCTTCGTCGTTCTGCGAATGACTACGCTTGGAGGGCGAATCGAAATTTTTGATTTGACCAAATTGGTTTCGCGATAATATGAGATGAAGCAAAGTCTGCAATAGTTCCGTGGAAGCAATTGATTGAGACAGCTTGTGATTGTCGTTCGTCAAGTTGATCAACAGCCGGAGGGTTGTTTGAAGAAGAATCAAAGGAGCTAAAAGGGAGCGTGAACAACAGGAATAAATTCACAGACCAAAAAGGCATGGGGACTTACGCGTTGGTTCATCGTTTCCTTCTAATTCTCTACTCAAGCGTGGTATTAATTTTGCAACACTCTCTAATAATTTAATTTCTTCATGAAGGGCATTCCTGAACCTCTGGCTAATAAAGCTTAAATATTCCAGTACTTTAAGATATTTCTGCCATTCGCCTAATTCAACAGGCAAGACGTCATCCTGCGATTCTACTACACGTAATGCATCCGCAGATCTCATAAACGTCATATAGGCATCATACCCATTGCATGATTGAAAAGCAATTTCAAATTTCGAATGCGCGACCGAGTTGTCTGACGACGAAGCAGAGAGATTGCTGACAAGGTATGTTAAGCAATTATGTGCAAGAGATGGAAATGATACCTAAGTTCAAGGTGTTAGTGAGAGCCATAATTCATATATCAACAGAAGAGGAGGTATACTCACATGACATAATTCGTGCAATTCCGAAGCGTTCAAAATGTCTTTCAAATCCGAAATCTAAAATATTATATATATCAAAATCTACCATCCAATACACTATTCAGTAGATTCTTACCATCATCTTTTCGGCTTTTCCTTTCGATCCAGAGGCAAAGAGTTTGTCGTGTTGAAAAGGATCCTTTTTGACAGGCAATAATAACGAGTTTAGCAGCATCTCAACGCAACTGCATTCACATATTAAATCCGATACAGTATGATTATCAGCATCGCTGAGAATGAATAGCAGAATAACTAAATGTGACGATTGTAAAATCTATGGCCGTATAATAATTTTTCAGTAAGCATGAAATTGTAATTGTGACAACAGAAATGACAACGGACCAGATCTGGCTCGCCTTTCAAATTAGCAATTACTGGGGTGATCATATTATGAATGCGAATTTTCCGCCGAATATCTTTCTGCAGTAGCTTCCGTATAAGGTCGATTGAGCTGGTTGCAATACATCAGCAACCGTAACGAAACGGAAACGGAAAGTGGCATTTGTAAATAAGATATACCTGGATCTACGGACATTAATTTTTTGAGATCTCCCTAATCCATCAATAAGATAATTCATTTCATCGGTAAATCGCTTGTTCTCGCCGGCATGTCTGAGTTCATGCATTGTTTTTACGTTGGCGCTCTATAGTATAATGTAAGCAGTGAAGCCAAAAAATATGAAAAAAAAAAGAATTTTACATCGTCATCGTCATCATCTAGATCCCAGCCATCATTGCTGTTCTGGCTGCTTCCTGGAAAGTCTTCGGACGTCTGGGACTCACTAAAGCTCTTGCTTCTTGTCACTCCTAACACAACACCGCCTTTTCGAACCTCCAATGGCTTTTTTGAATGAGACACGGGCCTCGAAGGATTATCTTCCCAGTGGAATGGGTCGGACAATGGTGACGACTTATCGCGTGATATGGAGTCGACTCTTCGCTTCTGTTTCTTATTAATGAGCTGTGATTCAAACGAGAAGTTGAACGGATCATTCGAAGTTTCAGAGATTCTTCGTTTTGGTGGCGTCTTTTTCCGAGCTGGGCTATGTGATTGCTGATTGGTTTTATCTAATTTTTTAGATGGAGTGGTGTTGAATGTCTTGGTTTGTGTATCGGGGACTTTGGCTGCAAGTCGAGTGGATGTGGATTGTTTACAAGGTGATACCAGCGACTTGGCGGATGATTCGGCAGAATGGGAAGATTTTGTAGTATGTTCGATACTACGATGCTTTGCTGTTAGTTTAGGAGTGTCAGGTGTACCTGACAGCCCTCGTAACTCTGCTTGCAGTTTAGACGGTGAAATCGCTTCGAACTCGAATGAATACGGATCAACCGCCTCATCTTCCCGAGTTTTGCTAATAGTTTTAGGATTTAGTCTCATCTGTTTCGGTTTTGCTCTGCTGAGATCATGGGCATCATCCGTCATTTTCGTACGCCCCTTTCCCGATGAGTTTTTATTGTCATTCTTGTTTAATTTGATTTCACTTCCCAGTCGAATCTCTTTTTGAAGTTTTGAAGGGGTGTGCCTTTCAAACTCGAAAGAATAAGGATCGATGTTCGATTCTTCATTACGTTTTAGAGTTTGTTTGCTCAATTCAGTTTCTTCTCGCTTTCGTCCACGGTGTCCGCCAGTAAGACTGGAAATGAAATTGTCATCGTCGTCAACATCGTTCGAGATGTCGAGCTCGATAACTGGCTTCTTGTTTTTCTTTCGAGAATAAGTGGTTCTAACTTGTCTCTGGCTACCTTGAGTTGATTTAGTGCCCTCCATGGCATAGACGGAATGTGAAAGCATCGGGAAGGTTGATTTTCGAGTCAACGGAACTCGCGGTGGCAACAGTGGCGCCTTCAGTCAGTTCACGCTATTTTTGGTGGGCATGATCATAGCTAAATGGATATAATAAAAGTTTATATTGACAATCACCCACCGTTGGCATATACAGTAATTAAATTATGATATTTAGATAAGTTATGGAACACTTATTTATGCACATTTACCGTTGGCAATATCGGCAGATTCGACAACTTTGGGGTCGTCAAAGACCACCCACTTCTCCCGAGGGACTCCTGTGAAGTCTTTATTAAATCGTGCTTCAGAATTATCGGCACCTTCAACTTTTCTGATAAATATGCAAGTAATGGTGCGATTTTGTGGGCTCCATTTGTTGAATATTTTTGCATAAGTATCTGGATCTTGCTCACCGCTGTCTCCGATTAAAACGAATTTGCGTTGGGGGAATATTTCCATGAGCGAATCGATTGCAATCAGTTTATGCGGTTGGGTTCCTAACCAATTCCAGGCTTAATATAGACTCTACAAGTCGATGGATTGTGAATTGACGCTTACCTTGCCACATATCGCTCTCGGATGGAGCAAATCTTCGAAGATCCATACTTCCAGCTGTATAATGTTGAGAAATAAAATTTTGCAATGGTACCGCCAATTCTTCCGCTGTCATAGTAGAATAAATTGTCAGGCACCATCCTCTCACGCCATCCGCTTCAGAAAATTTCTACTTACGTGAACCGCTTACATAGTGCATTTGTAACGGAGAACTGGGTGTCGAAAGTTTTTTTATCAAAGTAGAATAGAGTTGAGGCATTCCATTTGCGGGGACGAATCTTTTAAACCGGGTCAATTAATTTGAAATTTATGTATGAACAATGCAGAACTTACGGTTTACAGAAAGTATTTTTTAAAGCGTTTAAGGGTTTCGTCACCTCAGTTATCCTGATAGTATCCTGCAGTATCATTAATGAGTATGAAACCTTAAATCTACGCAAATTAGCTTTAACTTACATCGATGTCTGAAACGATACTAAATCCATCGGGACCGATGACTTGTAACATTCCTACAGAATTAAGAGGCCCTTGAAATTGAAGTAATCCTTCTTTCAATTGTTGGGAAGGCTCAAAAGTAGTGCGAGCGATTCCATTGACGTCTGTCTTACTCTCGACAGTTTGTGATTGGACAGTAACAGCAAAATTCTGATTTTCGAGTCCCCTCCTACAATGGTTACGTTCAGTATCTCTGATTGAGTTCCCTGACGTTGTCTGAATCAAACCTTTTAAATTCCGCCTTCACGCGATTAAAGTGATCTTGGCTCGAATCGGCGTCCTTACATGTTAAGCCATCTATCAAGGTCCCGAGTGCCCCAGCAGCGACTGTTCGTCGAAAACTCTCATAAGTTGCGCGAGACGTAATGTTGACTGTCCACTTCTCCGGTCCTTAGTTCCAAAATCAATAGCATCAATAATTGAGCAAAGGTTCAAATCTTAAGTATATTGTACTGCTCACCAGCTTTGTGCGCTATACCTCTCAGATGAGTGACAAATTGAATGGTATTGGGTTCAACTAGCAAGGATAATGTGTCGGTGAGGCCTCTCGTTCGCAGTCTTCTGTTTGGAAGTGATGCCGCATAGGTATTGACTACAACTAGTGATAAATACGTGATTACTGCAATACTGAATTTAAATGCCATTTGAATCGTTTTACTAGAATTCGCAACCTGTCTTCGGTATTTATGGAACGGGTGAAAAACCGTAGTAGTTGATTTAGCTTGATTACAATTTGTAATATCCACTTAAATTTGCCTATTCGTCGAGGCTTGGTGAGGGAATGACCGCGACGCACATAATTGGTTGCCTCCGAATTACACTTTTACCTGTAATCGGCTGGTTATTGCTGTTTGGTAAATTTAATTATTTTTTTTTGCGGGAAACGGATATTCCCAGTCATGCTGTATGCATGCAAAATAGCTATAATCCACGATTAAGTTTTAGTACAACAACATTCCAAGTTGTTGTCAGGCTCTTGATCCGCTGACAATGACAGCACAGCTGGCAAGCCATATATTAAGTTGCTTAATCAAGCAGTATGTACAAATCAAACAATGATATTAGGGTATATGCGATTACAGTACAACAACAACTACAACTGCCCAGATGGCCGACATTGCCCATTCAAAACGTCCAGATTCATCAACTCAGATGGATCTTCAAAAACAGCCCACTTCTCTGGTGGCACATCTTGGAAATCTTGAACAAATCTCTCTAGGGTATTATTCACTCCAGGTACCTGTCTGATGAAAATGCATTGAATAGTTCTGGTTGCTCCCCATTTGCGGAACGCTCTTGCGTATGTGTCGGGATCTTGTTCTCCAGAATCGCCTATCATTAAAAATTTGCGTTGAGGAAATCTATCCATGAGAAGATCGATGGCTTCCAGTTTGTGGATTTGGGTTCCTGAACACAAAAATGTCAAGAATATGTCACTCACCACAACAATTTCAAAGTAGCAACGTACCATTTCTTCCAGGTCCTAAGAACGAAAATTCGTAATTTCTCAAGTCCAAACTTCCCGGAATATATGTAGCATCAATAAAAGTTTGTAGAGGCCTGGCAAGCTCAACAGCTGCGAAATAGTAAATACACTTTTGCATTTGTCGTACGTTACAAATGGAAGGCATAACTTACGGGAGCCACTTATATAATGCACCTGCAGAGGTGAGGTTGAGGTTGAGAGTGTGTTATTTATCGCTGAAAAAAATTCAGGCATTCCTTGTGGTGCGACAAACCTGACCAATGGCATTTCAGTCAAAGATGTAGTACACAATATCCATGTATAGGGAATACTCACGGTCTGCAGAATGTATTGAATAGAGATCGAGACATCGAGGGAACTTCAGTTATTCGTATTGTATCCTAATAAAATTGAGAGCGAGCGATTAGCGAATATATATGTATGGCAGCGCGAAATCAATTGACGTACATCAATGTCTGCAATCAAACTAAAACCTTCTGGGCCGATCACTTGCAACCTCCCCACAGAATTGACGGGTCCTGTGATCTGACTAAATCCTTCATCCAGAGATGCATTGTATGTGAAGGAGCCTAATATATGATAATTGAAGTTGATGTTAGTTTCGAGAGCTGGAATAAAGACGGTACGCGGAAGGGGAAGACGAGGATACTGACAATGTGTGAGCCCATCATCGTCGGTAGGACGGGGAAAGATTATATTATCAGCCAGGGGATTCATGGAGACCCAAAACGGTTGATTTTCACTGCCTCTCCTATTAAATGATTGTTTCATGTAGTTGTTAGCGACAGCTCATGGCACACTATAGGTGAGTACTAATGGCGCTCACCTTCGAATTATTTGTTTCATGAAATTAAATTGCTCTCTATCGAACCCCGAAGTGTCTTCGCAAGAAAGCTCCTCGACAAGTTTAATTAAAGGGGCCATGGTAATTTTGCCGAATGTACTATCATATGAGGCTCGTGCGGTAATATTGACTAACCATTCGGTGGAATCGTTTCCTATATATTCGACAACTCGGATTAAGAATGTTACTTAGTAAATTGAAAAAATAATGGAACTCACCCACTCGGCTAGCAACGCTGCTCAAGAATGTGACTTGTTCAATATCACCGCTAGGAAGGAGGAATCTCGGTCGTAACTCGACAGCTGCTCCGGAGACCTTCAAAGTATAGTGACTGAAAATAACGCTCAAAACAATATACACCAATGGCTGTATCATCAGTCAGAATCCGAAGCAAGACATTTAACAAAGGAAGGAGTCAATAGGAAGTAGGCAAGTCGTCCTTTGTCGATATCCATCTTCTTTGGAATATCTTCCCGATTGAAGCCTGCTCATGCATGGGCTCCCGCGACAAGCAGTCGAGGCTTGATGCGCGCACGACCAGAGAACCGAACGGCAGAGATTTCAGTTGAAAGATATCCAGACTTGATCATTTGGATGAGCACGCACCAGCCAAGACGTTGCTGCCTCTATTGCGTAATAGTACGGCTGGCCCGGAACTAAAGTGAAACTGCATCTTATACATGCAAAAGGCTTTTAAACATTTAAATGGGGATACACTGGGATTAGTGACCGGACTATCAAACTATCGGTGGCGAAGACAAAGTATTGATAGCAGAATAATTAAAGCTGTAAGGCCATCTCCAATATTTTTCATTTGAGCAGAGAATGGACGCAAAGACCGAAATAATATTCGACGACAATATAAAGAACGAGCAGATGTTCCCGAGCGAACGGCGTCCCTCCAATTACAATAGGCAATCTGCCAAACAAAAAAAAAGGGCGCCAATCTCCACTACTTTGATTTCGTATGAATCTTCCACCAAGCATATCGATACAGTCGCATTCATTCAAATCTGTTCATTCCATAGCTTTATCCATATTTAAAGCAGCTCATTGGTCTCTTGTCCGACAACCTTTGCAGAATTCCCGCATTATTCACTCTGTGCGATTTCTTTGCTCTTTCCCCACCACATCAATTCATACAAGTCCTACAATAATGAAACGACCGGAATTAACGCACGAGTCCGCTGAAAATACTCAAGTCATTCATGCGAAGAAACTGAAAATTGACAATCATGGCAGCGACAATATCGTCGAAAATGTTGAATCCCATTTAGTGGATGCTTCCACTCCGCGCAGGAACCAGAATTCAGACAAACTGAATGGGAGTGGGAAAAAATTTAAACCTCAGGATAGAAGAACAAAAGTTGGGAATTTAGAAAACGCAGCGGATGGACAGAAGGAGTCTGATGATAAAGGCGAAAGGATAGGACCAAAGCGAAAAGTGGCTTTATTGATGGGATTTTGTGGAACGAATTATCAGGGAATGCAAGTGTGTGTATATATTCCTTTCCATTGTTTCGCTGTATATCACTTAACCATTCTCTTTGAATCCATAGGAATCCGGGTACTCGATCGATAGAAGGCGAGTTATTCAAAGCTTTAGTTGGGCAAAAGTTAGTTTCGGAAGCAAATTCAGTAGATCAGAAAAAAATTGGTTTCGCTCGTGCAGCAAGAACCGATAAAGGTGTTCATGCTGCTGGTCAGGTTGTCAGCTTAAAATTAGTCTATGAGCACCTAGAAGATCCGGTGAAAACGATAAACGACGCTCTACCTGAAGATATTCGAGTGTGGGGTACAGTCATTTCATTCCTCATCAAACTCATCATTTATAACTAATTATAAAATGAATATTTTCAGGAATTAACCGGACAGTCAACTCCTTTCATGCAAAGCAACAATGCGATGGACGAATCTATGAGTACATCCTTCCGACGTATATGCTCACTCCAGATCCTGATTTCCATTCTTTACCCATTGTTGAACCCGATGTTCCTCCCGCTCCTATTGATGCGTCTGAATTGAATGTCGACAGAAGTTATAGAGTCTCTTCAGAGCAAGTTGAGAAGCTTCGAAGTGTTCTGCAGTTGTATGTCGGAACAAAAAATTATCATAACTTCACAACTGCGAAGAAATTTGCAGATCCAAGCAGTAAACGCTACATCGTGAGTTTTACGGTATGTCGTCTAATCTTATGGGTGATACATAACATCTATACTCATTTCCGTTATTTATGGATTTTAAGGCTTCCGATCCCGAAATATTGTACTTTAAGAATGATGCTGGCGAGTTGATCGATGCCGGTGAATGGATCTCTTGTAAAGTAAAAGGCCAATCGTTCATGCTTCATCAAATTCGCAAAATGATCGGTCTCGCCGTACTGATGGTACGGACCAACACGCCGCTTGATGTGATCCTAAAGTTATTTGAGAACTTGAAAGTCAATGTTCCGAAAGCACCAGGTCTTGGTTTGCTATTGGAGCAAACACTATTTGCAACATATAACATGAAAGCCTCCAAAGCTGGGAAAGAGCCGATCGATTTTGATCAGTATAAGGTTACTATCTTGTCGAGACCGTTGAAATTTTTGGTCACTGCCCTAACCGCATTTTGGCAATCATTACGATAGGATACAATTGACGATTTTAAAAAGAAATTTATTTACGATAAAATCGTAAAAGAAGAGTTTGAAAATAATACGTATGTTGTACACTCATATATACTGCTCACTTTTCTGCGTCGACTACTCACATTCGTTATTTCTCCAGTTTTGAGGGATGGCTCACATCTATTTCAGCTCATCGACATGACTACCGATATCTTAATACTAGTGGTGACGTGATTACGCCGGAGAATATAGTGGATGATGCAGAACCCAACGATCCAGCAGATGGTGATGACGAATAAATTGTTTAACTAAATTACAGCATATATAAAGTTTGTTGTAAATTGCCTGTATTTAAGAAGGAAAATCTCAGTTCATGATATGCTTGATACTGATGTTGAGTAGATAGCGTTCACAGTCCTCCTATGCACTTTTCATAGTACTTAAATGAATATACGTCTTGGGTTAGTAGATAGCCAAATGATGTTCGGCAGCCTCGCAACTTCATTAATTCTTGGGTACTGATCAGTACTTAGCCACTTCAACTCACACAACATCGCTTAAGCAATAAATACTTGAGATATTGCCGAAGACTCGAAGCATGTTGTGTTCCACCCATCATCCTCAACCCAAACTACAGTGTGAATGCTAAGACAGATATTCCAGAACAAACAAAGAAATCTAGTTGGCCTAACAAACGACGACGTTGATTTCTCTTTTCTTATTTAAGTGAAGTGGTTTTCAATCTGGCCCGTACGGGGCCAACAGCGTTTCCTTCATTTGCTTAAGTACTGCTCTCTCATCGCGTTTTTTGACCTTCGTCTTTACATAATCGTTATTCTATCCGAGAACTATCTTCATCGCCATGACTTTCAACAATGCCAATATCGTAACACCGATGACAAGTTCAACTTCACCGACAGGTGTTCCCGTTACGTATACCCTAATTGTTCCGAAATGCGGAGGTCAAATGAAATTTAAGAACGAAGACTCAAACGGTATCTCGTATTCGCTCGTTATGGTAAAAGGGTGGAAATTATATGAATCAGTACCGGCGACTGAATCCGGGGAATCTAGCACCGACAAGACTTCCAAGGATAAAAATTGTCTCGTCCATGTCGAGCAAAACAGTATATTTGCACCATATATATACGCTATTAATCGAAAGTCAGATACTAACGCTCCATCTGTAACCGCAATGAGGTGCACAATTAAACCCTTTAATATATGGACCAAACCTTACCTTCACTTTCTTATCAACGGTCATTCCTTCGTTGCTCTAAAGCCTGACAGTCAGACAACTGCAGAAGTAAGGCTTCTGTTCGCTCCATTGAACGAAAGAAATGTATGGGATTTAGTAGAGAATAGAGATTATTATGTTGTTGGTAGAATGATAGCAACGAACAGCTGTTCATGCTGTGCTGAAAAGCGTACTGGCGAGATGCAGATTTGGGAGAATTATCTCTCGACAGTCGCAACAAGCCCAGCACCTTACGCAATTCCAGCGGCGTCTGGCTCTAATCCATGGAGCCCTTTAGCAAATCAACCCACTAAATTTGATAAAATGTGAGTGCAGCTCTTTTTCTCCTCTTTTTGTTTTTTGTCTCGTTTGCATTGATTCCTAATTATCATTCTGCCATTTGTTTCCAGTGCGCCGAAAGAAGCAGCTCTCGTTGTGATGAATGTTTGCTGGAATATGGTCCAGGTCAACCAAGCCAAATACGTATGGCCGATCATGATACTTTGTTCAATAATTGGTTTTGTCGGTTTCATCCTCAATTTAACAAACAAATGAGCGTGATTGCAATAAGCTGGGGGTAGCGTGAACTGCGGCATTCGTATGGAATTTATGTGTCTTTTTATTCTAGGCCACAATCGCATCATACTTTCTCATTATCCTTCAAGTAGCTGTAGACTCTAATACACCATCCGCAACAAAGCAAGGAATATATGCTGTGCATTTCTCCCTTTACACAATATACGCCTTATGTTGTATTCAGTTGATCATGTATCATAGCAATATAAAGCGATACCTGAAGCTGCAGTTATTAAGAGGCAATATTTGAATAATAGCGCGAGAACCATACAATGTCGCCTTTAATTATGGACCAAGCTTAAGAGTTTATAAGCCAATTTTAACTGTTACTAAAAAAAGAGAAGCGTCAAATGCTAATTTGGGGGATTGCACCGTCAGTGAACATCAATTATTGTCCCCAGCCCACGTTTTAAATAATCCTACCGCAGCGCATGAAGTCCATGATTTTGTCGTGCTGCCACTATATACCTTCAGACTTGAGTCCATCCTACCATCACACTTTGAATTCAATTGGCCTACAAGCGAATGGCTGCTTCCAACAAGCATGACTTTATAGCCATGACGGCATCAACGAGTCCGACGGGCGTCCCGGTTAGATATGAAGTAATTCGAGGTAAATGCGGAGGTCAAGTCAGGATTAAGAATGCAGACTCAAACGGCGTCTCGTACTCGCTAAAAGTAGGGAATGGTTGGAAGTGCTACGAAGTGTTGCCGTCAATTGAACCGAGTGCTGAAGCTACTGACAAGAGTAAAAAGGACAAGAAAGTTTATCTCATCCATGTTGAACAACCAAGTGTCTTCTCCCCGTTTACATACGGTATTAATCGAAAGTTGGCTGAGAACACTCCAGCCGTAACGGCACTCAAGTCCATAATTCGGCCTTACAAAATATGGACTAAACCGTATCTTCACTTCTTCATCAATGGTCATTCGTTCGTAGCTCTAAGGCCTGACAGTAAAACAACCGCGGAAGTACGGCTTCTGTTTGCCCCATTGAATGAAAGAAATGTGCAGAAATTAGTGGAAAATGTAGATTACTATGTTGTTGGTAGACTCTCAATATCCAACAGCTGCTCATGCTGCGCAGAAAGGGATACTGGTGTCATGCAAATTTGGGAGAATTATCTTTCGACAGTGGCAACGAGTCCGGCTCCGTACGCTGTTCCACTGGCATCTGGCTCAAATTTATGGGGACCGTTAGCGAACGAGCCTGCCAAGTTTGATAAACTGTATGTACATCGTTCCGCTCTAATTTCTCTTGCTAGTGCTTGGGTACTCAATGTTTTTTTAATCTTACAGTACCCCCAAAGAAGCTTCTCTCATCGTGATGAACATCTCCTGGAATATGACTACTATTAACCAGGCAAAATATGTTATTCCGATTATGTTATTTTCATCCATTCTTTCTTTGGTCGCTTTCATCCTCAGATATGCACGATAAAATTAGCGATTTATCTGACTATTAAAATTGTCATCTTTCCATCTGGTGTAAATCTGCCGTAGCGGTGTTAAACTAAAATAAAGGCAAACCCTGTACCATAATGGCATGGATAATTGATAATGATATACATCTTGAAAATGCTGGTCAACTCTTTCAGATCACTGTGATTCGAATTATAGCGAGATATATGTAGAATGCAATCGTGTATCTCAAGTTTTTGCAATTAAATTCGATTTTCATTTGTCAATCTTGCGAATCAGGTCCTATCTATGAGTCAAAATGCTAGTTCACCTCATAAGGATATAGCAAATGTTGAGGCGCAGTTTCGTACCAGTACCCTTTGGGTCGTATGATGCTTCGCAGGACCTTATCTGAGCGGTCATGGAACCTGACTAAATCATCGATCTGAATAGTATAGTGAATGATGGGATCAGTCGATTAATTTTTTTGAAATTAAAATGGAGATTGTCAAAGACACGCCGAAAATTTCTTTTAACACTGCTTTACAAATGCTGGAATCATCTGGCTTCCAAGCTTCTCGTCAGAGCCGATCTACACTCTACATGGCGGCAAACGCTTCAATCTGCATGACATTAAAGTTATCTCTATTCTACATGTACAGATTGACATATGATCGCGCTTCTAATGCTTAGGATTGAAGTACTATGGTGAATTCTAAATAACTTGCGATGAATCGTTTAACCGTTCAATTATTGTTTCATGCTATATACATTTACTTGCTACGTATGGTAATTCTATGCAGATTATATTACGATACCTTTTGGTGCCAGAGAAAATTTTCTTTCTACCGACAACATTGTTCCTCTTGAGTTCCTGCTACGGATTATACCGACAATTCAAAATGTCGCCACCACTGGTATTCTACAATAAATAGTCTTCTGAAATTATTCGTGTATTTCTACGGCCAGTGAAACATTTTCCTCTTCCAATGAAGCCGCCGTATCAGTTCTACGCCAATCAGTATTCATTTCATCATGAACATTCCCTCCAATCCATTCATTGTGGCCAGTGCCGAGGGTGGTAGGGTTTAATCTAATCGGATCTTCCAACTTCTCTATAGAAGATCTATCACCGGCGTTGTTGCTCCACATCTTTTTTGCACTGACCGGCCCTGAAATCACTAGTTCCCCGTTTCCTTCAGGTCGGCGAGGTGCGCGAATATTCAACAGTCTACCGCTGGAAGTTCTAGTTCCGGCTGAGAGCGTGCGAACTATGCCAACACTAAGACGAAAGAATGACACACAGGAACCGTGAACGATAACGGACGTAAGGACGAGGAACATTACGATTGGAATTGTATTTCTGTCCGTGGGTAATAAAAAAATCTGTATGAAATAAGAAAAGAAGATAGCACCAGCCCCGATAGGACCGAAGAATCCTTATTTTGCGAAAGCGTTAGAATATAAAATATAGCGTTATCGATCAGGAATGTCTTCAACTCACCAGCAAAGATGGCTTCTCTCAGGGTAATGAACGAAGGTGTGAACTTGAACAACGCCACCACAATGGGCAAGCGCCGCCCGATCATTACTACCAGACCGAGAACAAGCATCCTCCATAAGCTCAAGCTCTGGGACGAGTCGATAGCGTAATAACTGTCCCAGGGTATCAAAGTTCCGAAATATACGAAGAATGCTAAATTGATAATGTTATCCAGAGTTTCCTGAACACGAGACTCCGCCGTCTCGGTGGAAAACCAGCCATCCTTTGTATAAAAATAATTTTAGTCTATCTGTTGAATATTCGAAAGTGAATGATCAATTACCCAATTCAAAGTGCAACCAGTAGCAAAAACTGTTAGGAAGTCATCCATCCCCAGAAGCACAGATATCCCGTCCGCAAATAACTTGAGAATAAAGTTGGAGTGTTAGAAAACTCTTTCTCTGTGATGAGTAAGCTCATATAAAGAGAGGGAAATTACCGCAAGTGCTATTTCAAAACTAAGAAAGCTCTCTTTATCAATCAACTTGCCTCGCTCGCTCAGCCGCAATAGCCTACGTGCCACATACCCGATAACTACTCCAAGAATAATAGCAAGAATCACTTGGTATAGTACTACTACCACTATCCAGTACGACCAAGCTGTGTCAGCAGGGTACTTTAGTAACGCAAAAGCTATCATAATAAATGGATACTTAAAGAAAGCACTTTGTCAGCATGGCATTAATGATGCAACTGTCGAAAACAAGTGAGCAAAGCATGGATAGAGTTTACCGCTGATCCATCGTTAGCACCAGATTCGGCTGACAATAAGTGTCTTACATGTATCGGGACATGTTTGTCGGCAAAGCGCCCATTACAAATAGAATTCGCTAAAATCTTGCAATGGAAGGCGAAAACTGTTTAGAAGTCTGAATTAACTTCAATTGTACCATAAATCATGATATACATACTGGATCTGTTGGTGCAATGCAACCTGCTATAATTAGAGATTTTAACTACCGATTTGGGTGAGAATTTAGATTCAAAATATAGAGTCAAAGATAGATAAGTTACCCATGGAATACCCAGAATCAAGTGTATTGCTGCCCCGGTGAATATCCAAGCATATATCATCACTGGCCCAAGTAGAACAAACATTGACTTCCAGTGTAATGACAGATATCTATTCGGCAAATCGACCCCTGAGGATTGAAGAACGTTAGTGGGGTTCGGGAACCGCGGACGTATTCACATCATGCTCTAATGACATACCGGAAGCCAATAATTGAATAGCGATGACTATTCTGGTAAATTGAAAAGTCAAAAATAAATTTCCAAAAGGTCCATCATCTCCAACAATTTCCTGTCCGTCTTCTATTATTCCTAAGGAATTCATCCCTAGACTATGATTGTGCGATGCCATGAGGGAGGAATTGACCAAATCACTAGAAGGTCCCCAATTCCTTGGGTTTATAACACCAATTACTCTTGGCCCCATCATGATTCCGAATAGTGTCGCCACCAGAGCTTCTGATAGATACAGCTTTTCTTTAATGACGAGGGAGTAAAGGCCGAAGAGTATTGTGAAGGCACCGACTAAGGTCAACGTCCATGCTAAGGGGGTAGGATTCAATACATTGAATTCTATCATGATGAGAGATGAGTATAGTGGGGATAGGGGTATCGGGAGAGCAAATTTGGAGGTGAGCACAGCATAAACTCATAGATAAGATTCCCGATGACGTGATCTCTCGGGCTCTAAGACCCAAGTCCGATCGCCACATTCATGATTGTTGCTAAATGCTAATTCGGGGTTCAAACACTATTCAAACCATATGCGGATGATATACATCTATATCATATGTCTGTAAACATGATCTACGAAATCTCTTATTGATTCCGTATTGTGGGAGTATAGAGTGTAGAACTTACAATAATAATAAGTGAATCACCGGGGTTGGTTACTAGTTAAGATCTGTCTGTGTGGGATTTTGTTGTTTGTTCTTATCAGGCGTGTGGCTTGGAAGGATCATTCTAGATTCTATTCACTCCTGTTGTTGTGACAATACGTTAGATGTCCTGATGTTCATTGTTTTTTCTATTGCCCGTCCCATATTCAGATTTGAGATATATAGCACCCCTTTCACCGAAAGAATATTGACAACTCCATCATGACATGTCGTATGGGACAGCCTTCATATTTTCAGTTCTATATTACATTTAGAGGTTTTGCACATGTAAAGCTGTATCTTCCAATATCATTCGACCTTCAGGCTTGCTTCCTCACAGTAGAATAATTGTGATATTCCTTTTTCGATTTCAGCAATCGAATCTGATTTTGCGACTGTTAAGTCGTTCTCTTTCTTCGGGAAGAATTTTGTCAAGATGGCTTGAAACATATCGTCAAATAATTCTGGAATATTTAGTCCAGTTGATGCCGATGCTTCAAAATATCTTGAACACGAACGACGTTAGTAAGATCATTATCTGGGGTCTTCCCCGTTTGTCAACATACTTTAAATGCTTCTTTTGGGCATAAGCTCTTCCCTCTTGTTCTGTTATGACTCGTGGGGATAGATCTGTCTACATGCATAGAACTAGTTAATCAGCCGACCATTCCATGCCATCTTGAAATATCCTATACATCAAGATACCAACCTTGTTCGCGATTAAATATACCACAGATTCGACTTTTGACCCTTGCGCTTTCACCACTGACGTGAATTCGTCTATCCAACTATCGAGAGAATTAAAAGACGCTTTCGAAGTTACATCGTACACTAATAGTATCTGCAACGATGAAATCGTGCTTTCAGTTTCTCCGCTTAAAAGAAAACCAAGATAAATGGACAATTTGAGGTAACTTACGCCATGGGTGTCTTTATAGAATTCGTTTCGAATGTGGAAGAAAGGTTTGGCTCCAGCCGAATCCCAAAAATTTAATTTAACTGCATTATAGAGCAAAGAAGATTATGGTTGTTAGCGTCGGCCATCACAGCACTTCCTGATCCAATCACCAATTCAATAATTAGCGAATCTGGTGGAGGCTATGATGCCATATCTGAAAGAATCAAACCTTGAATCCCATGTATACTACCAGATTTTAATCCATAATCGATTCCTATAGTTGATATATACTTTTGCACAAACTATGTAAAAAATGAATATCACGAATAAGCATTGATGCTCCTCTGTTAGCAATGATCTAGAGAATACAAAACACATCACTTCCTACAATGAAGCCACTTGTCATGGAATTAGAGTACACACCTTGCCTTCGCAATACCGTTTTATCAAGCAGCTCTTGCCAACATTGGGATCGCCGAGTGACAAAATTTTCAATTTAGGTGTCAAGTCTGTGGTTGCTGGTTTGTAAGGAAGGTGATATCGTTCTCGGTTCATAAATATACAACTTGATGTTGTAAGATCCTAGTCGAGGAATTTTGGTTGCCAATGAAGGTTGTGTGCGATCTGACGATTGACTTGCAACTCTGCTGTTTCTTTAGATTTCGCGTGAACTCTGCAAGTACGCAACCAGGGCAATTCGACTCATGACCGGCTAACGACACCAAACGTAAATTTCAATATTCTGCAAGATTCCTAACATATGCACTGATTATTTGATTATATGATGAACTGATCAAGATATCAGTAACTATATATTACGGTTTAGCTCTTCATATACATATACCAGTTTCCCATTAGCTATAATTTTATTCCTACAACATACTCAAATTTGATGCCTAATTCCTCTGAGATTTATCAATCCCACTCAAATGCCGGTTAGCATGCTTAGACCCATCCCATCCGCCAACGACTAAGCGGTCGTGCACACTCCTTAAGGCTTTGATACTGTCCTTCTCGGAAATGACACAACTAATATTGATTTCACTGGCTCCCTGAGAAATCATTTCTATGTTGACATCGTCTATTGCTAACGTATCAAACATTTTTCCTGCTGTCCCGATCATGTGTCTCATGTGCTTACCAACGAGCGAAAGGATGACTTGGTTTCGGGTAAGGGAGACCTACAAGATGTCCGTTAGATTTCTTCAACGGAACCAAAGAAGTTAGGAAAAAAATGGAAAACGCACTGTGCCAAGTCTCCTAAATTCTTTGACGACTTTTTCCAAAGTCCGAGGCACCTCATCTTCCCCGATTTCTGCACCACTGACAACTCCGACAGCCATTGAAACATGAATTTCACTAGTCGTGATCAAATCGACGACGATTCCATGACGATCAAGAATGCTGAATATTGATGACAAAAATCCATGAGAATTTGACTTTCTGTTACTCCGAATGTTAATCACAAGGATTGAATCTTTGATGGTAACGGCAGTGGGAGCCCGATTAAGCAACTGTGAATTCCGGGGGGATTGGATGTGAGTGAATGTGGCAGCATCAGATCCAAGCGCCACCGGAAGCGCAGTACATAAAGTAGCGTCATCCAAAGGATCCTTGGATTTGGTGCGATTACGGCTCGATGGATAATTCTGAGATGATTCAGGTATAATAAGCGTGCCGGGGCCAGAAGGATTAAATGTGTTCTTGATTCTGATTGGAATAGCAGCCCGAATGACTTGGTCCATCGTGAAAGGGTGGATAACTTCACTGCCGTAATACGTTAGTTCTGCGGCTTCATCTGGGGAGATGGTTTGAAGTAGCCTTGCCGTCGGAACTTTCCTTGGGTCGGCAGTAAAAATTCCATCTACTTCTTTCCATATTTGAAGTTCGCTGGCTGAAAGACCAACTGCAATGAGGGCAGCGCACAGATCAGTGTAGCCTCTTCCGATACTCGAAAGCAATGAACCTGGCACTGGCCCAAAGAACCCTACGTACAACACATTAGTTAGGGCAAGAATCGATGTTGCTGGAGAAAAATTAAACGGAACCTGTGACAACTGGCACACCGCCTTCATTGACTATTTCCCTGACCAAAGAGCTTGCTCGTTCGGCAATATAATCATAGAACGTCTGATCCAGATTGTTTTCTTCAAACTCTTTATTTATGAGACGTTCCAGATTGACATAATGAGCATCCACACCCTAAATTTTGAGGCAATGGAGACGATAGATGAATATTTAAAACAGTTCGGTCGACGAATCAAATATACCATACCCTACTATTCAAAACAGCCGTCAAGATTCTGCAGCTCAATTTTTCCCCCATACTGACAATTAAATCTTTACTCCTCGGACTAATTTCATCGATTACTTCAACCGCCTTCAAGAATTCTTTCAATCGATTACATTCCTTCTTTACATCATTAATGAGTTCATTTAATAACTTAGTTGATTCAACCGAATCGGGAAAAATGGCTTCTGTAGCCGCTTGTAAGTGATCTCTTTCAATAATATCGATAATGTCGAGATAAAGTTTAGAGTTGGGTATTAACGTCTCTTCGGCCGCTCGGAGCAGTCGAGATGTAGTCCCTTCGGATTTTTTCTGCGATGACATGGCCGAACAAACTAAAACTGGTCGATAATTATGAATTGTATTGCTGTGAACAGAAAAAATATCGAACAGGAAAGGGCATAAGTATCCGAGTGAACAGAAGAGGCTCCAGTCAAACCACAGCCGGCCCAATTTCACCACCACATGAAAGGTGAAGTGTGAATGAAGTCATCAAATAAAGACAGAAATGACCACAATAACACACAATTCCATTTTACATTGGGGCCGAAGTCTGAGTTCTGACAAAATAAAGTAAGTAAGGAATACTTCATACCCTACGATTCCAGCAACATTCAAAAGTCTTTCGGCATTCCCGACACTGGTGCCACCAAATTTCATTACAATCCATGGCAAGTCGATATCAGCCATAATATTCGAAACCGACAACATTCTCGAACCGGTTAAAGCAGTTTTTGATGACGGAGACGTTGATGTTGGATGGGGTGGGACAGAGTCTGAATTCCTGAGTGTAGCAGAATCAGAACCCTGAAGAGTCATAACTTGAAGGGATTGAGGATGTCCGTACAAAGAATGAGAAAATGCAATGAAATCTACAATCGAGGGAATGTATGAAATTTATACAAATGTTGGGCTGTTCTGAGTAATTTTTAGCCTGCAAAGATTTTTTGCGATTGCCGCCTGGTCTCAGACACAGCCTCACATGAAAATATTTTGTCACTGATCCCGCGCTGATGGAACTTTTTGTTTCGCTTTAAATAGTTTATTTCAATAGGCAATGCTCGGATTATATTCTTAGATACAAAAAAGAATCTGGAGTTCACATATTTGCTCAATCATATTCAGTTCTTGGGCATCTGAAACCGCCCTTTCTCGAACGCCCAGATCTTTGCTTTCAGTAGCCCGTAATCGTACAACTGGGGCAGATGATTTTTGAAGCAGTTCGGGTCAGTTAATATCTCATCCATCCCGAATGCATCTATCTTCCATAATTCCATGTGGGGTCTCTTCTTGCTTGATTTTTGAATTTCCCGGGAATGTAAGTTTATGCGAGAGCCGATTGCGTAAGGTGATTTTGTTGCCTTTGAACGATAAGATCCCGGTTTATAATATGTCGACTCCGAATTGGAGTGAACCAGATGATAAATCCTTCCTGGTATATATAGCCTATCTACAGATGATCGCTTGGCCTGTTCTCTCAGTCGATCAAGGGGAGGATAAGACAATTCTGGTATTTTTGGCATGATCTGATGCGTTGATAACAACGGACACTGTTAGTTGCGTGGCGAATATCGGGAAGAGAGCAACCAATTCACATAATGACATACCAAGTTACCGCCTTTCAATTCTCCAGCCTTACCGAGGAACAGCTTTAAATCATTAAAATTACCATAACTGAGTCTGGGAACAATGTCATTTTTTAAAACAACGCCGACGATATGATTCCGATACGCTTCACATAAATCCTTCGATACAGTTGGAGGTGGGGCATAGCAGAACCCCATTACTTTGAACTTTTCTCCATGTCCTGACAATCGTCGAAATTCTGACTCATGATCAGCCAGTAGAATAGTTAATATTGAACTAACCCCAGCACCAAGGGAGTGGCCAGTAATTATCAATTTCTTCGGTCGGTACGTAGCAACAAAGCTCTTAAGTTTGGAAAGTAGAAATGAATATATCCGATTCGCTGAAAATAAAATTCCTTGATGTGCTGAGCCGCCTCGAAACGGAACATAATGGCATATTAAATCGGTGAGGACATCAGATAAATTCTATAACGCCAAGGTCAATTTAAAGGTTGAAAACTTATAAGTGTTATAACAACTTACGAAAGTACCCCTCACGCAAACGACTATTGCATCTAACTTGTCGGCTTTAACCACGAAAAAACCAGGTTTGCAGATTCCGCCGGTTTGCCAATCTTGATGGACCGAGTTAATGGAAGGGTTCTTGTCATACTCCGAATTTCGCCCATTCCCAAACCCATATTCCGACATCTCAAACAATAGAATATCATCATCCTTCAGCTGGAGATGCTTGGATACTGCTTTTGAATTGGATAGAGTCGTAACGCCGTTGATGTAGCGGAAGGCGGTCAAGCCGCCCCAACCATAGGCTGCTAATGCATACTGGTAAACGTCATGAAGATAGGCAATCTTCTTATATTCTGGTAGCAGTCTCGCTCCTTTGGTCAGACTTGGGTGACTAGGGAAGCAAATGACCTGTTAGACTGATTTTCAAATTTCGAAAACACTAAAGTAAAGGAAATTTACGAACCCTATCCCTCTCAGTCTTTGATATTTACCGAATAATATCCAACTTCCTATGAAATCCACCACCCCATCTACCTGCATTCCATCCCCCAGGAATACTTTCAGTAGGTGTGTCACCTCTTTTACACCATCAAAACGAGTAAACTTCAACTCTGTCTTCCTCAGGCCATACATTTTCTTAGGCACGACTGAAGATCTGTTCTTCCGGAGTCGAACCCTTGGAGATACTGAAAAAATTGAGGGCGTGGACACTCGTTTGGACTGCCTGAATGTCACCTGTGATGATGGACTTGGCGGTAACTTCAGGCTGTGCGCAAAACTATCATCAATGATGAGTGAGTCAAAAGAGAAGTTCGATATTGATTCTCCATTTCCGGAATCGTTCCGAGAGAGTGTTTTGGGTCGCCGGATTAGGGAAGATGATCGTGGTCGAAATATGGTATCCCATTTACAATGAACCGTAATTGAAATAGTGCCGACAGACGCTACCTTTGATGAGTCGCTTTTAATCGGCAAGACAAAATCGCCGTGACTATGCAATTATTAGATGGTTTTCAATTAAAGCTTGGAACAGTTAGTCTATACTTACAATTTTCCCTCAGAGACAAGCATATCAACAGGCATCTCCGATATTTTTGTCTTTGCCCGTCCGATTTTTTTATTTATGATAGAGGTAGACGTATGTATATAAATCTGAAAATACAGAAATGAGTTTTCCCTTCCGCCATGACAGAATTTTCAGCCTGTACAAACCTTCAAGGCATCGAACAAATAGGAGTGATATGTCATAGGGATTTTGTAATCTTCATGAACTGTGAAATCGTATCTCTCTTGCTTTTCTTTCCGTTTAGCAGTTACAATTGTGGTCCCGCCCACTTTCATTTTTAATGACAGATTTTGAACTGGATTGTTCAAACTGACTGTTTTCAATGTTATCGTCATTACACCTGTAGAAAATAATGGGGATGTTGGCGAGCTGGGTGATGTTGGAGATTTAAGTCTTTCATTCGGTACATCAATTTGCCTGGCATTCTCTGTTGAAATTCTGGACAGTCGTGGCGGGGGAGAGAACGCGCGGCTATCCAAGACAGTTGAAGGAATGCTGATTCGAGCAGTAGTAGTCATTTTGATAACCAAAACCAAGGTGAACAAATTTTTTGGATTTATAGCATTAAAGACCTGGTTACAGTCTTGCGGATTGGATTATGGATTATGGCATTGAAGAGCGAGAGCGCTCTCACGGAAAAGTGGCTTGCTGCAATAGGCGACGCATATAAAGCCAACACGAGTCGCGCCATCCACATTGGTGGTGTAACTCCCGCTTAATGGGATTGCCTGAATCCTTGCGGTATGCCCCTTGAAATGTGGTTTTTATGGTTACAGTGCGCCATCCTCACATCCCGAGTATTTAATACCCGTATCAGAAGGCGAATGGCGATCAAACCAATAGCTGACGAAGACAATGATTGTGGTATGAATGATACCTTTTTGTCGGTCACAGTTCTCACCAAGCGGATTCGACAGTGCGACGCAAAACCACGACTCTCCTTACAAAAGGTAGGCTTTTGAAGCAACCTTTAAAAATGCTGAAAGCCCTAAGCCCCCGAATACATATTGGCTTGTAATTTTGGATTTTGATCAGATGCAAGATTATATTCAGGAAATTTGAAACTATTCAGATAATTATAGGGCTCATTTAGCAAACAAACAACATAATTAACTCACGGCTAAGATTGAGATTACATAGTTTACCAATGACGATATCGAATCTCAAACTGATGAGACGCAAAAGCTCTGTTGAATATATATAATTTTTTCGTTGAAAAAGTGCATTAAATGTATTTATTTAGATTTAAAAATATCTATGTAAATCTGTCTAAAGCTTTCGTTTGATTGCCTGTTGAAATAATGCGAACCAAGACGACAATCACGTGTTGCTAAACAAGTTAGGGCAGGTAAAGCGTGGAGGCTTGAATGATAATTTAGCAGCCAACGTCGTCATTCCATATTCCACAAACAACACAATGGCATCTTCAAATCAAATACAAGTGGTTTTGCCAGGAGATACCGTGCCATGTTTTGCTACATCGAATTCTTCAGAGTCCTCTGATTCAACTTCAAAAGCGACAGTGAAACTCGGACCGGGGTTACTCCAAAATCCAGAAAGCAATGAACAGATCATCGCAATTAAGTGTGGCGTCTTACGACACAATAGTGGTAGTAGTGTGGAAAAATGGTGGATCGACGGAAATCAGAGGAGGGTAAGTGGGTCTTTTAGTACTCTGGATCTCGTAATTATGGATCAACCAGTTGGCTTCCGTGAAATTCAAATATTGGCGAGAAATTCAGGTTATGTTGCCTGATGCGACAGTCTATAGATTTCTAACAAAATTCTTCATTGTTGATTAATTGCTTCGTTATCATTTGATATCGCGTTTGCCTACTTCCAACTTTCCTAACCTTCAGTACGTACCGTCGCTGAATGATTCGGTCATCGGAACGATTATTTCCAAACATGCGGAATTCTACAAAGTTGATATTGGCTCTGCGCATACTGCCACATTACCCGCGCTGGCATTCGAAGGCGCAACAAAACGAAATAAACCGAATCTACAAGTCGGAATGTTAGTTTACGCTCGAATTTCAGCTACGAGTAAAGATTTAGATCCAGAGCTTGACTGTACGAATCCGACAAGTGGAAAAGGAGACGGTTTTGGAGAGTTAAAAGATGGATTTATGTTTAAAGTTTCTTTGGGTTTGGCCAGAAGGTACGACTGGCAATTGGATCAACGTATTTTTGCCTAATATTTATCTAATCTTATCGTATTAATCACATAGCCTCTTATCACCGAATTGTCCAGTCCTCCAAGTTTTAGCTAAATCATTTGCATTCGAGCTTGCTGTAGGTTTGAACGGGCGCGTGTGGATAAATTCACCGTCAATTCCGATAACAGTGGGGATTGTCAATGTCATAAAAAACTCAGAATTCCTAAACTCAAAAGAGCTTGAGAGAATGGTGGAGAAGATGAAAGGAAATGTAAAGAATAGACAAGATTGACGGTAAATTTTGTATTTGCTTGCATTAAAAGACAAGAGCATTAATTGTACAGTAGATATTCGTTCGACATTTATAAAAACCTTTTTATTGGAATCAGTAGAATTAATTTATATCAGTTTAAAAACTGCATGAACTTAAAACAGCATCCAAAAACATTAATGAATATTCTATAAAACGGAATTTAGGCTAAGGCCAATTGACTGTGTATTGGATTTAATTCATTATGGTTTTGCCGATGCCGCACTGTTCTTTCCATTCTTCGCTTTTAACCAAACAGTCAATAATTTTCCATCCTCTATGACCAATAATAGGATGCTCCATTTTCATTCTATCTTCGGCTAAAGATATGGCAACCTTCTGTGTCGTAGTTCCCCTATCCTTAGCTTCGTTCAACACTTTCATTGAGACGTTATAGATACTATCCTTCCAATCAGTTCCCAAATGGCGTTCAATAAAAGGATCAGGGGACACATAACCGTAGGCTTCGTCGCAGCATGTAACGATTCCCATCCTGTTTACCAAAAAATCAGGTAGATAGGTAATTCCATGTTGAAGGAGGAGTTTGTCGTCGTTGTGGAGATCTATGATTCATAACCAAAAAAATGGAACGTCAATACATGCTTAACGGCGAAATAAACATATTCAAACGTACCAAGCAGTTGGTTATTCGCAGCCCCACAGATAATTTTTGCTTTGATCTTTGGTATAGTTTCCTTATTTAAAACACCACCTGTAGCACAGGGACAAACTGCATCGACATCTTCAAATAAAATTGACAAATCATTTCGTCCGACCATTTTCAACTGGAAGTCGTACCCTTTGAAGTGTTGCACAAGTGTTGACTCCACTCGAGGATCGATGTCGCAGGCTGTGAATGAAAGGCAGGTCATCGATACAGCGTTACGATTGATTTTTTGAATAGAGGAGAATTCTAAAGCAAACCGATAATTTTCTTCACACCCATGTTAAAGAGATTTTCGCAGAGCGGTAACCCTACATGGCCGACTCCTTGAACAGCTATAGTTGCCCCTTTCATTGGTTTTCCAAGAAAATCAAAAGCAGCTTGTAGACCTTTAGCGACACCTCTAGCTGTAGGTACGGACGGATTGCCGGATCCTCCGAGTTCTTTCGGTATACATGTCGTGAATCTTTACGGTTTTAAAATGGCGGAAGCGATTAACTTTTTGCACAACAAAACTGGAGGATCTCTCATACCTAGTTTTTGAGAACACACGAGACATATCATTCACATTTGTTCCGACATCTTCTGCTGTGACGTAACATCCTTTTAATGCAGTCATGAATTCACCATATTCCTCGTAAACTGTTTTACGCTCTTCAGCAGTAGCATCCGGACCCCTAATTTGAATTTGCAATCAAACGACAATGCATTACATTGATAGGCGAGACCAAAACTCAACTTACAGTCCTTTACCTGAATTCCGGGCCATGACGCCCTTGCCTCCTCCCCACCATAAGCCAGCTAAAGATAATAAAACGCAGTTAGATACGACCGAAAGAAGTACTTATCAATAGTTGAGGTACGGACCTAATGCGTTCTTATGTGACATTCCCTTGGATAATCGCAATCCATCGCGAATGAAGTGCTCTACAAGTAAAGTTATTTCGGTTCCATTGTAAAATCGAAAGAAGCATCTATATTACCCATTGTATCGTAAAAATGGTTGCGTACTCCTCCGGCTCCAGCCCCACGAAAGGTCTTGTGAACAGCGGCCGACTAGAGACAGTCAAAGATCGGGTTAGAGCAACAGATCCAATGAAATATCTGAGGGCATTGAAGGGGATATGCATGCATACATAGCATGCAACGCAATCCAAGAATCAAAAAATCCATTCTAATTATACCAGACGCAACAAAAAGAGGCCTTGGTTGTATTTTAAAACCATGGACGGGAACACAAACCTGTAACACACCGCTTTTCTCTCCGACAGTAATAAAAACTCCTTCATGGCCATCCCAGTCTCCTCCAAGTTCACCATCCTTCGCCATCCATTCAGCAATCGGTTCCAAAATCGGGTGACTTACGTCAAACTGTTTGGAGTATGGATTGTACACAACATGCACAGTGGATATGTTATGCTTGCGAAGGGTAGCGATAAATTCTGTAGGCGACAGCGTTAAAATATGCGGGATTTCCATATTCTTCTATATACCACAGTGATAATGTAATTATAGAGGTTATGTCATGTAAGTTAATAACTCGCAAATTTTTCGGCGGGATCCCGTGCCGAGTCCCCGACGTGACAAGCGGAAAGAAACGGAAGTCTGCGCAAACTTTTTAGTATTCAACTATTTGAATTTCGGATTGCAGAGAAAAATCCCAATTATTTAATGCGACCTTAGATATATATAGATAAGAAAAGTCTACCCGTCTCGAAACATGTTGCATTTATAATTGGCCGAATTTCAATTGTCAATTGTGCATTGTTATGGCCATTCAAACACGGATGATGAGAAAGCGCTTGTATATTACAAATGATTTACATTAATATTATTATTCTTACCAGAAACGTGTTTTTATAAATAATACATGCAACACAAAACGTCTTTATAATGATTCTAGACGAGAGCGTATTACGATTATCAAATAAATAGTCAACTTTTAGGGTTGTGAATTTTCCATGACCAGCTTGCATATCGTTAACTTTCGCTGGTAATCGGTGTTGGGGGCATCTCCAGCGGTGCGACTTGACTATTTGATGCACTGTGTTGCAAATTGTCATCCACTTTCATACCTTGCTCCACCATTTGATCCTCCCGGCGATTTTCTCGTTTGCCATCATCAATCCTTTCTATTGGCACTTCTGTTTCCAGAGTGTCTGGCTTTGCATCCAACGGCGATAGCTTTTGGCTATTCTGTGTTATCGCATCTTTAGAATTGAGCAACGTCTCTTCGGTCGCGGTTTCATTCTCGACCTTTTCTTCACTGTTGCGGCAATTCAATAAAGGCGGCACATCATCAATTGCCCGATCATTTGGAACCACTGGCTCCGTCCTCGCGATTTCATCAGGGAAAGTAGTCTGAACAGGTGATCCTGTTAGCGCAATCCCGGTTGCACCCACACTCATTTCCAAACCTTGGTCTGCCTTCTCCTTTCCTTTTCCCTTTCCAACACCTAAATTCTCTTCGTCAGGATCATTTCTGTCGTTATCGGCAACAATGAAGCCTGAACTGACATCAACTTTTAATTTCTGTTGAGAGGTAATCGGTAACGCCGATACAGAATTGCTGATAATGGATGAAGCGGGAACCGATGATGGCAGAGGAGGGACAGGATGGAGTTTAGGGATTGGATTTGTGAGTACGTCGATATAAGTTTTATATTTAGAAATCGAATATTTGATGTGTTCTAACTTAGTGCTATAGTTCGTCTGTGCTATTTGGTGATACGTTGATTTCGGTGGGTGCTGTATTGCGATGAAATAAATTTCGTAAATCTAAGGGCACATTTCGTCTCTAAAATGATAGATACCTCTTCTTCGACAACAGTTCGTAATTTAGTGTGCTCTTCTAATTCATTTTCCAATGATTTCAATAACGTCTTCAAATTTTCAATCTGAATGGCCTATTCCCAATGATTTGACAGAGATAGCGAGTGATGTCAGAATTAACCAAGATTTTAAGATGTAAAAAAGTATAAAGCTACAAATGGGTATTTACCTCTTCAACTGTACTCTTCATCGTGCTACAACCGGGCACTCTCCACGCACTCAGTCTTCCAGCTGCGCCACTTCCCTTCTCCCATCCGTAAATTGAATTTCCCACTGCTCCTATCAGACTTTCCCGGCTCCACCGCGCAGCAACCCAGTTTAGATCGTGAATCCACTCAATCATCAGTTCAGAAGATGATCCCTGGAACAAATATGTTGCACCATCGGGGAGGTCAAATGAAAGCACGTATGGGCGCGAGGTAGCATAGTTGGATGTGGGTGACATATTAGAGGTACCGGTAAAAACAGTGGAGATGGAATGCCCGACGAAATGTGTATCTAAGAGCTATGAAAGCAGAAGATATCAGGCCCCAATCCGGTCCTAATCGTCATGATAAACGCACAGCGCTATTAACACAAAAACAAACCTTCAGATCGGCGATCTCTGATTCTAAGTCTCCCTTCACAGCTTCATCAAATATCCCCGCCCCGACGTAGTTACTGCCACCATCACTTCGCGACCTCAAGAACTTGAACACATGCAGCTTGCATTCCGTCTTATCCAACACCAAGAGCACCATCTTCCATGATCGTTTTTGTGCACGGTGATGTCGATCTTGATTCAAATGTTTTCGGATAAAGATAGCAGATTTAGTATTCGGATGTGATGCTTGTGAGATCGGAGCCTATAGAACGGATGAGTATCGCCATCTCGGAGATAATTAATAATCAATCAGCATACGTGCTCCGCCTGATCAAGAATACCAGACGCTTCATTTATGACGAATCGGTGTTTATCACCATCATGAGAATCAAAGCTTGAACGGCGACTGCTCGACAATCTTGACCGAATGCTCCCGTACGGATTGAACGAAGATATGGAGCTTGAGAGCGACAACCTAGAAGAGTTGCTGTGGAGAGACGAACTAGATGGCGAAGGGGGTGGCTTATCTTCGGCAGGCGGAATAGCGGGGTTCGTAGATGAAGACGGTAGGAATAGGGAATTGGGCCGTGATTTCCTGATGCTGTTTGATTTAGACACAGAAGGGCGAGACATTATAAACTCAGGGTGCCGAATTCGACTTGAACTAATCGATTTGTAGAAAATCTTCAAGAGATCTTTAATCTTAGCGGATACTGTAATCCATCTATTTAACATTTCTGCCTTTTCCCTTGGTATATCTTTTGTTTCCAATTCCTTTTGGGTATTATCGAGTTGATTATTATCGTTATTACGATTCTTACTGTTATTACTGGAATTTTCAAATACATGATTCATTACGATGGTGTTTAAAGTGTCATACGTGTTATCGACAAATTGAGTTTTGTTCATGCAGCTCCGAGTTCGGGAGCGAGTGATCCCGGCAAGAATTGAAGACATTGAAGATGACCTCGATAACCTGTCCTCTTGTCCGGTAACGTGTAGATCAGTATTGAGAAGGATAAGAGAATAAGTGATTGTATGAATTAAGTCTAGTTAAGAGATAAAAGTTATTTCATTACAATCCTGCTATGATCAGTTTCAGGACAATTCAAAGTCGCACCAATGCTGCAGTCATCAAATATGGCTAATAATTTATCATTCGCTATAGAATTAGGTTCGAAACTGGACGAGCTCTTAGTATCGTTACTTTGGGATATAGTATAATGATTACAAGATAAATAACGTTGCGAGAACTCGGCCAAAATTCTATCAATCTGTTGCGTTTCGGCCCGTAGATACAAATGCGAACACAAGAACCTATAAATTTAAACAAGAATAATGGGTTTACGAAACAATATTTAGGGCAATTAGAATGAGAACTTCATTTTACCTCAAGGCATCGTGTAATAGCAGTCCCTCAAAATTGAAATACTTCAAGTAATGCTGTAGAGTGGCGGTTGAAAATGTATCTCTTAACAATCCAGTAACCAAATTGGAGTGAGAAAATGAAAGTGGATGTATTAGCTTTTTTGATTTTATAAATTTGAGATGGGTACCACATCCAAACTCATTTACGTGGAGAAGTTTTCAATGCGTTTTCACGTACTTTTTGCCCAAAAACTCGGCAACATCATTCAAGCTTTTGACTACTGTTCCTTCCACTTTATATTCGATTAATTGCCGAGCCAAAACCGAGGCTGGATCATTAGCGTCCACCTCTTGACTCCACAGTATTGACGGCGAGGATGCTGAGGTGGGACTCTCCCTTGGAGATGCGGAAGATGGCGAACCCGGAGAAGCTGGAACAGATGGGTATATATTGTGTGATTGCGAGCGAGTCGGAACAGTTGGGGTATTCGGTTCGGAATTGAAACTGCGAAGGTTTGATAGGGAGCGGGCAGCCCGACTAACTACTCGTTGTCGCAGAGTTCCTTGGCGGGAGAGGTCGTCTGCCATGGTCGGTTAAAGGGATACCTTAATGTGATGGAGCACTGACTCAATTTCGGATAAAGTCAGAGCAATTGATCCAGTAATAAAGGCATGGAAGATAGAGCAATAATAGTGTGACTAACAGCGACACAAAATTGGTGGAACGGGTCTGGATTGGTTTTACCCCTCCTCGGTCTCCATGACAGGAACGGTAAATGAACGCAGAATAACAATACTAGGATATATTTCTGGGGTCAACCAATTTACATTTCAAAGCAAGCAAGGCTATAGTCATATTGCTGTTCAAATAATAATGTATTCATACAACTGACAACGAGATATTTAGAGGTCTTAATTACAATACAATCCAAAACTATTAATACATAAAAATTTCAGTCATTTCATCCTTCCTTCTGTCCGCTGTCTACCGCTCCACTATTTTCTGTCACTATATCCATCCCTACTCCATCTTCCTTATATTCATCTTCTCCCTCTTTCTCTCCCGCTACGTCCGTTTCCTCCACCTGATTCAGCACACTCCGTATACTAGATCCTCTCATGCTTTTTGACCCACTCGGACTGTGACTTCTGCTCCTTACTTCATCAATTGAAGTCGAATTATACGCTCCAACTGCACTTCCAGCATGCCCGAAATACCCCCTATCCCCATCCACGTCATTCCAGCCAATCGTGCTTTCATCCATGCTAGTTTGCCCTCTTGCCGTTTCAGGGGAATATGATGCCCTAGAAGGAGGATTGGAATATCCAGAATGGCCGCCAGCAAAAACCGACAGCAAACCTTCCGCAGCTTCAACCTCATCAGCATAACTGGATTCCAGTTGAACCTGAACCGGTACCGAACCCTGCGGTGATGTCGAAGAAGTGTAATCTACTGGTAAGGATGAACGGGGTGATGCTTGTGCTGAAGCGGGTAGGGAATGCATTGAACGTCCATGAGATTCTTGTTCGTCATTATGATATGAATGCTGATCCTGCGGCGAAGAAACTTCTTGCGGAGTCGAAGATGAGGTAGCATTGTCCATCGCGTTAATCAGACTAGCAATAGAGTGTGAACCCGAAGCAGAATGCATTTGTGATGACAAAGATTGTGTCTGGGAAACTGAATGGTCGTATTGTGTGGTATTATGTTGATAAGGATGCGACACAGAAGACTGCGATGTCGGTGGATGATAGTACTGAGATTGAGACGGAACTTGAGAGTGATAGGAGTTGGTGGTTGGAGTCGGCGGATGTGGCAAAGGCTGAAAATGCGATGAAGATGGAGGATAATCTCGGGAGACGGGTGGATAGTGTGATAAGGTTTGAGTATGTTCCCGGCCGTATCTATCTTGAGATATTGATATTACAGTACCAGAGGATGGCCCAGGATACAGTCCACCGGTTGAAAGAGTTCCTACGACAGCTTCAGATCCGCTGTACAACGGTCCACTAGTTGCCCCGCTCACGAGAGAGGTTGGCGCGGGTGTGTACGCGCTAGACTGTCGCCGGATTTCGTCAATTGTCGCACCGGACGAAACAGGGACGTCGGCAGCTCCCGCAGAATTCGAGGGGTAAGCAAGACCGGGCGAAAAGGATTGAGATGTGGGTGCCACGCTAGTTGGGGGTGGGTAATACCTTGAGCTAAGCTGGGACGGAGGCACAGGATACCCTGGAGCAGGGTTGGACGAAATCGGCACATCCCTGCGATTTTGATATGCATAATAATGATTTCCAGGTCGGTCATATTCAGAATAATAGGAGGAAGTCTGGTAAGGATATGAATATGTCGGTGAGTACAGCGGTCTGCCGCTTTCTGATGTTCGAACATATTGAGACTGGTAAGACGAAGGGGCTTGAGTCGGTGGTTGCTCTGGATGGTAATTTGAATCGTAACGCTGGGGTGGGTATTGTTCAGGCGGAAATGAAGACTGAGAGCCAGTGGTGTACCAGTTTGAATTAGGTAAATGAGAAGATGAATTGTTGGCCGTAGACATTCCAGATTCTGATTCAGAGGCTTCTGCGGCATTCAATAACGCACTGATACTATTCATCATTGATTGTCGACGTTCTTGTTCCTCTCGCTTCGGAGAAGAGGGAGGCTGTGACCCAAAAGATTCCGGATGCTGCTGCGGGTATGCCGTGTAGCTTGAATTTCGACTGTAAGAATAGGTTGATTCCTGACCAGAATCTTGGCTCATACTCCTGACATGTCGATCGTCGTATCCCGACATTTGCTGCTGCCCCATACCAATACTTCCATTGCCGCCATTCCTCATCTTCTCTTCGATTTTCTTCTGCCGCTCTAACAAGATATTGTCCAACGACATCCGGTCTTTATGATTCTGATAATAATTCTTGACCTGAGTAGTAGACTTTGTTTCCAACAATTTCGAAATCGTGTCCCAACTTTTGCCATATTCCATGAATAGCTTCATAAATTCAGTTCGCTCCGCCACCGACCAATAACTAGACATTGGTCTCTTGATTCCTTTACCGTCAGTTTGTTGGGTTTCTCCTTCGGCATGAGATTGCACAGCCTTTGTTTTACCTCTCCTTCGTCGGCCTGATTGCTTCATTGAGAGTAAATCTTCTTCTGGTGTCGGCTTTCCGCTAGTGTCATACAATGCCAGGGTATCCGAAACCGACAAATCTGCAGATGATGCATCAGGAGGCAGATTTGTGGGAGCGTCTTCTGCAAGAATTTGAACGAGACTATCTCGATCCTTTTTCTTGGGACCTCGTTTTCGACGTTTTTGTTGAGAAGATGCCAAAGGCTCCTGAAGGTTATCATCGGGAAGACTTGAAACAGAGACCGAATGAACCATTGGTTGAGATTCAGGCTCCACCAATGCCTCCATCACATCTTGCCCAGATTCGGAAGCTCTTAGACCACCCTTCTGAAATCCTTTCTCTCTTCGTCGTCGTTTGTCTTCTCTTGCAACGGGACCTCTCTTTTCATCCATCTCACCTTGACCGACTTCATCAGCCTTCCTTTTTCTCCTTCGAGATTTATCATCTGAAGGCACAACAATTCCATATTTTCGCCTATAATTGTGAAAAAAGTTCCTACAATGCTCCTCAGTTTTATTCCCGACGTACTCCGCAACACTTTTGAAATCTTTTCCATATATTTCAAATGCTTTCAGCGCTAGTTCACGCTCAGATTCGCTCCAACGAGCTGCTTGCTGGGCAGACGACGGAGGTGTATTATTGGAAGCAGATTGAGAAATAAGCGGGGTAACAGCGGCAGGATTAATCTCGTTATCTGATGCATCGTCTTCAGACTGAAGATTCGATCCTGTCGGAACTTTAGGTTTCCGTTTTGCAGATTTATCTGACTGACTCGTTGCGCCGGGTTTTCTTCGACCTTCGCCTGGAGGTGCCGGTTCCCAATATCTATTCATGTGCTCCAAATCGCGAAGTTCTTTGGTTTTGACGCCGTGTTGGAAAAACGGAGAGTTTGCTTGGGCCTGATTTTGATCGAGTAGTGAAGCGACCGACTGTGAGCTCGCGGTAACGGTTTTCTTTCGAAGATTAGTCCTACGTCTGCCACCGCGATCTTTAAACTTGTAATCTCCTATCATTTTCCTCAACTCTAAATTCTTTTTGTTGCGATAATAAAATTTCACAACATCAGCCGTCGTCTTATTCTCTAGAAACGAGGCAATCTTTTCAAACTGTTTCGGATAAATCATATATTTCGTTAAAAACACTTCCTCCTCTTCTATGGTCCAAGGATTAATAAGATCTATCTCCGTGAAATGCGAAACAGGATCCAGAACCAATCGATTGGTATCATGAAAAATTCGCGCCGATCTCTCCACAGAGTCGGTAATCATATCCGGAATTTCGGCGAGTCCCTTGTTCATTTTGGAGTCAGGGTTGTCCATCTGATGTTCAGCCTCTAAGCGCGCTAATAATTCAGCAAATTCGGCTTCAGATCGGACAATATCTCCTGCTGTAAATCCGTCGGACCTTCGGTTCCGAGCAATCAGACCCACACGGTTTGAACGAACTGCATCGGCCGACGCTGAAGGATTCGCCACCTGCGGCGGGGAAACTTCGGAATCCTTAACCTTTCTAGATCGTTTCTCTTTTTGTTTCTCAAGTTTTGCAATCTTCTTTTGCCAAACCTGATAGTGTTGATAATACTCTCGTCGAAGGCTAATCTCTTTGTCGAGTTGTTTGTATAATCGAATTTGCACTCTACGAACGATTAATGGACGTATACGAGAATGTTTCTCTTCGTTTTCCTTAATAAAGGGGTAGATATCTTTGAAATCAAAAGATGTGATTCGTTTGGAAGAGGGGCGATCAGAAGAGTGGTTTCGAAGCTTTTTGTACGTATTGAAGTGCAAGAGTTTCTCCATCTTCGATTGTTCTGCACGTCGCTTATTTTCAGCGTATATCCGTTCGTGGAGGGATACTGTGTTAAAGTAGACAATGTTAGTGCTGATCCGATTGTCTAAGGTTTAAACATGATTTCCTTACCAAAATCGGTGTCTTTACGAGTCTTATCTGTTGCGGAAGAATTCTCTATCGAATCAAGAATTGAATTTCTGGCAACTTCATCGTTCGTTTGAGTCATGTTATCGATTTCCATGCTCATGTCGTCGACATCCACCTCTAACAGTTCATCTTCCTCGTCTTCAACTTCTTTGCCATTTACCTCACGTTCAAGTTTGCCATCTTCTACACCCTTTTCCATACGTTCTTTCTTCTTCTTCGCCTTCAGTATTTCATCTTTTCTACTCCTTAACGAATTTAAATCTTCCTCGCATTTTGTCATCTCTGTTTCAATCTCGTCAATCATTAATGCAACTTGGGCGATGGACAAAGGTTTTTCAGCTTTTCCTACGGCTCCATTATCTTCTCCAACCTCATCTACGTTCCCACCATTGTCAAATTTCGACTTAGCTTCGTCTTCGTCGTCTCTATTGTCAATGTCCTTCTCGCCATCTCGGAAGCGTTTCTGATGGTCCTCGCGTCCATAGGAAAAGTCATAGTGATCTTTTTTGGAAGGATTTAGTAAACTAGGTTTCGCTTTGGTCGCTAACGGTTTGGGTAAATCAGTAAAGCTGTTAAAAGATGCGTTCCTCTCATATTTCGGCCGCTTTGGGCTATTGGATGACATCTCAGTATGACTAATTCTTTCTACCGAACCTCGCTTCTGAGGTGAGGGAAACTGCGATTGAGAGTTCAACCGAGGTTGTGTGCTGTAATGATGCGGAGACCCAAACGGCGAGGTGCTCTTTGATCCAAATTCTCGATAATTCGTAGATTGTCGTTCATCCGATCCGGCAAATGACGAGATGTTAGATTGTGAGGATATTGGGGGCGGAGGGCGAGGTGTCACGGGTCGATAATGAGGATCATGGGCTCTTTTATCAAAGTGGGACGGACCCCCAGACGATGGAAATGATTCACTTCGATTCAGCATTCTCGGAGGAGGTGGTCTAGACGGTCTCCTGTAATATCCGTACGAAGAAGATGACATGGGTGGGGTTACAGATTCTGAAGGCGGTTCTCGAGGTAACGGTTTCTGCATTCCAGGCATCGGCGGCGGCCTGGGAGCATTATATTGTGAGTCCGGTCGATACCTCTCATTCGAATATCTGCTGTGTGGCTGCAAAAAGTTCAGCAATTAAAATCAAGACCGCCGTTAAATCACAGAGTAACCGAAGCTAAACCAACCTCTCGTCTATTATAACCACCAGTACTATGGTGATTGAAACTGCCAGACGGCCCATGACCGCCCCTCATCGTTGGATCGCTAGAACCAGGTTGACTACGATATCGATCATTCATTCTACCTGAAGTGTGTGGAATACCAAAGAAAAAATCAACACAAATAGGAATACTTAGTTTTCTTCAATAACTACTGAATGGCGATTATATGCAAAACTATACCTGGAAAGCTTGTTTGACTATCTCCAGACCTACTGCTGGCATAAGAATCCGAAGGCCCGGAAGCTGAGGATGATTGACTATTTGCTGGCGGAGGAGGAGGAGGTGCTGGATGACGAGGTTGCGGCGAATATCCATCTCTCATTCTAATCATATATTTAACATAAATGGTAATTAACAGATGTCCAAAGAAGTTGCTATCGTCCATCGGTCTCAAAATAGGTCGCAGTATTATAAAGTTATGTCTCAGCCCATGGAAGGCCATTATATTACTTCCCATTAACATGACAGATTTACATAAACAACGACACTTTGCAACATTAAACGAAATAAACAAACCTTGGATAAGTCTGCCCTCGTCCAGATGAGCCGTACCCTGCAGAATCATGTCTGCTATTCCCAGTTGAGTTATCATTTATGGGCTTTTGACTTGAATTGGGATTCATTGTCGTAATGCGGTTTTCGACAGTACTGGATAAAATAATGGACGGGACTCACTTGTCCATTTTCCGCTGAATGAATTGTAGCAATGGCACTAGCTGATGTGAAATCATACTCCTCACAGTTTATTCCATGTCACGTGATTTCTACTTATGAAAGTACACCTGCTTTCCTCAGCAATTCCTCGCAGTCTTCCCACTTCCGTCCGAACCAGTCGTACTCTTCTTCGTCTTCAACAAATGTCGCTGTTGGTTTCTTTTCAACGGTCATCGCTTTCTTCGGCCTCGATTCCCCCATTCCAGTCTTCTTTGACACAACCAGGCCGCCGTCAATGAAAATTCCAGTCCTCCTCCTTGTATCGCCGTTCTCAATTACAACATCTCTCAGATCACCGATCAATTTATCACAATACTCCTTGTAATATTCTTTCGCCACAGAAATTAACTGAATACATTGTTTATATGTCGTTTTTGGTAACGATTTAAGAACGGGTAATGTCTGAATATAAGAGTGCAATCTGTCGAGTAAGTACGAAAAGAGCGGTTGAAAGAGGTTGAGCAGAGGGAGCGTTGAGGCTAAAATCAACAAGGCAAAGTCAGAAGTAAATTCAAAACAGTTTTCTACGCAAAATCAACACAAACATTGTCGTTCAACCCAAACTTTCAGACAATACCAAATCCTGTTCCTGATCTCCATGTTCTGTTCAGGAGTTAACCTCAAAAAAGGCAAATATTGCTCCCAGACCCACTGTATTAAACCTGCTATTTCCATTCTTTCCATGCCAATTGCGGCTCCCATGCCCGCCATCCCATCCTCATTATTACTATTTCCAATTAATTCCGAATACTCCGGGGGTATTGAAAATTTGTTTAATCGGATTTCATTGATTAAGTTAAGATGAGTACCAATATCGAACTTCGTAAAATTAGAAAAGTATTGAAGCGACTGTATATAGACGGAAACTAATTCATTCCACAGACGAATGATGGTGTTGGTCGAGTTAAGAATTTCAGGAAGTGTAGAAACTAGACAGGGTTAAGAGAATGAATAATGTTAAATCAAAGGCCATATAAACTGTTCAATGGATAATCCGTTACCTGAAATTACGTAGTCGGGGATCTGCTGTATGCTTTGGGTTAAGATTTTGTAATTTTCCGACATGGCGACTAGAGGACGGATATTCAGATGACATCAGTAACAAAACGAGGTCAACTTTGGAAAGCCAATAAACAGAAGAATCAGCATACCATCGGTGAAATTAATTACGACATTCTTAAACCTCACAATATCCTTAGCGTCTTGCCCGCTTTTCATTTCGCCGACTTTCTTGTCTACTGGCACTTTTGTATCGGGTGTTTGATGAAATAACCGCTTCGATTTTTTGCTGCCACCGATTCTAGGCTGAGGTGACGATACAACAGAAACCTTCCCTAGTTTTTCCTTGAAAAATCGATTTCTCTTGGGAGTAGCACCGGCGCTACCTCCGAGAACTAACATCCTTGCACCGTCGCCACTCTTTCTGCTAACTTTCAAGGGACTAGGACTCGGTATAGCCACAGGCAGAGACTTCATACGTTCCCTTATTCTGTTCTTCTTGTTTCGTTTCTCTATTTTAGATTTCCAATGATCAAGATGTGTCCGTATTAATCGTTCTCGATTGAATGTTTGTGCTATTTCCTTGTAAACAAGATGTCTGGCAAGCTCTGCGACAGTTTCATTAAAGACAGGGTTGAGTACTGATACTTTTTGTTGGTAGTGCTTGGTTGCGTCTCTATATAAATCTACGCTAATTGAATGTACAAGCGGGCGGAGGGTTTCGATTAGAATAGCGGACATGGTTTCGTTGGCAACGGAACGGGTGAGGGATTTCCGCCGTTTTCGAATTGGCCTTTCTGATTGTGTCGGGGATGACGTTTGCTCACTTGATTCTACCTCAGAGGAGGATCGCTTATTTGATTGCCGGGGCGATGCCGGAACGGATAGATTCTGTGAGACTGAAGAAGAGACAGACGTCGCTGTCGTCGAGACCACTGGATTTACAGGCTGATTTAAAGAAACAGTTTCTCGTTTCTTGGGGGATATAGGGAAGGCTAATGATTTTGATGAAGCTATGTCTGTTTTGGGAAAAGTTCCAAAAGAAAATGCAGACGTCGGTATTGAAGCGGGGTAAGTGTTCGAAGATACTGCAGTAGAAGGTTGAGAAGTCTGACTGGATACTTGAGTGGTTGTTGTGAAGGAAAGTGATGCCGCAGAAGCTGCAATCTTGGAACTGGATTCGGTCGCTTTTGAATGGTCCACCGTCTTTTCAGCCAGTTTAGCTGTGATTGGGAGGGGGATGGTCGCTTGGGCAGGCGAAATCGAAGTCGAAGGGACATTAGTGACTACTCCGAAGGTAGAAGGAATCGTTTTATTTGAAGAAACTGAGGATGCAATTGCTGTCGCCGGAAATGCCGCTGTTTTCGAGGAAGCCGGAATAGGGGAGTTAACTGCCAACGTTGAACTATCGGTCTGTGGTTTAACATCAGTTGTTCGCTGTGGGTTGATATCAGTTTTCCGAAGTGTGAAATTGGACGGAATCGTTGATTGTTCACCAGACGTGATGGGTGCAACGTCGTGCACCTTTTCGGAAGATGCCGGATTTCTATTATCTGTCCTCTCAACATTAGGACTCGCCATTCTCGAGCTGTCACCTCCAGCAATCACTTTGTCACCTAAAACTGGATTTTTTCCGTACTTTTCAGCAAAAGTCAAAGAGGCCGAGGTGGAAGCAGTTGTAGACGTATAATGAACTCCAACTTTTCCGTTCAGTACGTCTGACATGGACACATCTTGCGGTAACTTGCCTTCAAGTTCTGGGCAGTTTGGCGAGATTAGCTCGGTCTGCAGCAAAGATGTCGGACTACCTAAATTAATTAGAGAAATTGCAAAGATTAGTTGAACAATTTTTCAAACTATTAAATGAATATTTGTGGACCACTCACTTTTCCATATCTTCGTTCCCTGAAACGTTTTGCCAAAATACACAACGTTTGGATCTGACTCATAATAAGGGATCCTAAACTTTTTTATAAACTCCACGGTATCATCTAGCGTGGGTAATTCCAATAAACCCTGCAGCCATTTTAAACTAGCCATACCACCCTTATTGCTGTTCTTGGTTGTGTACGTCAAGGTTTTCAACATCGCCATTCTGACAGTGTCGAGATGGATTTCGCACAAGCAACTCATCAAATATGGTGTTTCAGTTGATTTCATGAGCCGAATAAACTTTGTACCGAAATTTTGAGCGGCGACGGGACGAAGATTATTTATCGATGGTGGTGTTGTTAATGGCTCCACGAGTTTCATAGCATGAACGAGGGTAGGATGATGCAGTATCTGAGGTGAAAGAGTTCGAAGAAATCGACGTTTCGTCGTTGTTGTAGGAAAGAAAATTAAATAGTAAGCCCGAAACTCGGCTTCATTTGGTGAAATTATATCGCGTGATTGAAGTTCATCATACAATTCAATCAAAGTCATTAGGACTAACAAATCAGATAATAGGTTAATTGGGAAGAATTGAAATAATGACACGGTTTCAAACAAACTTACTTTTTTGTAATTGCTCAGCTTCTAACTTCAAACTGCCTCGTTCATCCGGCGGAAGACCTCTTAGTTGATGTATTGAGTATATGTGAAATCGTGCAATTCTTTCTTGACATTGAACATTCAATTCTTTTTCAATATCAGCCTGATAAGTGAACTCGATACGAATGGCTCGGCATCGATCGCGAATGAAATGATGACAATTCCAAAAGCCGTGTGTTCTCAATAGATCATTAAATAAGTAGTCGACAGTTTGCTACACATTTCATTATTATCCACTGATCAACTGAATGCGTAAAAAATTAACGAACCTTCAGAATATGAGGGGGCCTGACTTCGTCTTCCAGAATCTTGTTTGTTCCTGCGTCTGATCTCGAAAATTTTGATACAAATCGATCGGGGTCAGGTTGGCCAGAAGACGGATCCTGGATTCATGACCGATAATGTCAACCACTATTGACGCTTATCGGGACCGTGAACACTAAGTCAAACCTTCTCTAACATGTCAACTTGATTGTTGACGATTCGTTCTCTTATCTGATAATCGGGACACTTCTTCAAGCATTTGCCAATTAATGGATTATCTTTTCCGTATTGAATAGGATTCTCTGTCAGATAGTTTATCCTCTTTTGTCGCTCTTCTTTCATCTACAGTTTAGTTTAAGCATGGTGGATATCAATAAAATAGGCCGGTTGAAAAAATTGGATCGGGAAGATTTTGTCTGTAAGGAAATACTGCCACATACCTTTTCAAATTCAGGATCAACGTTGCGAGCAAATCTTAATGCCCTCAGCTCTTTAGCTTCCTGCTCGGACATGTCCTGAGTAATTTGTGGCATCGGGGTGGTCGCGGTGCTGATTCTTAAACATATATTGGAATGGCATAACAATCAATCCCAAGTTCTAAATTTTGAGTACATACGAACTATTATATTTGCTACATACGTTGATGATGAAGCCGCATCACTTAAATTCGAATCCTGACTTGGAGTTCTCCGTCGAAGATGGGGATTTCTAAAAGACGGAAGCACTGTGTTCTTGACGGCTGAAGAAAACAGCCTGCTGGAATTTCTTTGTGGTTGTCTCGACATGGTGTGCCGTGGTGTCGGATGACAGAGCGAGTGGATGTCGGAACAGACATGGCATACTCTAACCAGTAACTTAAGGTCACGTGAACTGTGTAAATTGTATTTTGATGTTTTCTGAGCGCGGGTGAAATGATTAATACGGTTTTGAACGAAATTCAGGAATGCTTCCCCTGAATTCACCTTCTTTGTCACTTCTAGACAGTCAGTTCTTACGTTGATAATTATTTTACATCTTGATTTGCGAGCGACTAAATGAGAATCACGCCGTTCCGTTCTTCCGCCGTCTTTTGAAGTGGCAGTTTATTACCGTTATGAGCGGATGCTTACCAACAAAACCATTTCTGTGCAGAAACCTCCATGCGAAAGTAGGCAGTACAACCATTGAAATAATTGGGTGCATCCATCTACGATAATCGCGCACCAAGACCGTTTCACCAGGACCGCGCCAGAACGAATTCCTATGCTAACAATATTTGAAGGCAACGACGGGTGCGTGTGGAGCCCAAATTTTTACTATGCGTACTTAACTTCCTTAAAACCGGGTGAAGAGGGCTTAGGGTTCGAGCTAGGCAAACTCAAGCCGCCAGATTTCGCTAATGTTGCTCAATCCATTGTCGTCAGCTTAAACAGACTTATCTTCGGAACCTACTTCGGTGTAAGATTAAGGTGCAATATATTGCTCACTTCAATGGGGGTCCCAAAGACATGGAATAATGTTCGGTTTTCTGGTTTTTTATTGGAGCGACTAAATGGCGCGGTATGCTCAATAAGAACTTCCGTGCCTGGTGTGAAATGTTGCTTTGGTCTAAATCAGGGGGTCTATCAAGGTTCTGAGACGCTAAGCTGGCTCCAATTCCTAAACTACATCTACAGCACCCACTATACTTTAATGGCATTCCAAACTTTCGTTCTGCTTCCGTTGTTCGCCCTGCTCGCACTCGTCCTTCATGTGCGAGGGCAGACTCCTAGTGTCCAAAATTTATACCCCGTCGGCCTTCCAAACTCACAAGGAACTGTACTTATCGAAGGATGGAACTTTGGAAACAGTGGAGGAAATTTAAAAGTCATACTTGGAGCTTTTGGACAAAATTATACTGGTTGCCAAAATTTATCGCTTGTGACTAGTCGTATCCTCAATTGGTAAAGAATACACTTGGCTGGTAGCCACACTAAAAACTAACAGCATTTTATCCTTTCAGCACACTAAACGAGGTTGAGTTGCTTCCGTCTGCGACCTTTTTACTGAGGGTTGTTCGTATTGACATGAATGCGACTTCAATCGAAAATATAACGTTTCAAACTAATTTGACTAATTCGCGCCCTATTGGAAGAAATCAAACAGTCAACATTCTGGAAGACTCTGGCAATAATGATATACAGTTGCTCTCGGCAAGTGATGCCGACCCAAGAGATACGCGACGGTACTTTATTCTGAACTCTGGAACTCTCGGCGGCTTAGTGCAGTATTCTACGTCATTCTTTGGTCCTGCAGAGTCGATTATGCCATCGGACAGTATTATTGGAACATTGGTGAAAGATTCCATGCGTAGAATAAGATATTCACCTTCTTATAATAAAAACGGAACAGACATAATTCGATACCAAGGTAAATATCTCTGCTGTTGCACTAAATTTATAGCTGTAGATAAGTTGAGGCGTTCTATATTTCTAATTTCTACTCATTTTTGACGGTCTTTTCAGTTATTGATAGCTTCAATGCAAGTACGTACTTGTCTCTCGCCTGCTGCTTTTGTAGCCATTTTTCCTTCATGATCTAACAGATCTTAAAGTCTCAGATGTCTGCTTTCTCACAATTAATATTATACCCGTGAATGATCCTCCGCAAGCACTTTCTATGATGACAGTTACAACAGTCGAGGATACCCCCACAACTGTTGAACTAGGATACTATGATGTTGATGACGACTTGTCGGCACTTACATTTGAAGTTCGTCAGGTGATTAACGGTCGGTTTTTAACAGATAATAATTCTTTCTCCACCCTTAAGAGACCTCCATTCACATTACCAACTGGTCAACGCAATGTTACATTCATTCCACGGCAAGATTTTTCCTCTGCATATGCATATTTCTTTTACGCCATTTCTGATAGAACAGCGTCTTCTAATGTCGGCACAGTCAGGATTTTAGTGAATCCAGTAAATGACCCTCCTTACACTTTAAATACTACCTACACCATGGAGCCAAATACTATTGGGTCAATTTCTCTATTCTGTCTTGATGTTGATAATGGTACTAGCACTTTGACATCCGGCGTTCTCGAAGTGCCTCCAAATGGAACTGTTTCTGTCTTTTGGCCGGAATCAATTTCGGAAGAAAATGGTACTTATGTGAACCCAATAGTCAACTTTACGGATCTGCCAGGAAATAGTGTAACTACCTCAAGCAGTGAAATTGTAGTCATACCCTCATCGAATTTCTCCGGCTCTGTGCTGGTCAAATATCTGTGTACAGGTATTGCGAATGTTATTACTATTGATTGAAATTGGTCCACGGCACACTTATTTGTTTCCTTCAATTTTAGATTCTACTTCTATGTCGAATGCCTCGTACGTCCAAATCAATGTTAGGACCTCTAACTTGGCACCCCTTTTGGAATGCCGCCCTCGAATAACCCTTCCTTTGGACTTCGCCATCGGGAATTCTGATAGATTTGAAATATCATTCAGCGCTTTTGACCCGGATGGTGATGAGTAAGATTTCGTTTCATTTCATTTCCTTCGCCCTATGCAACTTGCTCAGAAAAACATCAGTATCTTCTACCAGGTCTTAGACTTGCCGACGGCTGGAAAATTGGTGAAAGTCGATGGATTGTCCATATCTGTCGGAGAAAACATTAATAAAAGCAAGATTTATTTTTTCGATGGTGATGTCGGTGGAAGGTACGTTGGAACATTCAAGGGAGCCGCGTTTGATTCTTTCATCTTTGACACACAATTGCTTTCTTGCACTAGCGTTTCCTACACAAACATAACGTACGTGGCTACGGATTCAAGAGGTGGATACTCTGAGTTATGCACATCTGAATTGGTGGTCGAATGTGACCATCCATTCTACTTGAACATATTCAGTAATAAGAGTGGTAAGATCTGCGTGCCCTGTCCAACAGGCGGTGTCTGCAGGTAAAGTAGCACATTCTTATATAAGTTCTTGAACGATATCATTTTCATGAGCTGAAATCGACTGTAATTAGTACAAATGGCAAATTTTTGCCTCATGCTGCTGTAGGGTGGTGGAAAGTACCAGATACGACTAATTTATTTTTGCCGTGCTCCTCGGTAAGAAAATTATGAACTTTTCTGTTACAGGTGTAAACTGATTAATATTACTTTCAGGAGTTTGCGTGTCCTGGCGCTGCAACTCAAGTGTGTGCATCAGGCTACAATGGCGTGCGATGCAACGAATGTTCTTTCGGATACTACAAACAGATGGATAGGTGTATTCCCTGCCAACAGAATCTCGCAGTCAATATCTTATTGATTGGCGTACTTCTGCTTCTGGTCTGCGTGGCCGGATATTATATGATAAATCATGGAAAAAACAGATCAAGGTAAGTTAATTTGGTAATTGGGACCTCTTTACATTGCGGTCTAAGATGCTTTCTGGTGTAGTTTCGCGATTGTAAGCATCCTTTTGAATTTTTTTCAAACCATCGCTATTACCCGGGAAGTGGAATTGAAATGGCCCGAAGAGTTGAAAACAATTATGGACCGATTGTCCTTTGCTCTGCTTAACGTTGAGCTTCTCGCTCCTGAATGCTTCTTAGCAGAAGGATCATTCAACTATAGTACGAAGTTAAAGATAGTTTTAACGGTTCCGTTTGTTTTATTGATTGTTGTTAGTTTTGGAATTGCGCTTCTAAAAGTGTATTCCGTAATTCGAAAATCCAAAGTTCAAGTTGCTACATTGATGCGCAACCGACGGACAGTGGAATCCAACTCGTCAATGCCCTCGGTACACAGAACCGGTACCCTTTCAAAGTTGGTACGAACATTTAATGGATTCCTCCCCCTGCTGTATATGACGCTTGCGTCGTATTCTTTGGCGTGAGTATTTTAGCTCAATATTTGGACATTTCGAAGAGGTAACTGGCTAAGGGTTCCATTAGTATGTTTGATTGTACACAGGAAGCCGATGGCGTGTATTATCTCGACACAGACATTTCGTTGCGATGCTGGGACGAACGGTGGTATGGAGATTATGGTCTAGCACTGGCTGCTATTGCGTGAGTTAAAGTTCATTACTGCTTCAACCTGAACAGGGGACCTAATGCTGCCTTTCTTCTTAGAATTTACGTGTTTGGAATTCCTCTTTATTTTCTTCTGATATATGCTTCGGCACATCAAAACAGAGAAGGCGCTTTTTGGAACAGTCTAAGAGAAAGCGCAAAATCCTTAATCGACCATGATAAGACTTTCAAGCAAGATTACCAATTTCTGCTCTTTTTCCAACTCATACAAAAATTGGCTCTTGTTGCTGTGAATTTATTTTTTACCAGGTAAGTCGTTTAAAGTGTCTTTCCGTATAGAAATTTCTATGTCCTTACTGTTCGATCACAGGTATATCGCGATTCAATTAATTGGAAGCAGCACTATTCTCCTTCTTAATTTCCAAATTCACCTAAAATATCGCCCTTATACCTATCATCCACTCAACATATTGGAATTGCTCTCTAACCTGTCATCGGTAGCAGTTCTCTTCCTCGGACTTTTATTTTATGCCGAACAATTCAAGAACCCACAACAAAGAATTGTCACTATGGTGTTAATTCTTGTTGTCATTTTTGGTTTCACCCTCATTGCTTGTGTTTGCTTATTTTATGAAATTTTTCGTGATATCTCTATCCGTCGTTGCTTGAAGCGGCCCTTTTTCGTTAATGGTCGAAAAGCCGTTCACAAAGTGAATACGGGCGATAATCAAGATACATCACGTATCAACTTTGCGACTGTGAATTCAACGGCAATTTTATCTCCCGGTTCCTGCTAAATTCCTTGGGTTTTCTATGACCTTCAAGTGGTCATGGTTGAACGACGCGGGTGTAATATACCCTAATCTTCAACTGTACATATTATTGCTTTCAGTTCTCATATAATATATAATAACAGACCACCACCATAAAAGCTGCAGAAAAATCTACATTTTAAGATGACCATGGTTTTATTTTGACACAATCGTTATATAGGGTTGAAGTATCACCGCTCAATCCCTATGAGTTACTGAAGATTGAATAAATTTATCAATAGTACTACAGGTCAATAATACCTTAACCTATGACTTGTTTAAGCACCATAACAATGGCAGATGGACGACAGAGAGCAGCAACTAATTTGGCATAGAAAATGCTGATATGATCAACAAAGGCTGGATAACTAGTTTTGCACGGCATAATGTAAATACACTAAGAGTTCTCCACTCAAAGGGTGCACATTTGACGAATAAGGGACACCTTTAGAAAAAAATACTGGGGACAACACCAGAATTAATAGACGTCATTTGAGATAAGTTTTACAGCTTGCATGAAGGTGCAATGTGCTCAACTGAATTTTGTCACTTGGTTGTCGCCAGTCACGAGATTTGGAAATGGATGGTTGGTATGGCAGAAAAACACTTTGACATGGCAACCCGTCTACAAGACACTCAGTTACGAAAGGAATAGGCATCTATGTAAAATCATAGATTCATCTCCTGATAACATGTCAAAATTCAATTCCAATGCATCAGGATCCTCCAGTCAACCTAAAATATCCACGCTCGACTCGGTTGTCAGTAATTTGGTAAATGCTTCCCTTGAGCCCAACGTTTCCTCTTTTACTAGATATTGATTTATTTACAATTGAAATATATTTAGGTAAGAGCAGCTGTCGGAGGAAATACCTCAGCGATTCCAGATGAGGATTTAGACAGTTATGTAGCAAACATGATCATGCAGGGTAAGATTCAGTTTTTTCGATAACCAAAGTGTTTTGGTTGACGAAGTTTCCTTTCATAACAAATGCCATTCCGATGAAATATATTTGCTTGCTATCATTTGAATCATTTGTATCAAAGAGGCGAAACAGAAGAGTAAGAAATATCAAGAAATTGGGGTAAGAGCTTATCTTCCTGGAAATACAGGGTAAGAAAAACTTCCTGTCATCACATATTTCCCATGTGTCATACGTCTTCTAATCTGATTGCAAAATTAGTCCAGGAATGCGACCTGACCGAAGTTTTTTACGGAATGTCATTAAACAAACTGATAGTCACAATCAAGCGTTACTAAAGCGAGAACGGCAAAGCGGTAGTGGCTACGAAAGCAGTCAAGGGGTTCGACCGGAACCAGGAACTTGGAAACGAAAGAGGAGGGGAAGTAGAAATTCTAATAGTGATTCCGAAGATTCTGGTAATGAATACAAATCTAGCAAGAGAAAAAGGAAAGAGAGTACAAGCAGGTGTGAGTCTGATGACAGCGACACCAAATCCAGGAGGAACCGAAAGAAGGGTCGGCTGAAACCAGCGAAAACCGATGATAAAGAGTCAAGTCGAAAACTTGACGAGGATAAAGGTCGCTTTTCGGCCAGTGAAACTAGAGATATCAATCCTGCAGTCGGTTTACCATCAACGCAACCGAATCCGGACCGAGTCATTCGAGGTCGCGGTGTGCCCCGGGGTTCCTCAAACCTAGATAAAGTATTTTCGTCATCTTACAATCCGCGAAGAGATTTTGATACAGATATTGTGGATGTATTGAGCAATGATGCTTTAGATGATCGAATTGCACAGGCGTTGGCCAAAGGTCAAAAGTCGAAAAAGGAGAAGAAGAAGAAGGATAAAAGGAAAGTGGAAGATAAAGAGAAGCGAAAGAAAAAGAAGAGAAAGAGTCGAAAGCGTGGACACAGCAGCACTGAAGACGACAGTGATTGAATCTATCTTGCTGATATGCGCGGATAGTTGGGCTGTAAATTGTTATTGTATACCGTGGTAAAATGTAACAGAGTCAAGGATTAGATTCGTATGCTAATATCATGTACATATGCCATATATATATATTCATAAACATGTTGTCACTATGCAAGGAAGACTGCGATTCCAGATTCCAGCCCCGTAGTTTGAGTGCAAATGGCAGGGAGGGGCACGTGACCATCTGCGGAGTAATCGCAGCTCACCCCAATCGAAAACTAATTCTCGCGTTGGCGTGTCGCTCGTCATCGTGTCGCGCATTCCTGCTCTTTCGTGCCTTCCGATTTCAGATATAGAGACTCTTCTCTTATCCCCACCATCTTTCCGTCCTAAGATCCACCTGATACTATCGCTTTCTCTCCGTACTCTCGCTCGCTGAATTGTCTCCAGCGATGAAGCTCTTCATCGCCCCTTTGCTCGCTCTCCTGGCTACTGTCCAAGTGTCGGCTCAACAGAACGCAACTAGATGTACATATTCTCTCATTTCTATCCCCATCTATAAAACTAACTTTTACCTCAAAACGTCTCTATTATAAGGTGCGACTAAATTGTCCCAAAATTTGGTACATGGTGACTTTCAATACCAATTCTTCACTCGAACTCTTCCAGTTGGAACGTGGTACACCACAACGAACGGACAGAGAGTTCATCCAAGCCCTCAATATTGGCACAAAGGAGGAAATCCGTACACTGGTGCTATTTTCAATCTGGAAAACACTGAAAATGTCGTGTCTCATGACATAAATTTTCCCTCTGAGGACGACAATTTCAGAATCTCTGGATTGTATGATATAAAAGCAGCTTGTAATGGCGTCTTTGAAGTTATCTTGACCACCCGTGGCTGCAATGGTGCCGAGAGGAACATCGTTTTGGAGTCAGTTCCGATTGCGTGGCCGAATGCAAATAATCAACTATATCCGAACAACAACATCACTAATCGTGATCCTAGGGGATTAGATGTCTTCTTCGCGAACCGTGGAAGCGGAAAAACATCAGGGGGAACTCTATCTTTCAGATTGATGTGTAACCCTGGGACTAACGATGTGACCGGTACCAATGCCATTAGAAGTTTGATGTTAGCTAACATTAGAGTTACCCCATACCCTAGAGAATGTCAACCGCAGTGCGGAGACAACATTCTCATAAACGGTGACTTTTCTCATCCGCGAACATTAACCGGGTGGACTCCCCAAGCATGGTTTTATGGTGCAGCTGCTCCCAGCGACACTCAAGTTGCGCTGGCTGCTGGACCTGAGGTGCAAAATGTTGTTTCGGCCGCAAATTCCCCCGCATTAAGAGTTCGATCATTGACTTTCCAATACTCCCAGACAGTGTATCTGGCTGCCGGTGGTAAGTTTACATTTTGAGTTCAATAATGCTCGGTTTTTTGTGTTGAGATCTTGTCATATTTCAGCTTCCTACGAACTTTCTGGGGATTGGTATTTGGAGGTAAATACATGACCTTATTCCTGGACCTACACTCAATTCTAACTGTCAATACATAGACCGATGATGAATGGATGTTTCAAATCAATACGCCGGTATATAACCAACGTACTGCCGGTGTTGACTTTGAAGGGTACGCACCCAGGTGTTCATAGTTTGCTCAGTTGTGTTCTTTTAATCACCACATATTTTCTAGCCCCACGATGGCCATGTACCATTGGAATCAGGCCCGCAATTGCTTATGCTCTGACGGACGTTGGCACACAGACTGGGTCCGATCTTTCCAAACTCCAGCATCGCCAAATTATAGACAAGCCGCATTGGTATTCCGAGCGTATTCATTCGCCAATAACAGTGGAGGAAGCGCGAATCCAAATGTTGCATTGTTGGATAACCTGCGATTAGTGCGAACTGATTGTCGTATGTCGTATTTCTGCTTTCGTGCTACCGCTTCTACCCTCTAGAATGAAACAAGAAAGTAGTAACAACTGCAATTCTTAGGTTCCCCTAATGCAAATGAATCTCCTCGAACTTTTGAAGTTCCTACCTGCTCTAGTGATAGCAACACCGTTAGTACTCCTTCCACTGAAAGTATCTCCACCCGAACCTCGACCACATCATCTGAACCTACTGGCAATCAGCGACAACTGAGTGCCGGAAGCACTGTTAAAGGTTCTGCTGCGATCGCCGGTGGAGTTATCGCTGCTGGATTAGCTGCTAACATGGTGTAATGTGCTTCGGCTATTCCGTAATCCCACCCCGAAGGGGAAGAGGTTGAAGTATGAAGAATTTTTTGTGTTAATAATTGACTTTATGTATGGATGCCTATTAAATAATAAGGAATGACAAAGTGAGTTATAATCAGTGAAAATTATTGTCGCATTTTCACATCAACAAATTATCTGCAAAATCAGCTAGAGAATTCAAATTTTCTCATGATTATAATACAGAAATTGGCTAACATTAACATATTGTTGACTTATACAATAATATAAAATAGTGTTGGGGTCGCGTTCTATCAATGAGTTCACTAGAAAGCGAGTATTCTGCCGAGGCAAAACTGGGGGTCAAAATCCGTGCGGTAGAAAATATTTTCAGGTCCGTATAGCATATGCGAAAGCAGTAATCTATTACATCCGATGTTCGTCGCTATCTCAGCTTATATACTTCTACAGGTGCAATGATTTCCTTTATTGCATGTTCAGCTGGGCGCTGGGTTCCACAGTTTAGTGAAAACCAGCAGTGTAAAATCGTCGTGCATGATTTATCACCCCAATATTTCCAGAATTCCATTGATCTCATCAACGGAAGTCTCCATGTCCGACATTATCCAATCTAATTTTTAATTTTCGTAACTGCCATACACATTGGCGTGTCATCATCTGCGGAGAATCTCAGGAGGATTCCACAACTATTCCACAGCATCACGCCAATTGAAATCGGTTGCGTGCTTCGCGTCATTTGCACGACCACTGCTCGTTCGTGCCTCCTAATGCCTTAAATTAGAGAGTAGATTCCTCACTCTTTACGTTATCGCATCCTCTATTCAGTCAAATCAGATTAACAAACTGTTTCCTGTTATCGTTAGTGTCGATGAGATTCTTCATCGTCTCTTTGCTTGCTCTTTTGGCTGTTGCAGGCCAAGTGTCTGCTCAACACTACAACGCGACCACATGTACATATTCTACCCTGCCAATCCTCATTTCGAAAGTACTAATCTATTGTTAAAACCTTTCTTCAAGGTGCAACCAAACTGTCCCAAAATCTTTTGTACGGTGACTTTCAGTACCAATTTTTCACTCAGACTCTCCCAGCTGGAACATGGTATACAACCAGAATTGGACAAAGGGTTCATCCGAATCCCCAGTATGTGCACAAAATGGGAAATCCCTATAGTGCTGCTATTTTCAACCTTGAAAATACTGAAAACGCCGTTTCCCACGACATCAATTTTCCCGCCGAGGACGAAAACTTCAGAATCTCTGGTTTGTATGACATCAAAGCAGCTTGTAACGGCATCTTCGAAGTTATCATGACCACTCGAGGTTGTAATGATGTTGAAAGAAATGTCGTTTTGGAATCAGTCCCTATTGCTTGGCCGAACGCGAATAATCAACTATACAGGAATAACAACATTACAAATCGCGACCCTAGAAGCTTAGATGTCTTTTTCGCTAATCGAGGCAGCGGGAAGGCATCTAGAGGAACTCTGTCCTTCAGGTTGATGTGTAATCCTGGTTCAATTGATGTTTCTGGCACCAATGCCGTTCGAACTTTATTGCTGGCCAACATCAGAGTTGCCCCATACCCCCGAGAATGCCAACCTCGGTGTGGCGACAACATTCTCATTAATGGTGATTTCTCCCACCCCAGATTTTTGACAGGATGGACACCCCAAGCATGGACTTACTGGGGAGCTGCGCCTAGTGATAGTGAACTGGAGAGGTCTGCTCGACCAGAGCCTAACAACGTTATGTCACCCGCGAATTCTCCAGCATTAAGAATCGTGTCATTGACTCATCAGTATTCTCAAACTGTTCATCTAGCACCCGGCGGTAAGTGTTTACTTACAAGTCCTGAGCTTGTAAGAAATTATGTGACAAACTTCCATTCTCAGCCTCTTACGAACTATCCGGGGATTGGGCTCTGCCGGTAATTTTACGATCTTTTGAAGTGGCCTCTGACTGCAATTTTTTTTAACCGTTAATGAACAGAGTTATGACGAGGTACAGCTGCAAATCAATACACCAGTATATAGCGACAATACAACAACCGTAGACAATGAGCAGTATGTAGTTGGATGCAAACTTCCGTTTTCTGGTTTCTTCTAATGAAGTATATACAGTTTTGATGCCATTACGACCTGGTTTGGATGGGGTAATGACTGCAACTGTTTCCGCTCTGACGGACGTTGGCGCGCCAGCCGACCTCGCCAATTCCAAACTCCAAGCAATCTTCAATATAAGCAATCTGCATTAGTTTTTAGAGCTTGGTCTATGAGGGGACCGGGAGCTGGATCAAATGCTCCGGAAAACGCTTTGGTGGATAATTTGCGATTAGTCCGAACTGACTGCCGTACGTCGTATTTCTGCTTTCCACACAACCAATTTTCATTTGACAGAATAGAGCGCGCTAACGACCTAATATACTAGTTTCTTTCAATGCGAATGAATCTCCTCCAACCGTCGTAGTTCCTGCCTGCCCAAGCGACCGCGACCCTATCAGCACTTTCACTGTTACCACCACCTCCTCCCGAACTCCGACCCCAACAGATCCCATTCGTGAGCAATCGAATGCAGGATCTACCGTTCGGGGTTCTGCTGCGATTGCTGGTGGAATTGTTGCTGCAGGATTAGCTGCTAACATGCTGTAATGTGCTTAACATTTACCGATTCGGCTTTCAATGGACTGAAGATGGGTAAGAATGCGAAATATACCATATAAACATCGCCGTTTGTACGAGGGCCATGGATGGCTGATGAATAAAGGTCGTTGTGAAGTTATAATATTTTCTCTCTTACCATTCAAGCCATGCTTGAACAATACAATACGTTATTAAGTAAAGTGTTTTGCCAAATTTGGGTACTAAACTAGAGGTAGGGAGTAGTCACTCTGTCGATCCACGATTCTTTGTCCATTTATCATAAAGATTGAACAGTGAAAGAGATTGCCGGTGGCATGCTTGGTACTGCAGAAAGTAAACTGTGAACACGGTGAACGAGTGAATGAGAATATGTATAGAAGCATCACGTGCGTTACCGGATTCCAGAAAACGCTTTGGACTCGGACGAGGACGCAAAAGCTTAAAGCACTTTTACTGGCGGCATCATCACATCAGAGTGTTCTTTATGCAGCATATATTATTTCATACTTGTCTCAGCCATGGTCAATATCAACACTGCGCCGCTGCCGCTCACCATGACCTCCCTCGGCGGGTTCACCATTCTCGTAGGGCTCTATTCGCTCATCATCAAAGAAAAACTATACCTATCTGAATCTCTGGTGGCGACAGTATTCGGGGTTCTTATGGGTCCAAAAGTATTAAATGTCGTAGATCCAAAGAAATGGGGCTCCTCCCGAGAAGATTCGCATTCGTCGGTTTTTGCTATGCAGCAAGATAGTACGGCGGTATTGGTCGGAATGAACTCGATTGAGCCGATTTATGAGCCTGGAAAAGATGTTGTGGGCGGTGATGGGATTTTTGGCAATATATATTTGACGTTACAATTTGCTAGAATTGTTATTGCCATTCAGGTAATGGCAGCTGGTACGTTGATATCATTCATTTGTGTTTTTCTTTAATGTTGGTTCATCGCGTTAAGGGACTAGGTGATACTGATAAGATCTGTTGTTGATAAGGTATTCAACTCCCCAAACGATACTTGCTATTGCATTGGAAGTCATTGTGCGTCCTGTTGGGCCCAGTTATGGTCTATTCTTGGTTGTTTACAGGAGCCGCGATATATTTAATTTTGGGTCTTCCTTGGGTAAATTATTCATTAGTTCAAAGTTATTTGGGGCAATCCGGTCATATTGACTTTCTTACATTGTTACCAATAGTTGAAAGCTCTTATGATAGCAGGATGTATCGCTCCAACTGATCCGGTTTGTATATTTTTGAAGTCTTGTCATACTGAATCCCATAGTCGAATGACATTCATATCAAAAACAATACAGATTTTAGCGAATTCCATATGCAAAGGACGTTTCGCTGATAAACATGTTCCTGTTCATGTTCGTTATTTACTATCAGCCGAATCCGGTGTGAATGACGGTACCGCGGTATGCCTTGAATTTCATAAGATCGATTTTAAGCAAATGTCGTCTAACACCACAACTTTTAGTATCCCTTCATATTATTGGCATTTTCGCTTCTTAAATATCCCGTCGGTAAAGCTTTGACATACTGGATCTTGGATGTTATATTGTATGAAATTTGCGTGGGCATCATTCTAGGCATTGTGGTAGGGTACTGTGCGAGTTGGTTGTTGAAGAAGAGTGAAGAAAAAGGATGGATTGATAAAGAGAGTTTTCTGAGTTTTGCAATTGCATTAGCGGTAATTTTTAGCCACTTTGTTGTTTAAGATTATGGGAATAATTAACATTCCTGCCTAGTTGTTCACGGATGGGTTGTCGTCGGTTTTAGGAATGGACGATTTGTTGAGTGTATTCGTGGCAGGAGTTACTTTAAGTTGGGTAAGTGCAGGATGTTTTTCCCTCGAAGTAAGGTGTAGCTCACAATTTTTCACTTTTTCAGGACGATTGGTTTTCGACTGAGACTGCGGAGGCTCACATTCAAGTAAGTTGCATTCTGAATCTTCGCTCATGTCGACTTAATTATAACTGTTTACTTCAGGAAGTGATTGATAATATAGTTAATCTGGCATTCTTTATCTATTTCGGGACTATTATACCGTGGGATAGCTACTACGCAGGAAGTCCATCAGAGACTCTGTCACTTTGGCGACTGGTTGTACTTGCCATCGTCGTGTTGATTGGAAAGCGATTACCTATCGTCCTTCTATTATACAAAGTCACTCCGTCTTTCATCACAGTGAAGGAAGCTGGTTTTGCTGGTATGTGATACTTTTTAATTTATCCTATCCGTAGTATGATAATAGTATTCATCTCTCCTCTTGCAAAGGATTTTTCGGTCCGATTGGAGTCGGTGCAATTTTCTTTGCGTGTCTCATTCAAATTCTCATGTTACCGACGGATATCTATACAATCCCTATTGTATTATTTCTCGTTCTAGCATCCGTCATTGTTCACGGGTCTTGCATTTCCTTCTTTCGTCTCAGCGTCGGACTTGTTCGAACCATCTCTGGAGGTAGCAGAACAGCTAGCGGCAGGCCGATCATCATGCGTGCGCCGAGGAGACCTGATGTGCAAGGCGAGCTCGTCATTTCAGGACCAGTCAGAGCGGTCAAAATGTGGAATAATAGCGATACGGTGAGAAGCTTTGCGAGCGCTAGTAATGTTAGGACGAGTTTCGATGTCATGCGGTTCGCGGCAGGGAATCCATCATCCGGAGAGGGACGTGAAGTTGAAATTGACATGGAATTGAACGGGTTGAATGTGCAAAGAATGGAGAAAAATTTGACCGAGGACTTAGATAAAGAATCGGGAAGTGCAGAGGATGGGGGATTAACAGTCAGGTTTGTTGATTCGAATCTTGTACAGAGGCATCCTAATGGAGATGCAGATGCCGGTGGCAGTAATGATAATTTAGTCGAACATAGCCAAGATGGCGAGAGCAATTAATTATGTGTAATGTAATCATTTAATACATGTAAATCGTTTGCACCTGTTTAGTGGTGCATTCTATACAATGTTTGTCCTGTATATCCATGTCCATAAACTATTCTAATATATGGCATAAATAACACCATAATTTTCAGATTGGTATATGTCAACTCCGATATCATCTACATAAGCGGACGATTGCACCGCTTTGGAGAATCCTCACAATTCGACTCTTCGTGTGAATACGAACCGCGCATTTAAAAAGTCACGACGCGGTTGTTAGGCAAACAAAGCCGTTGCCAGGGGCGGCTAGTTTTCTTTCAAGGGTAGGCTTACCGTGATCTCTCTCTTTGCTAGCACGTCACATCAGAATGGTATGTATCCATCCATCACATTTTACTTACATTTTGAGGATAACCGGCATACTATTGAGTCGGCTGGCAACATTCTTTTCGATATTGCCCTTTTTTTGCTCATTTTGTGTTGAATTCGATGGATTATGAACTAATGAACTTGCAATTTGTTTTAAATCAATTAGGCACCTCCAGCTAAAGCATCATCCGGCGGAAAGAACAAGAAGAAGGTACGTTAAATAAATTGCTCTCTGCAAGAGTTCCTTGCTTGCTATAATGAACGAACAGAATGAATTGAAGCGGTGAGACTTGTACTTGGTGAATTCCATCAGAATAGTTATTATTGAACCGGAACATGCTCTACTGTTTTTGGGATATGAGTTTATATATATGTCTGGGATTACATTGAATTGTTCATCTGATTCACTTCTAACGTTTATCCTACCAATTTTATTTTTGTTCGTTTTCTGTCGAGTAGAAGTGGTCTAAGGGAAAAGTCAAGGATAAGGCCAACAACAATGTTGTCTTCGACAAAGCTACCTTCGACAAGCTCCACAAAGAAGTTCCCACATACCGTCTCATCACTCCATCCGTTCTCGTCGATCGTCTTCGCATCAACGGTTCCTTGGCTCGCCTCGCTCTCCGTGAACTCGAAATTAAAGGTCTCATCAAATTGGTTTCCGCTCATGGTTCACAAATGATCTATACCAGAGCTACTATCGGTGCTGAAACTGCTTAAATGCTTGATTCGGACATCAATATTAGTTTGATCTGACCGTAGTGATCCACAATATAAGCGGGTGATGTTTATACGATCCATTTAGATTACTGTGGAATGTAGTCATAATAAAATCTCTGTAATATCATTCAATTGAAAATGAGCAATGCTTGAAAAGGACACGATTTCCTGTTGAGTCAGTGATGATTTCTGTTGGTGCCAGCATTTTTATTTTTTTCGCCGAGCACTACCTAAAGGGATATCGGGAGTTCAGGAATGGAGGGTCTCTGATGACACCTGAGAACGCTACCTTGATCGGACTATTTCCACCTAAATGAATTCAGCAGGATAGAATTGTTCATGTTTCTTCATTCGAATCTTCTTTTCCTCTTTGTTGCATTATTTTCAATTTATATTGCATTCGTAACAGTACCAAATCCTTCGCATCTCTCTCCCAAAAACTATACTAGCGCAAACTATATGTCTGCTGTTAGAAATATCGTGAAAACTGTCGTAGCCACCGTAAGACTTATTTATAGATACTTCTGCATGCATGTGCATATGATAATAACCCGATTTGTTGATGGGGACAGGAACAAGATGAAGGAGTAGGAGCAAAAGTCCGTAGATCGATCGGAACAAACGAATTGAGAAATCTTGACCCGTTTCTGATGTTGGATGAGTTTTCCGTGAAAGCTCCAGCAGGCTTCTCTGACCACCCTCACCGGTTCAATATTATAATTCATTTTGGAATGCGTACATAAGAGTCAAGGAATTGACCCATGGTTCTAACTACAGAGGCTTCGAAACTGTAACGTACATGTTGGAGGGCACATTTGAGGTTCGCGGAGCTCTGCAATTATCTTTGAATTTATTCTCGAATCCGATATCTGACAGTATTGTTCACAATTTTGTTTTGTCTCAAACATTTCTTTTTCTTTATGCTGTAGCATGAGGATTTTGCCGGGCATCGCGGAAAGATTGGGCCTGGTGATTTGCAGTGGATGACTGCAGGAAGGGGAATTTTGCATGCCGAGGTATTTGTGGCAAATTCATACTAGTAAATCCTCGTATCAGCATATTAATTCTGTATATACTAGGTCCCTGGAATTGATGAAGTTGCGAGAGGTCTTCAACTATGGGTCAACTTACCGAAGTCTCATAAGATGATGGAACCAAGGTATATTTTTCTAATTTCGATTCATCCGAACTAAAATGATCGAACTCATTTTCTTCGCCATAGGTATCAAGAACTCTTGGCTAAGAATGTACCAGAAGCCAATTTAGATGGAGTCAAAATAAAAGTGATTGCAGGAGAAAGCCATGGTGACCAGTATATTGTTATTTGTATATCCTTCCTTAGTTTTCACTGACTCCCGTATTGCCATCACTTCAGGCGTAAAAGCAGTAGTCCGAACTATTACACCTATCATGTACCTGGATGTCAGTTTGGAAGCCAATAAGAAAGTTGAACTGGTAAGCATGGTAAATGTAACCTTGTATCTATCAGATAACAAACTTGTTGGTCCTGTGTAGTCGATACCTCCCACATACAACGGATTCATCTATATCCTGTCAGGATCTGCACAAGTTGGGGCAACCAATACTGAAGGAAAGCATGGGTCCACCTTGGTGTTAGATCCTGCCATCCCGAAGTCTGATCTTAACGCAAAAAATGAATCCAAGGTGCCAGTGTCTTCTCAGGAGAATGGATGCAGATTGGTCGCGATAGCCGGAGAACCCATTGGCGGTTTGTATATTTCGTAGCAGCCGGAAAGATTTAAATCCAAGATTAATTTTGTACCCTTTATTCTAGAGCCGATCTTTCAACGAGGTCCTTTCGTGATGACAACACAAGATGAAATAGTTCAGGCTTTTGTCGACTTCCGATCTGCAAAGAATGTTAGTACCTTGCCCTCAATGCCAATGGTAAGTTAAAATAATTAAAAATTATCCTTCTTTTATAGGGATTCGAGAGAGCAGCCCTTTGGGAGAGTCAAATTGGGGGCCGTGTCCGTGGATGAACTGTCATGTAAAAAGCAAATGAAAATAGCGTCACAAATATAATTTGAATGTTGATATTGTTAACTGAATGGGATACCGATTACCGTAACGAACTGACATATGTGAAGTTTAGTTGAAAAGAGGATAGCATCATAGTAAGGAGCCTGGACGCAAAACATGATGGAAACGCGTAACATTATCCAACGGTAGCTATCAGGTATCACGTAAAGATAGGGATGAGAACGAGAATCATCCAACATTGACAAGCGGTGTGATGCCTCCCCGGTATTAATTGATGCACATTGTGAACCTTTGTCTTCTGGTTTGCAAACACCTCTGCAAGTTAGAGGGCTTCGCCGCATTCCCCAATCCTTCTCTCAAATGAGGGAAATGGCAGTGAAATTAGCACGTCCTCTTTATTACTTAACAATAATAGTTACCGCTGCGTCAGTTGAAGGTTCTAACGCGTCGACAATAGTCCATTCGGCCAGTCCATCAGTGAAGAAGGCTGGGGCCTGTGTATCAGTAAGCTGCTGACATATCCTGACTTAATTCAGAATAGTCAGCTGAGTAATATGCCTTACCGATAATTTTCTCAGTCGTGCTATAAATATTACGAAGTCCGGACTTCAAAACCATTACTTTCAATCCCCCACAATTCTTCAATTAACATCAGCTTCCACACTGCTGATGCCATTGCCTCCAATCATTATAACTTCAACAGTCTTATTTTTATCGCTCTATATTTCTTTCGCCACAATTCCATCACCCGTGGCTATTCATCGCGTGAATACTTTGATAACTTCCCACAATATGACTCTAATTCGAAATATCGTTAAAATTGTTCCCGCAACGGTTTGTCTTCTTCAGAAATAAATTTCTTTTTAGGTATAACAGAACGAAATGTGATAACACGTTCGTATCTTCAGAAACAAATGGACGGCGTTGGTGCTATTGTTAAGAAAAGTATCGGTTCATTCGAACTACGAAATTTGGACCCATTTTTAATGCTTGATGAATTTGAAGTTGAATATCCTCATGGATTTGCTGATCATCCTCACCGGTGAGTACTGATTATTTCCTGCAGTACCGCTGCAGACCAACAACTGACACACTTGATAATTTTATTAGTGGTTTTGAGACTGTAACTTACATGTTCGAAGGAACATTTGAGGTACAATTTTCGAGTTCAATATGCAGAAGATATTCACCATTGACATCATTGACTTTTGGGTTTTTAGCACGAAGATTTTGCTGGAAATACTGGTAAAGTCGGACCGGGAGATCTGCAATGGATGACGGCTGGACGAGGGATTCTTCATGCGGAGGTAAATATTTCCATGACTTAGCCCCAGCTAATCCGATTCTAATTAGAGCTATTGTACCATAGGTACCAGGAGTTAATGAAGTTGCTAAAGGCCTTCATCTGTGGGTGAATTTGCCCAAGTCACATAAAATGATGGAACCAAGGTAATGGTTCATATTTCGCTTTCTGGATATTGAGAGCACCAATATAACTTAAATTTACCAATGATACGCAGATATCAAGAGAGTATGTCTAACGATGTTCCCGCAGCTATCCTTGATGGCATAAAAATAAAAGTGATTGCTGGAGAAACACATGGTACGATTTTAATCTTTCTCTTCCTGACTTTTTTAATGATGGAGTACTCAATGCTTTGCTTGATTAATACGTAGGTGTGAAATCTAAAGTTTCAACGATAACTCCAATATTGTATCTCGATGTATACATGGAGTCGAACAAAACTGTTGAAATAGTAAGTGGAAATTCGGAAAAAAACGGGCTATATAACACCAAACCCGGTAACTTATAATAATTATCTATAGGCGATTCCTCCAACTTTCAACGGTTTCGTTTACATGCTTCATGGCACAGCAGACATTGGCGGAACGAAAGCAAAAGCTCTTCCATCACATGCACTAGTATTAAATACTATTTCAAAAACCCACCCGGATGCTAAAAAAGCATCGACACTGACCATCAATTCCGGGCAAGAAGGAGCCCACTTCGTGATCATCGCTGGGGAACCCATTGGAGGTTGGGACAAGATTTACTTTAATCTCTTCACAAATTCCGCTTTGTATTAATTTCAATATCTTCCAGAACCAATTGTTCAACATGGTCCATTCGTTATGACTTCAAAAAATGAAATTATACAGACATTCGTGGATTTTCGTTCAGCTAAAAACGTAAGGCTGCCAGCATCAATTACCATATCATCTAATTACCGCGAATTAAAGAAACTAACATGTTGGCTAACAGGGTTTTGAAAACGCAGCGAATTGGCAAAGCACAATTGGACAAAGAGTTAAAGGTTGAACCATTATATATTATGATTGTGTGTTTCTTGTACCTTCCTATATATATCGTTTTATATGTATTTAATTAAACAGATTTTCGAAATCATTATTGGCGCCTTATTTAGCAATGTGACAACAATTTAATATCCATTTTCCATTATTTGTATTGTAAGTCAACATTTGATCATGACTCAAACTAGGTATCAGCTCGATTACCATTAAAATAGTAGAATGAATTAGACATCATGTCTCAAAATATTGGCGTTGCAGGGAGTTTTATAATTTGACTCGGCCTAGCAGTTAGCATTTTGCTTCCTCCGTCGTCAGCACTGCCTGCACGCCTGACAAATCAAGTCACCAGGCTGATTAATCCAACGATTGTGCGGTGATAACCAGGATTTGTAAATTAGAATTAACATTACTCATACGCCTAAGTTATAAAAGGTCGCTCCCTGTCATCGTTTCCAAAACTCCATCACCATATAAAAAATTTATATCATTTTTGATTAACACAAACCGAGTAAACGGACCATCCCGAAACACTACTTCTTCAACTATGTCATTTATTCGAAATATTGTAAAAACTATCGTTGCTAAGGTAGTGTAAACATAATTTATGTGTGTTATTAAAGCTATATGTTGCTTCAATGTCTAAAATTTTGATCATTTTGGTTTTCAGGAACAAGCGGAAGGTGTTGGCGCTAGAGTAAGTTTCTTCAAACTTAAGATTGCTTCAATACTCATTACATTCGATGACGCAGAGCGAACATACTCAGGCATTAAAGACGAAAGCGATTGTGTATTTTCTCTATTTTTAACGTCGACAATTCTCTTTAGGTCCGGAGATCGATCGGGACGGCCGAGTTAAGGAACCTTGATCCATTTTTGATGTTGGATGAATTTAATGTCAAGAAACCAGCTGGGTTTAGCGACCATCCTCATCGGTAAGTTATGCTAATGTTACTGGAAAAAGATTAAGTCGGACTGACAAGGACGATATTTTAAGGGGGTTTGAAACGGTGACTTATATGATTGAGGGTGAATTTGAGGTACGCTTGTGATTTCCAGATCCACGCCAAAGCCTGAATGTATGTTGTAGCTAACATTTGACTGATACTCTTAGCACGAAGATTTTGGTGGGCATCGAGGTAGAATCGGACCGGGAGATTTACAATGGATGACTGCAGGTAGAGGAGTAATTCATGCAGAGGTAAGTTCGAAGTGTATTGCGATGATCATAGCTGGGTTGAATGGTTTGCTTATAAAAGTATTATTTCATATAGGTTCCCATCGGTGACGGAGTTAATAAGGGTCTGCAATTGTGGGTGAATTTGCCCAAATCACATAAAATGATGGAGCCGAGGTTAGTTTACATAGATCCGTTCAGTCCATCGACCAACGCTAACATCGATGTATTATACAGATATCAGGAGCATACCGATAAGCAAGTGCCAAGGGTGAAATTAGACGGTGTAGAAATAAAAGTTATCGCTGGGGAAAGTCATGGTATGCTTTTATCTTCTTGTCTTGTGTTATCCGCTGGTCTTTATCTAATGCAACCATACAGGAGTCCACGCAAAAGTCCGCACTATAACACCAATAATGTATCTTGACGTCAACATGGAAGCTAACAAGACAGTAGATTTGGTATGTTCTGGCTACCCGTCCAATCTCCATGAAATGACGATATTCAATAATCATCATCAATAGGTTGTTCCACGAACATACAACAGTCTATTATACATTTTGTCTGGCTCTGCTGAATTTGGCGGATCAAAAGTAGAAGGCTCCGCCCACAGAACGCTGGTTTTAGATCCGGCTGTTGGAAAATCTGATTCCAGCGCTACTGTTGAATCAAAATTGCCAGTGAAATCCTTGGGCTCAGGATGCCGCTATGTTCTAATCGCAGGTGAACCAATTGGAGGTAGGTTCGACCTGTACTTATCGATTGTTCGGCTCTTATATATGAGTTAATGTATCGAAATATCAGAGCCTATTGTTCAGCATGGACCATTTGTGATGACTTCGCAGGAAGAAATTATGCAAGCGTTCATGGACTACAGGTTTGCAAGAAATGTACGTGAATTCTTTCTTCGACACCTTTTGTTGAATTTCGTATTGACACTGCTGCATTCTATTTTCATCAATTATCACTCGATCAGGGGTTTGAAAAGGCTTCGACATGGGAAAGTCAAATTGCCCATCAAGTGAAAGGGCATTAAGAGACTTGTTGCTATTCAAAACTATTTGTTCAGGTGTACGAGTAACAGTTGAATTTCACTTGCTCATGTATTATAGTGAGATAGTTGGAGAAACTGCAAATAAAATTACCAGCTTATTTAACATCACAATGTAGATTAAAGTCATTGAGCATTGCATTCATCACGACTAGTACATTACCTTACAAATGCTCAATCGTTAGACAATACATCACCACTAGTACATTACGATACAATATGCTTATATAGAATATGCGAATTTGTTATTGTCATGATTGTCGACTACAGATAGTACATACATTTCAGGTACTACGAATGGATAAATGCTTGTCCAGGAGTTCTTGCCGCGCGACGACCCGCGCTGTGGACTGTGCCAAAATCAAACTTGCAGTTTTGCACTTACATCAATTCCAGTCTATATTACATCCTTAAATGTTGATGAATGGAGGATTTCATCTCCGCATCACCCATTCCCGGCCACGGTCTCCTTATCTGCACAGCCAAACCATCTCACTCTACACCTTCATCCTCTCAACAGACCACACAATCCTACACCACCCAAATCACACGATCCTTTGGGAGTTACCCACTCAAACTACTTTCCCCGCCCACCAACTACTCTCAATCTCAGGTTCAAGCTGCTTTAGTTTTTTTGTTGAGTTACGGTGGTGGACTCGTTTCCGGAGATCATATCCATGTTGATGTGATATGTAAAGAAAACGCAAGACTGGTGTTAACCACGCAAGGATTTACTAAAATATTTAAACACCGACGATACCGAGTGAATGTCGATACCTGTTCCAATGGTTCTTATGATACGAATGTAGACACTACCATTCCAAAGAACCAAAGAATTTCAGTAGACACAGTGGGTGTGACTAAATCAACAATCAAAGTTTCGTTATCTCGAAATTCTTTTTTGTTTTTACTACCCGAACCGATATCGTTGTTTAGAGATTCCAAGTATCATCAACGACAAGAATTCAGGGTACATTTAGATTCGAATTTAGTTGTATTAGATTGGTTTACATCCGGTAGAGAATGTTACGGTGATGAAGTTTATTTATTCGATGAATTTAGAAGTCGTAATGACGTTGTTTTGGTCAACGAGGAAGGAGAAGTTATGATGGATGATACAATTGATGATTTATTCGTTACGAAAAATCGGAGAAACGAGAAAATGGTGGTCCGTGATGTAGTGTATATTTCCAACCCCTCGAAATCATCAGCACAGAACACTGTGAATTCAAATACCCCGATACCGTCTCATCCACTTGAACCCTATAAAATCTATTGTACCATTATCATCTACGGTTCAGAATTGTCGCCACTTATTCAACATTTCATAAATCTATACGCTTCAGTTCCTCGTGTTCAACAATCTAAATTCAGATCGTATCGTAATGAATCGACCTCGCGGCCGTTGACTTTTTCGGTTTCGAATGTAAAATATAAAGACGAAACTGGAAAGCATGGAATTATTGTCCGTGCGGCTGCTATAAAGACTGAAATGTTGAGAGATTGGGTGAAAGAGAATTTAAAAATGGTGGCAGAATGGACTGGTGTGAATGTTTTCGAGCGACAACTGTGAGTTTCGTTAGATCTAGGATTGGAAAATTTCGTCGTCTAGGTTACAGGTTAAACCTTGAGGGTTACAAAAATCAAGTCCTCGAAAGCAGTCATGTCTGGTAGTTTTGATTTATTCTACAATTCGCTTTAGTCTGATACTCATACATCAGAGATAGTCTACAAGAGATTTACGGTTTAGACTTCATATAGTCCAATTGATATGAATATGTATAGTTAAAATGATATGATTTGAAGACAGAAAGAACGAAAAAAGAAATATCTCAGGACGTAACTAGAATCCCCGCCCAAGAATATAGTCGATGACCTACTAGTTGTATGGAATGCGGGCTTCATAGAAAGATTGAATCATATTTACAATTGAGTGTGTTTTTTAGCTTGTCAACTAAGTGCTGTCCGTCACTCTTCCAGCCTTTAAACTATTTTATCTCCCGTGTTAATTTCTTCCTCAACGATATCATCTGCGGCGTCTTCATTTCTATTCATCATTTCCATTTCCACCTCTATGCAGTCCACAGCCTCGGATTGATCAATTTCTTCGGTCTTCTCGTTCATTGTCTTATCATTGACTGTGCTTCTTAAACTCTGAAAACTTTTAAAGCTCTTTAAACTTTTATAACTTCTCATGCTTTTAACACTTTTGGCGGTACCGGGGTTTCCGTTACCACCATCATTTTCATCGAAATCGCTTAGGTTACTTAAACTTCCGAAACTTTTGCTACCGATGTCGCTACCCAGACTGACAATTTCGATTTGTCGGAACGGGGAAGTTAAAGTAACCTGTGATGCAGTCGGGAAAGTCGAGAGCAAAAGGTTGACTTTGGATTGGGAAAGTTTTGCGTTTGCTGATGTGAGTTGTTTGATTTTGTTGGGTTGCAGTTTGGATTGTTGTGATGGTCGGGACGGAGCTGAATTGTTGTGGCCAGAGTTCGCGGAATTGGATGTAAGTTTTTCAGGAGAGAATCGGCCGGATGAGAGACCGTACTGTTAGGGTAATTCATAGTTAATAAAGTGTTTATCAAATTTGAAGAGCAGTGAGAATATGAAGACGTACCACGACACAATTAAGAAATCCTTGTGATGGCAAAAGAAGAGTTTGCAATCTGGGGATAGTAAATTCGGTGTGAGTTACTCATTGGCCATTTCTCATACTTGCCACCATGTGGAGATTAAGGACTTACATTGTCAAAGCAAAACTAATGTCCAAGGTAACAGCCTCATACAATCGATTGATTGAATTAGGAATCCAAATCATCAAAAAGACAGCAGGATAGAGACCAAGTTTAAAGAATGTTCTTCGATGGCTCATTCTAGACCTAGTGGCGCTCTGTACTCGAGCTGCCGAGCTATGAATGTGATAAATGATCAAGGCGTACAGTATGACGATGGAAACAATAATAGCGTAGACAGGAGCGTAGTATAAAATTTGTCGAGCAACAGGATCTCGAATGAAACAGACGGGCCCTGCAAGAACGGTAAGTGTAAGCCATTCGAGCGGATGAAAATCGCAAGAAGGAAGGTTCGAAATGTTGAACATACCAGAGTCGCCGAAAGTAGTCCATGAAGTGAACACAAGGGGGACAAGGGAGATCAGAAGGTTTGGAACCCTGGATGTAAAGATTGCTCGTTAGTAATTTTCGTAGGTATGAATCAGTTGCAGGGTAATCGAGTAGAACACAAACCAAACTAGAATATGGGTCATGATCCATCGTTTGCCGCTGATGGCTTTGCGTCGGACAATTTGTAGGTACAGTTGAATAGCAAAGGCCAGGGACCAGAAGTTTGTACTGATCAGGAGGAACGAACACCAGAAGACAGGTTCAATCAGTAAGACAATCAAATTTTGGTCCGATTTACCGTTCACCCAGTGCGACATTCAGGTAACAGGGCAACAATGTTCGGCAACCAGTGGTCATGGGAAATCGTGATAGAACTGATCAAACAACATACCATCCGTAAAAAAACAGTTGGACCCAACCTTGAAAAGAGCATAGGGCGTTAAAAGTACTGATCTGTTTGCCCAACTTGAGGGCCGACATGATGACGATCCAAGTTGAACTGAACAAGTCCAAGCATGAGAGGTAAAAGACCATTTTTGTGGTGACATGTCTTTGGTTTTTCTTTAGGTAGATGTAGGAAATGATGATGTAGATGGAACCAAAAATGGACAGGACTGCCATTGTCAAAGCAATGATGGCAATTGTGGTCGCTTCCTCGGGGTTGAATCGTCGAGCCATCGTTGTACAAGGCGAGGGCGGAGAGCGAGGGTGGGGACTTGGATGAAAGAGGGGATCGGAGAGAGCGACGGAGGGTGGAGATGGGAGTGTGAGAGGATGGGAGGACGGGAGGGATGTTTTTCCTTTGTAGTTGCCGGATTGGGAAAGGGAGCGAGCGGCAAGTCTTTGTGCGCTGTGAAAATCGACTTGTGAGAAAAAGAACGGGGGCGCTAAGGAGTAACCGGCAACCGGCAACCGGCAACTGGCAACTGGCAACTGGCAACCGGCAACCGGCAAGTGGGCGGTAAGGGCAACCTGGCAACAAGCTACTGGGAAGATTGGCAGACTAAAGACAGTCTAGTCTACACTCTACACTCTAATCAGTATCTGTGGACTTTTAATCTATATCTAAAGAGCACACTTTGATCGCTGTCACATTCCCTCTCTGATAAGGCATTCCCCTTCACATCCATATATTGATATTCTGCTGCATCTCTGCGGCATCGCCCGGTAGCCTGCACGCTGTCCCCGACGTGCCGCTTACGTTGTTCCTCATCAATCACACTATCGCATCACTATCGCATCCTTGTCTGCGTTGCCCTCCTCCAGAACCAACTACCGCCCATCAATTGAGCACCCTCTCTTCCTTTAATATATCTGTCATTACTTTTGTCATTTATGTCATTCTGTTCTTTCTGCGGCCCATATCTGCCCATAGTGTACTATAATCAATCTTCATTGCATCCAAATGCTGAACAGCATCCAAATTTACCCGCCAAACAGGTCAGGCACCTCCAAACAGTCTCCAAACACTCCTCCAAACCCAAATGTCTATGTCCACGGTCATGATTCACACTTTATATAAAGAAAATTCCTCAACGCACTTAATGGCTAGCTGACAGGTGCGAGACACTTAATGAATAACAGATCAGAAGGGATCATAAGCTGAATCAGGCTAAAATCAATTAACGCCAGCGTTCTGTCTGACTTCTAAAAGACTTCTTGGTGAAGAACTATGTGATTTCATATTGTATGAGCATATTGCAGCATAACGTATATCAGTGTTAGATGCACTTTTGTCGCCAAGAGGGGCTCATGGCCAAATGGATAAGGCGCTTGACTACGAGTTCATACGAATAGGTGAATAAGTAGCTTATCAAGAGATTCCAGGTTCGACCCCTGGTGAGCTCGATGTATAATTTTCCTTCAGAGGATAATACATTTTTGATTTAGGATACAGGAAAAATGTACTGCATCAGTCTTATGAAGTAATATTGATTTTTAAGATGCTTGATTCTTCGTTCCTCTAAACACCGCGGCCGACCGTGAACGTGTATTCCTACACAACTCGGCTTGTCAAAATATCAGGTGAAAATTGCCATTTCTTAGCCCGTGAAATCCTATTTTTGGTTTACCTATACTTGGTCCCTTCAGCCTTCAACGTCATTGGGGCAGTGTCGCAAACAGCGAATTGACAGAGCACGACATCCTGTTATCATTGTCACGAAGACTATGGTGCCCAAGTGTTGGCAGCACTGCTCAGCACTGATCATCCGAGGCAACGTCGCCAACCAACGCACAATCTGAGGGCGTCATGGCCACGCGGATCAGATCAGATAACTGCGCTTCCTCGTTTCCACGACTCTTCTGCGTCATCTTCGCCCGCGTGGCCCATCAGATAAATGGCCCTATCTCTGTTGTTACCTCCGATCTGATAACTCCCATCTCTTTAGACCCTGAAAGGTTCGCTATTAATCCACAGTTTTGATACCGATTTTGGTAATATAATAATCACACTCCTTTGTATAGTCCGCTGACAGAGAGAAATTCATTATCTGTGTCCTCAATCTATCCCGGCAGCAAAAATGGTGACATATTCCGAGACAAATACGCAAACATCCAAGACCAAAGATATCATCCGGAAATACAAATGCAAACATCCAGATTGCAACAAGTATTTCACAACAAGGTATAGCAATTTCAATTTTCTTCTGTATCCCTTTCTTCGATATGGCTGCCCGCTATGCAACTTTGTCCCGCCTGTTCACGCTTCATTGAGCTTTTACCGTGCTATCCGTTTCGGTCAAACTGACTCTTGGCTTCGCTTGAACTTACAGCGGCCACGCTTCAAGGCACTTTCGCACAGTTCATAAATCAGACAAGCCTCATAAATGCGAATACCATAACTGTAACATGCGATTTTCGAGGCACGACAACATGATACAACATTACAGGTACCCCATTTGTTCTGTCAGAATTCCAAGTTTTAGCAATCGTTTTTAACATCAGCATATCAATTTTGATTAGGACTCATTTCAAGAAACCAAAATCCAAAAGCGATCGTTCAAAATCTATCACGCCGCCCTACTCTTCAACAAATTCAACGGTATCGACATCCTCACATACACCGGTTCCCCCAGCTACAACCGTATCTACATCCCCGAATTTTTCCTTCGCCATTCCAAGTCCCCCCGTTTCACCGTATAATTTCCACCCAGAATCGTATACAACAACAAACAACAATTCAAAAGCAACAATACATTCATCCAATTCGCCAAATCTAACAGACTTTCAACTTCCCGGCGTGACTTATCCGTACCCGTCATCCAACAACTCAACGCCTCGTCCCATTCCAATCCTCGACTCATCTACCCCTAGACCCATATCAAACATCACTACACACAATCATAAACCCGTAACCTCTTCGTCTTGGTTTCAATCAACCTTGTTGCCGTCTCCACCGCTGAAACCGGTATATACTGAAGAAAACGCCCAATTGGCGGGTACCATTCCAATCATTTGTTCTCTGGATTCACGAATGAACGGGTTAGATTTGTTGCTTGAAGCTTGTAAATATGATATGGAACAAATTGAGAGACCTGGATGAGGATATAACTGAGTTTCAGTTGATGCGAGAATGGTAGCCCGTGTTGGTGATTTGTGAGAATTAAAAGCGTTTTGTAAATATGAGGATGACCAATGTATCTTTAATATACCATATCAGTCTTTATTTTCTTAAAATGATGATTCGTTGATGCGCTATAAACGATCATTCAAAAAAGTTTAAAAGATTTTGATATTGCAATATCCGCCGTCTTTTCATGGCCCGACGATAATCGTTCATTGTATTGATTGGTATTACAAGTTTTGTTTTTCTTACATAATTACATTTTGATTATTTTTAGTTACGCTCCACGATTATAAAATCCTGCAAAAACAATCCAACTCGTTAACAAGAGTATTCCCCAAAAAGTCAACATCACCTGATTAATCCTTTTCGTTTCAGTTTTTTCCTTCGCTTTTAATATATTTCTTTCACTTCTGGAACTTGTAATACTTCCTCGTAAACTTTGAGTTTCCAAAGTTCCAGTTCCACGGTCATTCCCGTCCAAGTTGGATCCGTCATTGGATAATTGTTCTGATGTCGTTGACTCTTCCAGTAACGCTCTAGATTCCCCAGTGTCTTGATTTCGTGAGAGTAACGTCGATCGGTCGGTTGAATTGGCGGATAATAATCCTTTGTTATGAGATTTATCGATGTAGATTAGGAATAGAGATAACGTGACAGCCAGAACGGCCATTACGGTGAGCAATGTCATTGGGGCGGTGTAGGATTTTGTTTCGTCTTGAAGGAATCTGTGTTTAAATGGGTTAATGGTGGAATAAAATGGATAGAAAGAACAAAGAAAATTTCTGAAAACATACCCAACAAGAGGGTCCATCATCGTTGTGGCAATGTTGCTGGCGGATTTGTATATTCCCTAAAGAAAAAGAGCAATGGTGTTACTGGGCAGACTAATAAACACACACATGAAAGGTAATGGACTTACCAAGGCGGTGCCTACACTACTCAACTTAATAATCAACGGAATACTGGATACCATACTGACAGGACCAAAAGTTAAACTGATAGAAAATAGCAACAGCCCCACAATAGGCGTCAATGGTGCGAATCCTAAGAGCACAAACGACAGTAATAGCGAAGTGGTCGCTCCAAAAGTGATAAGCGGACGATGGCCATGCCTGTCGAGCATGTAGCCTAGAAATGGTGACACTACGATAGGAAGAAACTGTCCGACGGATGCATTATAGGCTGCTAGAGTCTCGGTTTGATTGAAGTGTAATTTCATCAACTAAAGACACAACAACGGAGAATTAGAATACCAAAAGTACACAAGCGCATGAAAAGCTAGGGATTATTTACCTCCGGAGCGATATGTAAAAAGACAGTCCAACTTCCACCCATCAGAAACGATAAATATGCAATCACCCAAAACATGCCCGTGAATTCCATTACATCGCCTATATTAAATTTCTGCTTTCGTCGCAACCTTTTGTATTCTTCTTCTGTTACAATATCGCTTCTCCCACCCGCTTGTTCCCGGTGATAACGCTTCATTCCGAATACATAAAAAACATTGATTGCAAGAGAGAAAGCGCAGAGAAGAAAAGAGAGGTAGAATGGGGTGCCGTACCAGCCGGACACATTCTTGATGGGGACAACGGTCGCAATTGAAAGAAAACTTGATAGCCGAGCAACGGCGATCTGTGTATTGCAAAGGTAGACCAATTTGAGAATTCCCAAATTACACACGAGGAGAGATGAGAATCATATATTGTAATATACCTGAATACCAATAGTAATAGACAACCATTTTCCTCTAAACCAATGTGCCAATATCGTGTGCTGCACGGTGACAATAGTTCCTGATCCTAGACCGTAAAGAGCTCTCCCAAGAACCATTAAAGGGAACGAGGAAAATGAAGCCGACATTGCCACGAATAACTCTCCAAATGTAATTAGGAATGATGACAATAATGATCCGGTAGCCACCCCGAAAATATCGATGATGCGACCACCGAGGACAGGAATTATCGTGTTGACCTGACAGAGAGCACATCAGTTAATTCGACTGACATTTAATGGCTAAAAATACAAACGAGATATAGTTACCAGCGAAACACCGGATTGGAGTACTCCGTATTGCTGAAAGCAAGAAATCGAGTTAGACCTGGCCCCGTATGGATCGTTTCCACTTAAATTATTCAACGTTGCTCAACTCACCGCATTAGATATATTCAATTCCTCTTTTAACGTACTCTTTAACGAACTTAGAACATGGGCTGAATAATGACTGCCTATGCTTAACAATAACGTACAAAACAAGGCGAAAAGTTTCCACCTAACCGGGGCATGTTCAAGACTAGAAATATGCGAAGAAATGTCTTCGGATTCTTTGTCCGAATCTATATCCACTTGATTGGTATCTGAATCTACCGCATATTGTGATGAATTAGGCTGGGTATTTGGTATGGAAGAGGATGGTCGGATGGTCGGTGACATGGTGGAAAGTTCAGAGTCGCTATCAGATCGAGAGTTGCTGGTGTTTGTGTTGGTTCGAAGCCGCACTGGAAACATACTCTACGAATGAATTACAATACCATTTGGACTGCCTTTGTCGTTATTGACACCTTGCGGTTGTTTAAGGCTCAATTTGCCGGCCGCTTTGTGATGAAGGAAAGTGGAAATATTGAATTCGCTCAGTCAGCCTTTCACTTCCGAATGGCCACGCCGGATCTGATAAGTGCGGAAAGTTCATGACGATCCTTACCAAACTCATCCCGCCAGACCGACATCTTATCGTAATTATATAGGCGTAGGCATTAATGAACGTGGCAGGGAACTTTAATATATGAGTAATGAGACACAAATGCATGGTAAAATATATTTAATTCATATCATTAAAAAAGTAACTGAAAGGTTGTATATCGAACAAAGTGGTTCGCGCTATAATACAAAAGGAGGGAAATGATCCAAAAACTTAATCCCCAGAAATCTGGTTCCGTCTTCACAATTCGACTGACATCTAGCACATTCATGAACGCCGCATGAGATCGGCACTTCCGTATCTAAGTCCAAACGAAATGTTTCTTTTTCTTCGCAACACCTTTCTTCTTCGGATTCGATTTTGCAGGTTTAAATGAACCAGTAAATTTGTTCCCCGCCTTCTTTTTCTTGTTTTGAACTGCTGTTGCCGCTGATTCTGAAATCAACCAGAAAAAAGGCAAAGCACAATGTCTTGTCAGTACGTATTCCTTCAACGTATCCCCGCTGAACGGCGAACAATGACTACCAACCTTCAACCTCCATCTCTTCATCTTGAGTATTTTCAGTATCATTAATCTCTGTCTCATCTTCAACATTCATTTCCACTTCTCCCTCTATCTCTGTCTGCTCAGCATTTTCCTTCGACTTTGAATAATCATAAACCATCATTTGCTTAAAACTAAAATTCTTCGGTTCAGGAAAAGGTTCAGGTTCATTCTTCATTTTAGCAATCACATTTGCTAATCTTTTTGATTCGGCCGGTCCATGGACTTCTTGTCGTCGGATTGCTCGAAATCGTCTGTTGAGAGCAAGTAGCAAGATTTCGGTTAGAATAAATTAGGCGAGAATGGAAGGTTTGAGAATAAGAGAGAATAGATCTTACCTTTTTATTTTTGAACGGAGTGATTTGGCCATTTTTATTTATCGCTGCAATTGGTATAACGTTTTGGGATAAAGGTGGATCAGATCCGTCGGGAATCGACTTTATTTGTCTTGTCACGCGCCTGTTGCATTGAATACACTGACAAAATGGGCAATTCCATAATATTAGCGGAGATTGCTTAGATTTTAAATCGAACAGGACTTCCTGCATATATATCAAAGTTCGGGGGTCTAAGAAGAACTCTCGCACAGTACTCAAATATCTAAACAAATTCCTCGCTCAAAAGTAAGGATACCCAGATATGACAATGTAAAATCCAAGTCAAATTAAGTAGTTCATTGGTCTTGGTTTTTTCATTAGTTGGAGAGTAAATGAATAAATAGCATTTGTTTAATCGGATTTCTCATATTTATTGTCTTACAAAATTGTATTGAATTTTTGGCTGGTTATCTAATAAACTTTACATATATTACTAATTACACTGACTTCGCAAATGCTTGAAGTTGGGTCAAGGCCGCTTCTATGTCTTGTATAACTTGTTGTAATCCTTGTTTTCCTGTATTTCCTGTATTGTCGGTTCCATTTCCAGCGTTCCCTGGTTGTTCTACGTTGGGATTTCCGGCGCCAGCGCCATTTCCGGCGTTACCGGCTGCTTCGAGCAATTCGGCATCACTAGCAGCAGGGATCAGCTTTCCGACCTCACAACCGATTGGATCTTCAACTCCAGGGTTGCAGCTGTTACCCTTTGCAGTCGGGTCTCCTATTTGACCAGGTGCGAATGTAGCGGTTAATTTAGCTTTCAATGGATCTTCACCAATACTAGCTAGTGCTTTCGCCAAATTAATTTCTACTTGTCTGTTAATTTCTGGTTGACCTGTAGCAGCCGGGTCTTGATGTTGCTTTAATGTTGCAAGTTCTTGATTTTTAGGTGGGCGAGGGCACTCAAGAGACTTTTCTCCGACGGCATTGGTGTTTCTTTCAAGAGTTCTATACATCATAGCGAGAGCAAGACATGATTTTGGAGCTTCGCCAGCTTTAACTCTTGTGATCGCGAGGTCAGCAATCTCTTGTTGAACACATTCAGCGACATCCCCTTTTTTGGCTACTGTACCGGCACTGTGAATAATATTACGGTAAATATGCTAGGATTTAATTATTCGTACATGAATCAAAAGTAACGTACGCTTTTTGTCCGAGCATTCCGAATATAACATCAGCATTCCCTTGGAATCCGTTGGCTTTTAACACATCAGAGGACACACAATTTCGGAACTCGTTGGTGATTGTTGCATCGTGCTAGATGTCAATGAGATTATAGGTATTAGTATTGTACATTTCAAATTAAGACTATTGTCATCTATTTACCGAATGTTCTTGTGGTACTTGACGTCTCATCATTCTCATTCGCCTTTTTGGTATCTCTGAAGTCAACGTCCGAGCGCTGACATTAATTGAAAGTGCAAGAAAGCACAACACGGTTATTATTTTATGTGAGAGCATTTTTGATTGTTTTGATTGTTGGTCGTCAATTGCGGAAGCGGTTACTTGTGACGTCCAGAGTGAATTTGAATTTTGAAAATAATGTAGGAGGACAAAGCAACTTTTATAGACGCAGGACAGTACTAAATTAGTAAATGCACAGCTTTTGAGCCCCAATTACATATAAATATATTGAAGTTTTATTAAGTTAATGGGTCAATAAATATTTTGATTGTGTTTCTCAGCGGTATTGTGGTGCAAGAATCGCGTTATTAAAGGTCTTTCGTTGTGGCTACAGAAATTAGAGAAAGCACACTTGTAGCGTGGGATGATGACATTCAATGATGGCCTTGATGTTATGAACACATTAATAGTAATAACGTGAATTTGATTTCTAATTATGACTAAATTAAGCGAAGAATTGGCTTCTATTTGTGAACCAGAACAGGATGCATACCAACATTACATTTGAAAGCAGTAGACAAAGTGACGAATTTTGTTATAATGAATTGATCTGCCATTGACCAAATAAAAAATTTGAATGAACTGCTCGACCAAAAGTCAAAATAGCACAATTGAACAAAATTGAAAAAAAAAAAACTCTCGAGCGGGGAATTGAACCCCGGTCTCCCGCGTGCTGTGGGCGTCGCCAATGACAGGCGGGGATACTCACCACTATACTACTCGAGAACGATGTATGCATTTTTTATTATATAATTGACAAAGGCGATATCTTTCTAAAAATCCATGGATAGTTAATTTTATGGTCAGAGGAAATGAAGAACGCTTACTTTTAGCTTCCACTTAATGAAAAAATCCAGACATTTTGGATATGCCGTTAAGGTAGCATGAAAATATGGTCATTTTGCGATGGAGAAAGAAGACTTATTAAATCACCCTTCAAAACCCTGAGAATCATACAGTCCGCCATTCTTCCAGAGCCCGATTCTAGTACTGATATACAGTCCCTTATAACAGTTCAACATTTTCCACACTACAATATCAAATACCATAAACGACTATGACGATCACGATTAAGCATGATTTTTATGTTTCGCAGGTAAAACGATCAATACCGAAGCCACAGGATTTAGCATTATTAGTATGCAGATTCTGATACAGGCGAAATACAGGTTCACATTAAAGATAATATTTTCAAATTGCATTAACTATAACGTAATGCGTTTTAGAATTTTCAAAAAGGATGATTTGCGAACACTTTAGTCTGAGTTTAAGTTGCTGACAGATCGTAGACTGACTTAGCAATACGAAACGCTATACCGTGGTAATGCGACGGACTGACTTAGCAATACAAAACGCTATACCGTGGTAATGCGACGAATTTATGCCTCATGATGCACGTGCGAGATCAATACCGTCTCAAAATGTCGCACTCCCCCACACATGAAGTGGTAAAGCAAGAAATATTTCACTGATACAGACGAACTTTACTATTCGAGCAATCAGTTATTACATAACGTTCGGCGTCTGGAATATTACTGTACCGGCTTGATTCGGATCGAATGTTAAATTTTTATGGAGCTGTCATACTCAGAGTATTGGATTGGCCCCTCATTTCAACACATCAAGAATATATACATTTTTTCACTGGAAAGAATTTAGACCTATTGGGTCCTTTTGTGGTGGTAAAACATATCCATGTCTCATAGTTCACAGAAAAATTGCTCGGTAATCATTTAAGGGAATTATTGTATCGTAAAAATTAAACCCGAGAATAATGGGACAATAAATTAACACAATATATTACTTATTCCCTTGCACGATCTTTTGGTTTCCAGCATTATCCCCTCGTCGAAGAATTGTTCCCATCACGGCCATCCTAGAAAATACAAGCAATCCTTTCGCGATTTGTTTGTCCATCGTATGGTTCAGAGTAATCCAGTCATTGAGAAGATGTTGAAGTTCCAATTTTTTCGTATCCGAAATTGTCGATGACAGTGGAATCGATGTTGAACTGGGATAGGTTATTTCGAAGAAAGGGGAATTTTGTATACATTAGAAGTTAATTGAAATATGCGAGAACCAAGATGACTTAAAAAATCAACTTACATGCCCCTGGCTTCGACAGCTTTAATCAGTTCCTGTGACGAAAGGGATTGGACACCTTCGCTCAAAATTTTCTGTATAAAATCGAATGTGGTGAACTTATTATTTTGCAAATATTCAACAAATTTCTTTCATTAATGAAGGGATTGAACAAACCTGATCATCAGTCCTCAAGAACTCCAAATACTGCTCTAACCTCCTCTTTGCAAACCATTTAGTTCCCAGGCTCCGCAAACCCATATATTTGCAATAAAATCGTAATTGGTGGCCGCCAATATTGTTCAATTCAAATCCTTCATTGTATTTTGCGGATAGTTTTGAAATAGAGGAAACTGTAACGAGATCAGTGGGTTTGAACTCATTACAGGAGAAGTTGCAGGGTCAGATCTGTTGACAGATGGAGAATGAGGAGCCAATACTTACATGTTGAAAAGCTTCAGCACCAGCTTGATCTAAAATTTTGTCAGCTATGTACTTTCTCTGTTCAAACAATTTCGCCCGAGCTTTCTCGATCTAAAGAAGCGACATAGACAAACGAAGCCAGGGAGATGGACGTAGAGCCAGAGTTTCGAAGAGATTGTTGAGAACTGACTCTGACTATTCGGCAGACTGAAATACTTTAATGAGAAAATCTAAACCATACCTGTTCTTCACTTAGGCAAGTTGATGGTACCCATCCTTTAATAACCAATAATGGAATCAATTCAGGTATAAGCACTAGACAGAATATAAACGGAGCCAGAATTTGAACATCTTTTTTTGTTTGATCGACAAATAAAAAATCAGCGCGGGAGAGAGATCTAGAGGGCAATTCCTTAAGAGAGTTGTATCGGGGGATATTGGATTTGAGTAGCTTAATGCCGTTGTAGTATTGTTGTATGAATGCTTTTATTCGTTGGGTGAAAGGCGGTTTTGGAGGTGATGCAGAGGTACCGATGTGACGGAAGAGCAGAGGTCTGCAGGTCGATGCCGTCAAATGCGAAAGTCTCAGCGTCGAATGCAGCGACAATTGTTTCAATAACATACTCTCTTTCAAAGGCTTACTGTTATATATTTTTCCAACAGACAAAAAGTGTGCAAGGAAGAGTCTTTTTGGGACAGCAGCAACCAGCGCGCTCAAAACCAACGTGCGGAACTTAAATTTGTATCCGCAGAAGTTGAAAAATTCTTAACTTTCGTTATCTTTTCTTCTTTCATTGACTGTATGTATCAGATATCTCATGAAATATCCCTTACTGGGTGATTCTAGACTGACCTTCTCTCTTAATTTTGTGTAGCTTGCGATCATGTCAAAGTGTATTCTCGTTACTGGTGGAGCCGGATATATTGGGGTAAATATATATCTCTTTCGTTAGGTTGAACACCCAATCCAGCGAAAGAATCTGTGCTTATTGTTATTTCAATGCTTGCTTCGTTTAATTCCACACACTTCAAAATTCTTATGCTTTTATGTTGACTTCATAAACAACCGTCCACACTAGTCCCATACGGTCCTGGAACTTCTTACTGCCGGCCATCAAGTAGTTGTTGTCGACAATCTACACAACTCTTCCGTCGAAGCCTGTAAACGGGTGGAGAACATAACCGGGAAGTCCATCATTTTCTATAAGGTGGACCTTCTCGACAGAATGGGCTTAGAATCCATTTTCCAAGCTCACAAATTCGATGCTGTTATCCATTTCGCTGCATTGAAAGCCGTTGGAGAATCTTGCAAAATTCCTTTAGATTATTATCATAATAATATTACTGGCTCAATTATATTGCTACAAGTGATGAAGAAGTATAATGTATTTAATGTCGTCTTTTCCAGTTCGGCTACAGTGTATGGCGAACCTACCGTGATTCCTATCCCCGAAACTTATCCTACTGGTGCTACAAATCCGTATGGTAAAACTAAGCTGTTTATCGAACATATTATTCAAGATTTATGTACTAGCGATACAAGATGGAATGCGGCGTTACTTAGATATTTCAACCCCGGTAGAGTATTTCTTTGTTAATAATTGCAGAATCATCTGCCTTCGTTGTGGCAACTCTTCTTAGTGATTTGAACTGTTATTGATACAGTCATATCGTTAGTTCCCTTTTTTAACACTCTATTTCATTTCGCCTGTCTTTGTAGTGGGTGCCCATCCTTCCGGTCAAATTGGAGAGAATCCCAAGGGTATTCCTAATAATCTAATGCCCTACCTCGCTGACGTGGCCATTGGCAAACGTCCATTCCTCTCCGTCTACGGCTCCGATTATGACACTCGAGACGGAACCGGCATCCGTGACTACATTCATGTCGTCGATCTTGCTTTGGGACATCTTGCAGCCCTTAATAAACTTTTCGTCGCTAATCCTGGCTGTGTTGTTTACAACTTAGGAACGGGAAAGGGAAGTACAGTTTTGGAAATGGTAAAGAGTATGAGTAAAGCTGTAGGAAAGGATTTGCCGTACAAGATTGTGGATAGACGGCCTGGCGACGTCAAGGATTTGACAGCTGATCCCAAAAAAGCTAATGAGGAGTTGAACTGGAAAGCGGAAAAAAGTATTGACGAAATGTGCAGAGATTTGTGGAATTGGCAAACGAAGAATCCAGAAGGCTATGAAAGTAAAAAGTAAAATTCGATCGGGGATGGTAGAGTTTGACAGAAAGGACCATTGGAAAAACAATATAAAAATCCTCATTGCTGATCTGGGGGTTGTAAGATGTTGTTGGCTCAATAATATTGTCCAGTCCATGCAGCTGCCAATACTGTTTAATTTGGATTATCAGTGTAAAATTGAGTGGCCTGACTGATTGATTGCACATAATTTGGAGTCAATGACTCCGACATTTTTATTCAACCGAGCATCACAAGTATACCAAAAGTTGAAAGTTGGGTATCAAGGTTTCACTAATAAACCTTAGCTGTCTTTGCACTGAATCGCATCAACTTCTCTCGTTACCGTTAAAGTAACACAACGTAAAGTGACCTAGCTATATTTTAGAGCTATTGACAAACTTAAATCTAACGTAAGGAGAAGGTGGCGTGAAAAAGTTCTTATCGACACATCTGCTCGTATAGCATCACATGTTCGACCTCTTTGTCTCTGTCTGCATGCGGAAGTGATGCCCAAAGCAGGACTTTTGTACCTGTGTAAGCAATGAATGGATAATAAGAATACAGGTCTTGTTTTGTATCAACTCAGGAACAGAAAGCCAAACAAACCTGAACTATCTAACCTCTCCGTATAGGTAATCTGCTCCATATGAAACATCCAAAAATGACCATTATTACAAGCATCAAGGCATGTTTTGCATGGTTGTGTAACATGATAGCCTACTACGTTACCGCTGTATTCATTTACGTTTGTTGGAAGCAAGTATTTAAATCAATCGTTAATAGTTAAATACAGAAAAAAGACGTCAGTTGATTCATAGAGCAGCTAATGTAAGGATAAGTTTAAGACTGGAAAACGAAGAAAGATAAGACATCCAACTCCTACCATCCGAGACAAGCGACATCACGTATTCTGCAACGACACTTTTGTGTAGTGTAATCATCGTTGACAAGTTGAACACTGTTCAAGATGTGACGATAGTAAAATCCAGCCAGAGAGAGTTAGACGGAGTAAATGATTTAAATTTTAGGCATATTTTTTGAATATTGAAGGAAAGAAATCGGGTTAGGGAACAAGAGCAATGGAGTTAGTTGAATCGTCCACAATTAGGTTATAGAAAGGGTCAAAGCAGATGGAATAATCTCATATTTTAAACAATCTTTCCGATAAAGTAAATAATAGCTATAATATATCTCACCGACGGGTTCGGTTTTAATTAAAGTCAATGAACGAGATTTGATGTACATACCATTTCGGGGGAGTATCAGTTGAAAATAACTCCACGCCAGCATCTGCCAGCAAGATTGCTTTCATTCCTCTATTGCAAACTGGGGTTTGGCAAAACTTACACTTCAATTTACATACGGACTTCGACCTAAATCTTGGAGGAACAGGTTGCTGAGATTGAACAGAAGATGCGGGGATAAACTGAGGAATCTGAAATTGTTGTTGCGATGAATTAGGATGAGCATGTGAATGAGAATGAGAATGATTATGCGCATGGGTATGTGAGTTCGAGTAGGAAAGGTTGTAATTTAAATGGAAAGGATTCATGGGATGACTGGACAATTGAGGAAATGAGGAGTCTGACATTTTCGAGCTTGTGATCAATGAGAGTAGAAACAGTCGATATGAAGAACCGATCCCTAAATTCCACAAATGTAGCAGTTTTCTCAGCGGATTTTGGAGATTCTATGTTTTCCGAGGAGGAAATCAGAAGCAGGTGAGAGTGGTGTGGACGGTGTAAAACTGCATTATGCTGGCTCTGTGGGGCCCATAGTTGCGGGAAAGACACCCAAAATGCACATCTGTGTGTTGCAGACAAAAGATCAAAACTGAAAGATATTTTGAAGATGGTTAGTTTTAATAGAAAGAATTTTCATTCCATTAGCTCTCTGCTTCTTCTATTTGAGGCTGCTAACAGCTAAACTGCATATTTGCTGCACGCGTGCGCTCTGGCTCGTCCTAATTATCAAGAATGAATGTTATTGTTGAATGACTTTACTCGGGACATTGGACTGGAATTTATTATGAGAACGTTTCCATTTGAGCTAACGCTGATGTAAATCTGATTTCATTTGGAACATCTGATCGTACAATACGTGATATTGACCAAGGTTGGATACATGTGATATACATTGGTCCAAAATATATAGGTCTAACCAAACTTATATACTTGAACTACTTTAGGAGCGTTGGCGGCCACTGTTTGGGCCTTCGACTTTTCGATTTCAACATTTAAAAGGTGTTGACGGTTAGATTCTTCAATGCATTGATGCTCTCTGCGCACGACTTCGTCGAAAGTTTCATCTGTGGCCCACAAAGGGTTGACATCACCCACGACCGCCCCATGAACAGTTGTCGCAGTTCGCATTCGTAAAGAGATTAATCTGTGTCCTTCTGGGGCAGGATAATGGTAATTCCAACCATCTTCCTTCCCAAATGCGCCCATGGTACTGCCACCAATTGGACCGATAATTCTACCAGATGAAGTCTGAAAACCGATACTTTGAATTACTTCCTTTCTGCGGCCGAAAACTTCTACTATATGCTCATTGCTATCCAGCTGAAAATTTTCGGTTTTAACGCCACCAGTACCCCCACACACTTCAGCGGAGGTTCCTCGGAGCTCAATTCTATCAACCCATTTAGCACCCCGGATAAAAACACAGTTGAACTTTCTTTCTGGGCGAAAAACGTAGTCGGTCGATATTTGAGCTCCCATTTGCTGAGTTTCAATGGACAGGGAGGAAGCGGGTGAGGAAAACAGTTAAAGCTGTGAATTGGACTTCCGTGGAGTCTGTCAGATGGTTATATTGTGCTGGTCCATAGAATAGTCGATGGAAGTCGCGAAGAGTTCTGGAGTCCAAAGATAGTAACTACTGTTTCGGCTGAGCAACACAACGAAATGAATATGATAGCAGTATCCTACATAGAAAGCAACGTCGAATTTTATTTTATCAAATATTGAAACCATCTTTGTACAGACTCGTACTTATTGTTGAGCTGGCATGTCCTTGGCACAATAGATAATGTTGAAAGTAGTAAATGTGTAAGGTTGTGCTAATGCTTTGATAGGTCAAGTTAAATATTTCTGCGTATATACGCAAATATGCTCGAGCGCTGCACGAACCTTGAATTATTTGAAGTGACAATTCGTCTATATCAAAACTTTCGACATCAAGGTAATATTTGAGAAAGAACTTTTAGGGGGACCGTCACACCGTGTCGTGTCCCAGCGACAATCACGTGAATGCGTACACACTGTATGCGATGTGGATACTCGTCCAGAATCGAGCGTTGAGATTGGCAGAAGATGGGTCAGAAGCGCAAGATACAAGGTTATTTGTATATTGATCAACCGTGCAAATACATCGAATAACATCTCCCTCTTTTTTTAGATAATCTTCCAGACACTGAAGTATCAGGCGTGTCAGATTACTCTGATGTCGAGGGCTTTGATATCCACGAATTGCCACCGCCAAAAAATGCAAGGTTCCGTGCACCAATTATATTGGTACTATTTCGCATAACTTGCATAATTTCTTTAGACTTACATTTGAATTAGATTGGCAGTCGACATGCAGGCAGTTTCACTATGTAAATTGTCGGAGAAGAATGTAATCCGCTCAGAGAAGTATGGATTATCCGTCATCGGTCTGCGAAAAGGAGAGGTAGATTTTTTCCGTGTTTGTTGTACAGGCTGTGTGAGTTCTTAGGCTGAATTAATCTTACGTTTGAATCAAGACTATTTGCTTTCAAGGATATGCTCTGGTTTCCGCTGTTCTCGGTTCCGCCAATATTTCTGGCTACAACATGACTTCGCTTCACGGTGTGACAGAAAATACACTCAGTCTTGATTCTATCATACCGTTTTATCCGGTATATTCTCCGAAATCACATCCGCTCGCAATCATCGAATCAATTGCCCACGCCTTAACTTCCAAATCAAAACCATCGACTGTTGAATGCGTGATACCAAGTGGGGAAATACTCCGAGTTGAGTCTTCATCTCGACTTTATGAAGAAATTAGTCATCTCGTCGAATCACTGAAGAACACGGGACGATTGTTTCTTGACACAATGATAGCTGTTTTGGACTTATCATTTTGCGGAATTGTTGGGATAGAATCTATGAATCCTTTGTATAAAGATCTTTTCACTCCAGATTATTTGCACAATAAAGAGGATCCGAATACAAAGGCAATTACTATGATTGGAGTTGACGGTTTCTTTCCGGTTGGTTTAGTTCTCTACTGTCAGTTTTCAATCGACGTAGTCATTTAAATTTGATGTGAGTAGATTGTTAGACCGACGCCTGGCGTATCAGCTCTTTCTCTTCCGGAAAGTTGGTTCGCAAATGTAGATAGCCTGCTCTCTAAGTCAACGCTACAGACGGATAAGAAATCTGCTCCTATTATATTAACTTTCGGTAATCGAAACGTCGGCAAAAGCACCTTTTCGCGGTTTCTTGTAAATTTCCTACTTAATGAGTACGCCTTATATTTATCAACGACTAATGTTTCATAGTTCTAACATGGTCTCTCAGATATCCTAAGGTTGCATTTCTGGAGTGTGATGTCGGTCAATCAGAATTCACATCACCAGGACTTGTGTCATTAAATATTGTTTCGACACCTTTATTGGGTAATTTTATTCTTCATCCAAATTTGGTGAATTGGATTAATGAATTCTACTTATCCATTATTTAGGTCCTCCATATACTCATCAGCACCAACCTTATCGCACCGCATTCATCGGGTCCACTTCGCCGAAAAACGACCCAGATTACTACATTAGCTGTATCTCGTCACTGTTGAAAGCATATCAAGGGTTAATACCGACGACATGGGAATCTGAAGGAACTCTAATTCCGCTTGTGATAAACACTCAAGGTTGGATTAAAGGTACGTATCTAGATTTCTGTTTCTTTGGCCAGCGGAGAACTCACCTATATAATAGGAATGGGCGAAGATTTATTAGTCAACATTTTACAATTGTCCCGACCGACGCATGTTTATCATATATTGCCATCAAATGCGACCATACCGCCAGCAGACTCTTCAGTACTTCTGAGTGTACAGTCTACCTTGCGGTCATTGAAATTAGAAAGCCCCGAGTTGGACCCCCAATTTTCGTATTTTATGGGGGTAACCAAGGACGTGAAGTATGTAGATTCTTTGTCGCCGAAAATTGTTTTACCACTTACATGTATTCATCGATTTAGACCCAAACTTTCGGCGACTGATCTTCGACATCTTTCATTACTTCTTCATCTCCATCGAACTCACAATCATAATATTCTCACAGTTCCTCTCTCACCATCCCTCTCCCGGCCACTACCATGGTACGACTTTACGCCATTGTCTCACTATTCACCTTACATTTATAAACTACCTTGGAAGAATTATCATTTCAAGATTCTTGGAACCGATGTGCCATATTCCGATATACTTTACGCCCTAAATGGCACCGTTGTTGCATTACTGGAAGAAGACTTAGAAGCAACAACTTTTCAACCTCCACCGATATCTTCCTCCGAACAGTCGAAAACATTTGATCAGTACCCTCGATACCTTCCTCCATCAGCTACTCTTTCTATACCGCCTCTCAACACATCACACAAATTCCACTCATTCGGTCTCATTCATTCTATTTCCCCAGCTACACAAGAAATAATACTCTATTGTCCCCACCCTATCGAGGAACTTAAAAGAGTGAACACTATAGTCAGAGGAACAGATATAGACCTACCTGCTTGGGAAATCGTAAGGGGGATTGATGGCTTGGTGGGGGGCGAGTTTGGACATACAAAATCGAAGCATTCTGTTCCATATATTAGTTTCAAAAGTGGCGAAGGAATGGGTGCACAAACAATGAGAGTGCGGAGGAATTTGTTGAGAAGGAAATTACATGCCTAAAAACTCGGGTGTCTAATCTATAATCAGTGGCTTGTTCGTCTTAGCTCAATCGATCAATGCTCGAAATTGCGAAAAATAAATCATATTGGTCAAAAAAGCTACACATGTTTGTCGTTTCCCTGACTGGATATTTTTTCCTGAATGAGTCTATCGATACATAAAGCGCTACGTATACATTAGGTATAAGTTCCATCGCAAAAACAGCTGATATTTACATATTGAACGGAGATAACAATCTTGATAAATAGACTTGAGACCAAAAATTCTCGAGAACAAGAGGTGAATAAATAAGTTTCTCTAGGGTATCTGGATTTAAGGACTAATCCTCCTATACAAACTCGAGTGGCAAAATAACCCGAATTTACTTTTCCTTGATGATAGCTTCAGAAGTCACTTCCACTTCCGTATTCACTCTCACTATCGTTTCCGTCAGATGTAAATACCGGACTGGGATTTGGGGTTTCGCCTGGGGTATCCATTCGAAATACTTTTGATTTTGAATGCGTCGATTTGGGGCTTGGATCATCAAATATGTTGATGTTCTCGTCACCGGCATGGCTATTAGCAGAGGTAACGTTGACGTCCAGTGTTTCTTCGGCCTGAAGTGATATTTCAATGTAATATTTGATTATGGTATCGATTGCACCCTGCTTATTCAAAAAATGTGGAGGTAAGTTTAGGCCGAACGAGGAATGATAATAAGAAATATTCTCACGTTAGAGATGGTTGAGAATTTCTGAACTCTATTAATCTCATCTTTGATGATATTATCGCAAATGGCGGACATATCAGGAGCGATCATCTGAACGGTTGTTTTTAATGCGCTAATAGCCAGTACTGACGGAAGCTCCTTCGCGAATGTGTAGTCTGAGAAAGAGAAGAAGTTAAGCGTAATTCCTATTGCGATTACAAAGAAATGCAGCAGGACAAACCCATCATTGCATTATTCATCATCCACATTCCTTTCAGCCAAATGCTGTGTAATAAGTATTGATCCGTCAGAGGTAGAAGCACCAAGAAAGCTTCGAAGAAGACAGCAGGTGTAACAAGATTCAGTTTCCACTGAAGATGACTTAGGATGCAAGCCTCATAAGACTAGGCAGCAAACCAAAAGAAAAACTCAGCAATTCGTCCGCAAGCAATGACATTAACTCCGGAAAGAGCAACATGAAGATTACCTCTAACTCCTTCTTTGAAAACATATCATCAGCCAAATCGCACATGACACTAAGCAAACCCGGCGCTCCTTTCTTCATTGATGGAACAGTCTCTGCATATTTCGCCGCAATGACGAGACATGCACCTATGAGCGTGGTAAGTATAAGCATTAATGCACAACGCGTTTCTGTCAAATGAGTAAAGACGAATGACCATACTTCCTAGTAACTGGTATCTAGATGTTTTAATTTGTTGGGTGCAACAGAATTTATCGATATATCTAATGGCCAGATGGAATACTTCTGGGTGATAAGCGAAAGAAGGGTCGTTGATTATCTATGTATGGAACGGATCAGTTTTACATCAATGGTATTCAGGAATTGTTTCGGCAATAAGACAGCCACTCAGGACATTCAATGTTCTTGAAACTAAAATCCCAATAACGCTATCTGATTACTATTCACTATTCAAAACCGCAATCTTTCAAAATTCACGGCTGTAGTTGTATTCTAGGCGAAAATAAAAACAAACAAACTTCGAAGTCACAGCATGTATGCCTTCTCCTTACGAAAAGGCAGTGGTAGCAGACTAAAAGTAATAAAAACCATACCTCCAGCAGCCACTCTAATAACATAGTTCGGTTCTCAGCTGTGATTTCTTCCTGAGAGTCCAAGAAGTCGTGTCGAATGCATTCTTTCACTTCACAACGGAACATCCAATCTCTAACTTCGATGGGAATAGGATCTATCCGTAGCAACGACATCGTCTAACCGTCTGCAACCACAAAATGGAGAATATGAAGGTGAAGAAGGAATTCAATGTGCTTTGTGAATTGGGTGCTCGTAGGCCGTGAGTTGGAAATGGACTGGAGCAGAGGCGGAAAGTAAATACAAGGAGGAACGCGTCTTCTCTCAATGCAAATCCTTTTATTCCCCACTCTTTATCTGTTCGCCGACACCGTTATGCACATGCTACTATATACAAGTCTATAAATGCTCTTTGCTTCATACCGTTACAGATGAACGATTCCCCATCGCCTCTTCCTGCTGGTCCGTCTTTGTGCATTCTTTAACACAAAGGGGACAAGTCCTACTGACAGAGTGCCATTCATTTGCACAGTCTAAATGAAAATGATGACCGCAATCCAGTAACCTCAGAAGTTCACCTTCTTCGTAAGACGACAAGCAAATTACGCATAGTGCATCGTCTTGATTTGGTACAGTAAATCCGGGATATTCGTTTAGCCCTTCCTTATTCGGATTCGAAACATTACTAGCATTGAAAGTCGGATTCGAAAACAACTCATTCGACAGATTTGAAGTAAACCGCACAACTTTCAACTTCTCTTTTTCTTTCTTTGTTAATCCTTGCCTAGGGCGTCTGGGAAGCGGGCCCCCAATCCAAGTTCCCATTGTTCGCACGGGGTCATCCCCAAGATGGACAAGCCTTAAGGAAACAAGCACTACGGGAAGACAAAAAATAACAGCACAGCATAAAAAGAGAGGAAATAGAATAACTGCGTAGTTTATGACCATCCAAATCGCGGTTCCCAAGTACAAATTCGGAGACTCGGCTCTACACACGGGTTGCGCAATTACCCAGTAGTTGGCAAGAACAAACAGCATAGTCGCTGCAAAATCTACCATCGATTTGAGACTATAATATACTATATTAGGTATAAATCTCTTCACTGAAGGGTCAGGTACGAGAACATACCTTTGGATGTGCATAGCGAAACGGGTGCTGGAAGTTCTAGTTTCCACTTCTCCCAGTCCATTTAAATTTCTGACTTGATATGGATCCAATCTTTCCCTTGCTACCGGGTGAAGGTGAACATACCAAACAATTGGTACAGCTACCATACTTTTTACCACATATGCCACGGTAAATCCCTTTAATTCTGCGCAATTGTCAACGAATGAGACAGCAAGTAACGCGATTCCCCCGGCTATCTGTGCTAAGTGTAAGATGGACGACACTGCCAGATATATTTTAGAGGCTGTCGTAATTTGAGACCAATTGTCTGCAATCAGGCTCGCAACGTTCCATCGTATCGTCCGGCTTTGTCTATTGGACACTGAGTAGCGAACACTTTCTATCTTAGTTTACGGTTTGTTGAATTGTACCGCAGTAAAGATATACGTACCGAGAGGACGTATTCGGTTAATGGGAACAATATTTGTAATTGATCGTATGGAACTGCTACGAGAAAAGCTGTGGGAATTTGAATGTTCCAGGGATTGTTGACTTTCGCTGTGGACGTTCACGACGACGTCGTTACCCAAAGTGTTGGGTCCGACTTGTTGGTGATTCTCGGATGTCATGATCGTACTTTAAAGGTGCATACTCGGATATGTCGCATGATTAGAAGGAAAGAGAGTTTTCCTGGAAATGTGGGGCGAACTCAGAGTTGGATTAATGAATCTACACATGTATCCCATCAGACTCGGTAACTCGTTGAAGTCCCTGAGCGCTGCGGCTCACTTGCGGCTCTCACCGAGCCAGGAGTCTTTCAGGAATCAACTGCGTTAAACTCATGTACATGCCTGAATATTATCGGCTTTCTTCAATTTAATTATTTCTACGGCATTTGCGCAATATCCGCTACAGTAACATGAGTACAGAGGATTTCTTACGGTAGCAGCGTTCTCCATCTTCGCAATTCATCTAACAATTTAGCGCTATGGCTTTATACTTTGAGAGCAAGCTTTTATGTAGGCGCATCGGTGTCACAGGGAATTTCAATGACTGCAGGATATGTGAATCTGTGACGATCTTCAATATGCTGCCACTTTGCCATGGTGTGGCCACCACAAACCTGTTGTTCATGTAAGCTGAACTGACTGAATGCACTCTCCTTGTAGCACAATGGTGACCTGATTCATTAATTTGCCCCTTCCCAATCAGGATTCGCTCGCACAAAATTCCCTCTGCACTCAAGCACACGACTAAATTCCACCCGCCTCAGCGGCGCGTCCCACAAACCAGCCCCACCAATGACCCACAAGTTCGATACTATATTAAGATAATAGTTGACAATCCAATGCTACCACAAAATATTACTTTTGAGGCAAATATTCGCAGCATCGTGCCCCCTGGTCCAGAGCATTAACTGGTGTTCAAAGATCTCTCCATATTAGGACATTTCCCTTGCAGGTCGAGGACATAACGTTTTTCCTCTTAAAATGAACGGCGTCGGCTCATCTGCATCGACACTAATGGATCCAGTACGCAAATCAAGCAACTTAACTGGAAATGAGTCCGACATCTTGAAGTACCTAATCCCGATAAGTCTAGGTGCGACATTGATACCGAATCTGATAGCTCTAATAGTGTATCTTTGCATACGTTTCTGGTTGAATTCAAAAGCTGGAAAACGGTTGACATTTACATTATCATGCTGGATATGTATTTCGGCCATGCTCTATGGAGCATCTCGATATTTCACCCACTATGTCAATCTAAATTTTATGCTGTGTATGGGGATGATTTGGTTAGACGCATTCGGACATCTCATGATTGTCTTGCTGACATCAGTGATTGCCAGGGTATGTCACGGCCGTAGAACAGTCGGAGAATGCAAGGACTCGCTAACATAATTACTCTAGCAATTACAAGTTGTCTTTGAAATCTCGAGGAGGGAAAGTTCCAACAATGCCAAATGGTATATCTTTGCAGCACTCTTAGTCGCGGCAGCTGCGTCTGGAGTTCCATTGTATTTCAACGTCTACACATACGATAACAAAACTAGGAGTAAGTACCAAAACTATCGCTTAGAGTTTGTACCGCCATACTAAAAGTTCTTAAACCTATTTTCAGCCTGTTCGTTTAACGTCGCTTCATCAATGAATGCCTTAACTGTGACAGTAAGTTTTTTTTTTGGCGGTATGTCATGTTTCCACTATCATATATTAACCGCAGATACTTGGTAGTACGGTATACTGTACGCGCCTGTGATAGTTTGCATTTGCTATTGCATATATACGTCGGTTAAAGTGTCTTGCGTTATATATGCTATTTCCCGGGGCCTGCGAAAAATGGATGCATCCATTCGAACTGGTTCATCCCAGGCCGGTAATAGCGGCGTGGTGAAAAAGATTGCAAGAAGGTAATAAAGCATGCTTAATAGCCCGGAAATATGGAGCTAATTATTTGTCCGCGTAGGCTTGTTTTCTTTTGTCTGGCCATTTCAGCAACTCAGTCGGTGAATGTGGCGTTCGCAACGACTCTTTACATCAACAAATCCGTCGCATTCCCTTTGGTGGTGACGTCTTACATTAGTGCCACTATTCAGGCCATAATATGCGCTTATTTTCTCATCACTGATCCCGCTATTCAATCAACCGTTCAGCGCATCAAAGATAATATTATCCACAGATACGTCTATCAGTACGAAGCAAAATATGGATATATCCCATTACCCGCTACGCCGACTTCTCCGTCATGTTACTCTAACCAAGGAGAAAAAGTACGAAGGCCTTCCTTTTCATACAATCCACCTTCGTCACCGATAACCCGTTCACCACCTCGAATGGATTGGTCTCCGCCGATGTCTCCAAGTACAACTACATTTTCGTCCCGTCGACCATCTGCCTCGAATGTACAAACTCCAACGCCACCTTCTCCGACGGTAGCGGAACGACGTAGACCGTCTTTGTCGCCGTTAGTTGTTTCAACCTCACGAAGACCATCCGCAGCTTCCGTTGGAGCCCCGACAATGATATCCCATCCGAACAATTGGGAAACAAAAATGTATCGATTGGTCAAATATACATTTGGCAAAAAGAGTGCGTACGGGTCCAATGTGCAAGTCACAAACAATTGGAGTATGTGGAATAGGATAGCCGAAGAAGAAGTGGGGTTATAAAAAATTGTCTGCAGTGTGACCCCATTTTATGGCCTTGTATTCAGCATTTCAGTCTAAGGATGTAGATATACTGAGAGCAGTGCCTCAATAAAAACTTGGAAAATACGGTTCAAATCACCAGTTCAGACTCAACACTAGTCGATGATGGGGATAACTTCGGAGCTAAACATACAACAGAACTGCAGGCCTTGGAGGCCAGAATATGCGTAAACGACACTCATAATGTACGCTACTATTGTCGCGGGGACTGCGGCCGCTCGGAACGGGAAAATTGTCAGAAGGATTGCCAGAAAAGGGGTCAACAATTGAGCACGCGAACTTTCGCTACAACACCCCACCGGATGTAAGGGGTCACTTCGGCAAGTCAAGGCCGTTTGCCAACATATATAAATGGGGAGCGTCCACCATGTCTATTCCGACAACAGCAATAGTAAAAGAAAATGAAACTGCCAATTTCTACTTGCTTGTTACTCCTCCTCGCTTCTGGAGCCCTCAATGCTCCGGCAGAGACGGAACAAAACTTGTCCACTGGAAACCGCACCTCGCTTCGTGAGCAAAAGCGAAAAATTGAATATGAAGTCGGTGGTGATGGAAAGGAAGCCAAGATTGAAATTCAATTTGAAAACCAAACAATTAAATACGAAAGTGAATTCTTCTTAAAGTATGATTTTGATTGCCTTGGTTTGGATTAACGCAGAATGATATTCATGTATTGACAATTTTCATTCAATTAATAGAGTCGCTGATATCCCTCGCACGGGTGCTAAATTCGTCATGAAAGATAATAATACCGACACCAAATTTGGTTTCAGAGTCGGACTCTTCAAAATTGTTGAAATTAATGAAGCTCGAGGTTTATCCTTAAAGAATAGTACCAACGCCATCAATTTCTTCGGTAACAGCACTCAATATTGGTCTAAAATTCAAACTTCTGCCGTCGGTACATCTGCCAGAAAATTTATGACCACCTATAGCAAACCTATTGCTGACACCGGCAAAAATGTGTCCGTTACACTTGACGCTTATGTTACCCAGGAACAAGTTGTTGTCGACAATATGACCCTTCACCCATATGGGTTGAAATATGGTCTTGTCATTGAGAACTTCCCTTTCCTATACAGCGATTCTCACTTGGCTGTTGTCAAGGGTATAACTTACAAATCTAGTATTCAGGTATTTTTACTCCTTTTCATACCAAAAGCACAATGATCATGGAAAATAATCAACTTCTCTCTCGAATAGGAAAACTACAATGCCAGTGGCAACTCCTTGAATGTTGGTGGCTACGGTAAATTCAACTGGACTTCGACAGTCCTTTACACTGATGCTACCAGTAACGCTACCACTGAAGGCACTATTTCTGCCGATCCTGACCTGATTCTTCAATCCGACAAAGCCGGTGTCGGCAATGACACCAAAGACTCTGAACATGTCGAAAGTGAAGGAAGAAAATTAATCGTCTTCAGAACTAAACCTGGTAACCACTCCAAGATTAGTTGGGACCCAGATGTTCTCCTCAACGAAGATGAAATCAGTGGTGCTAGCGGTGTAAAAAGCTCTGCCGCAATGACTACTGCTTCCGTTGGTCTCTCCCTCGTTGCATTCTTCGTTGCTGCTTTTGTAAATTTCTTGTAAGTTCACTAGGTCGGAGTCGAAAGGATGTAGTATCTGTATTATCTTTTATACCATTGGCTATATATTGACCATGGATTATACCCAGTAAACTATTTTTCTGAGTAATAAATTTATTTTTAAGATCAAACAATTCATGCTGTCTAATGACGGTTGGCATGCAATAAATTGATTTTTGCAGTAAGTATTCACTTTGTCAATGATGTTTGACATGCATTATCCAGCATTCATCAATACTGAGAATGTAAGTTTCATCAATACCAATTTTATTATCCGGCACTGAGATTTTGCATATCCACAAAATTGCCATGCGAATGCAATAAATAAGTGCTAAAACTACTATGATAATTACGGGGACGAATTAGAATCTTCTACCCCACTGTCGAAATCTAATAAATCTAAAATAGCTTTCATACTATCCATCTCTTGATCAATTAATCTCTCAACTTTAATACTATTCTTTCTCCTCTCTTCTTCGCGATTTTTTCCCGAATCTTTTGCCGCCCGCGACAATTTGTCCATCCGCTTCCTCATTTTCATCAATGCGGATTTACCATTCAAGACAGCGCACAGATGGTTCATTTCTTTCTCCCTTTCTCCATCTGCTACAGTAATTTGTTCGTCACGGATTTTGATATTCGGGACCGACGCTTTTCGTTTTGTGTTTAAACTGGTTGATCGGGGTGTAATGTCAAGTCCAACTTCTGAATTTTTACGGCTGCCGACAGAATTTTTAGAACATTTGGCTGGTGAAATAGACTCCATTATTGGTTTGTTATCAGTATAATCGATGCTGTTGTTTCTACTATTACCAGCTGACCCGAGGTGGTTCGATATATTCCGCTTTGAAAAATCAAAATATTTGAACTCTATCTCCAGTATTTTCTGTGGAGAAGGTGGTGAAGGTGATTTCGTTTCAGCTTCCAATCCATCGTGATTTTCGAAAGCTACATCGTCCGAATGTGAACCTGATTGTGGAGATGCCGTTGATTTGGATTTTTTCTTCTTTTTGCCTCGACGTGGTGATGGTGATAAAGGATTTTCTTCCAGCAATAGCTCTTCGAGCTCGTAAGACACATCAAAGTTTAACTTTTTAGGCTAAGTAAGAAGAGATGTAAGCTCAAGCCAATTCACATTTCCGTGGAAAAGATTGTAGATGTCTTACATTAGGAATATAGGGCGGAGTGATTTCCTTTTTGAGTAAGGCATCCCAGTCAACCTTTTGAAGAATTGGATGATCAAGGATACTTGTCGACGGACGGGTATCGCCTAATCGTACGTTTACGTCCCGTTCTAATAACTGATGAAAACGGAGTAATTGATTAGTACTATATAGAAGGTATAAGGAAGAAGTATGTAACAACTTACTTTTTCCACAAAATCCTTGATTTCGTCACTTAATTCATTTTGAATATCTTCGTTCCATTTCAGAGTCCCATATTTCACTTTGCCTTTCAATTTTTCTAAACTCCTCGAATGGAAAGGTTTTTTGCCAGTTAACAGTTCAAATAGCACAATTCCTAGACTCCACCAATCGGCTTCATACGCATATGAACCACGGTACACTTCGGGAGCGATATAACCGTGGGTTCCAGAACACGATGACAGCTTTGGTGCGTTAGGAGCAGTGGATGAAGATGGTGAACAGGCAATTTGTCCGGTACAATTGAAATCAGTTAAATGTACATGTCCGTGAGAGTCTATCAAAATGTTGTCGGGTTTGATATCACTAATGAAGGAAGCGTCAGAACCAGATACAGACGAAAAAGATAAATATACACTATGTACCGATGAATGATACGGTTATTGTGTAGATAAATAATAGCGGAGGTTAACTCTGCGGCATAAAACCTGACCGTTTCTTCCTTAAATCGTTGAAGTTTGTTCAAGTGGAACCGTAAATCTCCTCCCAGCATTAAATCAAGTACCATGCTACACATGAATTCAAAACAAATCAACATTACATTTCTCAACTTTCGTTTAAGACAGAGAAGTCAGCGATAACTTACAACATATGTTCATCATCTTGAAAGGCGAACCACAAATTCACTATAAACGGGTGGCGGAGTGCTTCCAGCATTTTTCGTTCCCTTATGATATTCTTTGATGCTTTCTTCTTAATGCACATTTCCTTATTGATATATTTCAATGCGAACATTTGATTTGAAGGCCTGTGTTCTACTATCTTTACTTTGCCGAAAGCTCCTCGACCGATGGAACGATGCAGTCGGAAATGCGCAAGGTCGACTAATTACGTTGTAACCATACAGATTGAGAAAGACAGAACAGAAATGCATTTAATTAACAAACTGAGATATTGAGACCGAAGGGTAGCATAATTCTAAAAGAACTCACCTGGACCATATTCGTCGTACTGAGGATGGGACCATTTATTACCCATATTCGAGATATTAAATTGCAAAAGGCCGACTGCCAAATTTTGTTGTAGAACCTTTGCCTTAGTATGATACCGAATTGAAAACTGTACAAATTCAATTCAATTCCAAGAGACCGTATAATCCTCTAAAGACTCCTGAGTCGTAATATTATTGCGCAATGGTGACACACTTCCAACCTTCGAAAGCAGCTCTTTGATATGTAATCAAAGTAAGGTCTGTATTTTAAACGGTAGAGAAAAAACTAGACTCAGAGAGAGACGAACGAAAGAGGGAATTTAGGGAAACGACATATAAGCTATCCAGGATACCCCGAAAGCACATGAATCTTGAAACCACTGCAGCTATTGATCATGGGCACCGAGTCTATTTTTCGTAGGAGCTAATTTATTAGGGCATGTTGCTATTGAACACAATAGCACCACTACAAATCGCAACGCAGCAGGGTTTAATATTGTGCGACGGAGTAAGGAGTCGCATCTCGCACCGTGCGGTTCGGTTGTTTCTCCGTGGCTTGAAGCAGGAAGTATTGATGACAGACCGGCATCACACCGGCTTTAGCATCAGGTAGGCTTCTCGGAACTCATGTAAGAGTAAGCTAGAGATTATCCTTCACCATTCCCCAAGGCTGGGAAACGAGCTAATTGTTGAAGATGCTATATGTTCTTGAAATTCTCAAGGTGCGAACTGCGAAGGCGCACGACAAGCTCTAAGTAGTCGATCACCTACTGAAGATCCCAGACAGTGAGCCATGATCTGTGATAAGTAGCAAATATTTTGCAAGAGGCTGGAGACAATCATAATGGATGGTCAGGATATCGTTGCAAACCTAATTGTAGAATTTATGCGATTTATGATGCAGGCCATGCATTGAATGATTCGGCAGCCTCGCACTATTTCCCGCTTCGAACAAAGGACGAGCGGCACCAAAGCCATAGTTAGAATGAACCATCAATGAAATTAAGTATTGGATTATGATGGCTAATTTAATATATATTACAAATCCAATTAAATCAAAAATTATCTACCAATCTTCAATTGCAAGTGAATTAAGCACATCTGCTTCAGAAATTCGGTACAGAAAGTTGGCAGAGAATGAATGATCAAGCGAAAGCCATTAATGAGTTCACTGACTATTATTATTGTCCTATCGGACAGCATTCAATTTTCAATAAAGCTTTAAAAAAATTCTTTAGTTATTTATTTAGGTCCCCTGAATCTTTAACATTTCTACTGCTATATGCCTTATCTAAATTAAGCTATATGCAACTATCTGTATTGAGCCAAAAATCAATCGATTACATCAGAAGGAAAGCGCTGGCGCCGACGGCTCCGAGAAGTACCGATAATGATACACTGGCACTAAAGCCGGCACCATCTTTCTTATAAACATTGCTTGGCGGTCTAGGCGGTAGTTTAAACTGGGTACCGGCATCAATTTGTTTCTTAGTTTCATTCAACAATTTCGTAGTGTCATTCTGGATTTCAGATATTTGACTTTGGTTGAAGTTGTTCATCTGTAACCATTCGGCTGGGACTCCTGATGCTAAACGTGGATTTTGTTCCATAGGAAGGCGAGATTCGCCATAGGTGTAACATAACGGTTCGGTATCCATAATTGCACCAGCAGGAATGTTGAATGGACGAATGGGAGAGTTAATCAGATTACCCGGATAAAGTGGTTGATTACGGGGACGCAGATATATCTGGTTGTAGTCATCCCAGACTTTATCAACGTAGGCGTGGTGGAGATAGAAAATAGGATCCGCGGGTGAACCCATACTGGTCATTAAACCACCGATCGAGACTATAAGATGAAGCCACAATTAATAAAAAGCGCTTTTATTTTTGAATGAGAGATGGAAATTACCATGGGGAAGAGCATGAAAGGTAGATTCGAATCTCTGTCGGAAAAGTTCGTAATCGGTAGTGGCATTCATTAATGCGACAACGTAAGAGGTTGCATGCAAGATATTTGGGGCAAAAGTTCTACGGACACATCCCTGCGGAACAAGCTGAGATTTGGAGACCCAACCTGCGAAAGGACCATCTGAGATACACCCAGATCGTGCAGAGCCGATTAACTGCCACATACGAGAGGCACGGTAATTCTGGGACACTTTTGACCAGTCCTAAGTGAAGAGCGAATGAATCAGTTACAGAACGGTGTCTTCAAATTGAACAGATTATTGATCATACCCAATATGGCAAGCAAACTGTTCTATCGATTGCTTGAAGGGCTTTTTCGAACTGTGCGAGGTCTGGCAAAGGGAGCGATTGGTGAGCGGATACCTTTCACTTGAAGAATAAAAAAAGAACTTACACAATCGATGCCACGGGAAGAAAGCTGGGTTATTGTGTGCGTCACCCATGAAGCGAACATGAGTGTTTGCCATTGCTTCGAATCTATGGACAGTCGGAGCGCAATGAGCTAAGGAACAGAGATAATGGGGCTGAAACAAAAGTCAACTTACGCAGTCACTTGAGGCCAGAGGGTGACTTGCTGTTCGGCATTGTGTAAAGCTCTTACAGCGGAAGCAAATCTATTCCACTCGTCAGGGGTTAAATCATTGATTTCTTTTCTAACACATCTATTTGCACATTGGTTGAGTCGGACAGGTTGAATAAACGACTCTCCTCTAAAATTCGGGGGGATGACCGGTTCAGTGGGTCGTGGGGGAGTCTGGGAAGTTTGAGTTGCTGTGGCCGTTGGAGAAACGGGGGGTCTCCCTGTTGGGGACTCGACGGGAGGGGTTCTTGTTGGGGTTGTGATCCCGGTCGAAGGATTGGAGGGAGAGAGTGACTCGATAGGTTGTTGGCCGTCATCGTTTGACAACTGGGCGAGGGTAGCGGAGGGATGGATGAGTAGGATGAGGAAGAGGGAAAATAGTATACTCGGCTTCATGTCTGCTGCTCTATGTATATATACAAAAAAGTCTATCTATCGTCTATTGAGATGGCAGTGGAATGCGGACTGTCGGAGTTAGGGATAAAAAGGCCGGGCCCGCATTCAAAAAGGGAATGGAATGGCGAACGGAAAGGGAACAATGGAGAAATGCAATGCACGCATTTGATTGGTGCGCATAATGAAGCGGCCAATCATCGCCCATTGTCGCTGACATCACGCGTTGCTGCTTTCTGCCGCCGGCAATGCATTTTGCCTTGACTGCCCCTAAAGAGGAGTTGTGGTTACATTGCACAACAGCTGCCAATGTTACATGTCCTTGATGGCATCATACTCTCGAGACACACTGATGTGATACTGTGCAATCTTCCATTAAAATGATAATAATAAAATTAATGTTGTTTCTTATTGATGAGTCTACTACGGCAGTAATATCATACTTTTTGTGGCCCATCATGTACTCTTGATCACCTGTTGATGGCGGTCGAACAATCTTTTTGGCAACGCAAGCTTGATTCCTCAAGAGTTTATAATTTATTGTCAATTCACGACCATGGATTCTGATTCAATTGTAGGCAACAATCCCAGCAGCAGAAAGCGAGAGCGCTCAGAGTCCCTCCTTTCTGCCACTAACCAACGGTTACCGCCAACTAAACAACGGATCGCAGACATTGATGATGGTGGTCAAGGGCAGAATTCGCCGAGTATGATTAATTCGCTTACTTTGAATAATTTGTTCTATATTCGCACAATTTTGACCATTTATTTCCCTAAATCGACAATTCGTTGATTCATTTTCTCCATTGGTCGGTAATTAGGTCAAGCATCGTCAGATCCCGCATCAACTCCCCCCAAACAAGGAACCACGGATAACTCGGAAGATCAATGGCACACTACCGAGGAATCCAGGCAGGCGAGGAGGAAGAAGAAGAAGCAAATCAAAAAGGCTGCGGTAACGAGCTAATCAGTTCTCGCTAAATCGGTGGCCACAACATTGACATTCCAAGAATTTTAGGTTCAACCGTATTTCTCGATTGACCTCCGTGGATTTAAGGGGAAGGTTTCTGTAAAAGAAATGAGAGACTTAAGTGAGTAATATTAGCTGATGATTTCGACTTACTTGTCAGGTGCAGCCTCATTTCATAATAACACTAATCCAATTTTTATTGCTGATCCGAAAAGTCTTATGGATTCTAGCAGACGGCACCAACCCTCGTTGGACCCTCTGCCAACATCGTCAACGAATGCGACCAGTAGTCATCGTCAATATACCCGGTCTTACATTCTCTCATTTTGTTAACGGAATGATTAAGAAATCGCAAGCACCCGACACACCTCTTTTCTTTCCAACCGCTCTGGATTCATCATCAGCATATCCGATTTTTGTTCCCGCGAATGCCAACCCTAGAGTTATTAATGAGAATCAGCTTAATCCGGTCTGGAAAACCGTCTCCAAAGTTTTCAAGTATCTGATATCTGTCAAAGGGCCCGGTGATAAGCAACGAGTGCACTCGTCTGTGCAAACTATGTTACAGGTCCCATTGTCACTGGCTCAAAAGACTCTAAAAGAGAAAGCCAGACTTCAGCGTAAGTCATCTTATAATATGAGAACGAATGCTCCAGAACGATAGTCTGACGTCGTCCTGTTGCAACGCTTTTACCCTTTGCTCAACTCCAGGTGCCATGAACTTTTCGCTACATCTCTTTCCCGTCCAAAATTATGTTCTTACATTGGAGGAGTTAATAGCGAATGATTACCCCGTCCATTCGAATCTTCTTCGTTCACAGGTGTTGGGTGATGAGATTCCAGTCGATGCCGAAGATTGGAAAGAACCAGTTATACCGCCATCTAAAGTGAAGCCAGGAGAGAGTCGAAAGCTACTCGCCGTGGATTGTGAAATGGTAAGAGCGACTATTTATTAGTGGTTCTGACATCAGTTCTTAATACAAAGTCCATCCTCATCATTTGCTTTTCGTTCATATACTCAGTGCTATACATCTGCCGGTCTGGAATTAACCCGTGTCTCAGTCATTGACGAATCGTTGCAAACTGTTTACGATACATTGGTAAAACCTGAACGTGATATCCTAGACTACAATACAAGATATTCTGGCATAACTGCTATACAAATGATAAATGTAACTACAACACTACAAGAAGTGCAAGAGAAATTATTAGATCTAATTGACGAGGATACAATATTAATGGGTCACAGGTAAGTTACCCGACATGAACCGACCACCGACTTTAACTGTTGTTCTGACATGTCAGTTGTATTTGTTTAGTCTTGAAAATGACCTTCGCGCCTTGAAAATCAAGCATCCTTTCATCATTGATACCGCCCTACTCTATAACAGTCCTTCCGGTCCGCCAGCCAAGCCATCACTTAAACATCTGGCCTCAACCTTCCTCAAAAAAACTATCCAATTGAACGCTTTACAGACGTCCGACAACGGAACGATACATACACACGATTCGATTGAAGACGCAAGAACCGTCATGGAGCTGGTAAAATTAAAATTGGAAAGAGGTCCTAATTTTGGCGTTAAGGAGAGTGAATACGAGAGTATATGGGAAAAAATTGCATCTGGGATGGTAGATGAGGTTCATCACGATAATAGCGCCGGAATGAATGAGAGAGAAGCAGAAGACAAGAATAGTGCTAAAGTTGGGGCGTTGATTGATTACAGGAGCTCGTGTGTCAAGTTTGGAACCGGCGCGGTACGTTTTTAAAGCGATATTCTGGTTATTCCCTTAAAACTGAGACCTCATTATGATTGTAATCTGTAGAAAACCGTTGTAACGTGTCATAACGACGAGGAGATTATGAATGGTTTATTGGACACATTAAGGAACGACAAGGAAGATCGAGTAGTTTGGGCACGATTTCGGGATTTAGAAGTGCATTATGGTATGATCTCTGATACATTTGATACGCATTGCTCCTTCGATGAAAGCAACCAGGAAAATTTAACGTCTGCAACCATAATAGGTACAGATTTTCATACCGCGGAAACGTCTACAACCAATCAGACGGCAACATCCACCTCGGGTCCCACACCGAACGTCGCCGGCATCACGTCATCGCCTGCGACTCGTCCTCTGCCTTTCGTTCAAGAACGCTCTAAGCCGCAGCAAGAGTTGCGACCGACAGATCCAGATGCAATGGATCTCGAGGAAGGTGAAATTGGGGACGACGAAGACGACCAAATGGAATGCGAAGATTCCGCCAAAGAGGCGGAAGCAAAACGAAGGGAACATTTAGATCTAATTAGAGTGTTGAGTTCGTTGGATGAACGAATTAGAACGATTTGGGAAGAGTTACCCAAGAAAGCTGCATTTATTATTTTCAGTGGCAACGGCGATATGCGTAAAGTCGCGAGGTTCGTTTTAAAATTATTTTCACATATTGGATTTATGTATTACTAGATTCTGATTTTAACCTTTTTCCGGCAGCCTGACAGCGAAGAAACAAGAATACCAACGTCTATTTTGTACCCAACCTATAAGCAAAATTCCACTCTCCAAACAATGGAGTGAAGACGATCAATCAGAGTTGCAGAGAGCTGTAGAGGTGGCGAAAAATGGTGTCGCAATGATGGTTGTTAAAGAATAAATTTTGATTCACAATCCGCTATGTGGTTTCCTAAATGTTTTTTTCTACACTGAATACTTGTTGCACTGTTTTGTGGACGACCTTATAATTCATTTATAATGTTTTGTATGTCACAGCTCGCTTACCTTAACTCTACTGGCGAAATCAGTACACAAACTAAAAGAAACACGTCTGCTCTCGCCAAAATCCTTATAAGATGCCTTAGGTTGGATATTACAGTTTAGAATGGCAAAGCGAAACTTTGATCAGGTAAACCGAGATTACGGTCAATGAATGAATATCTCATTTATTCTTAATCTCTCATGACAATATTATCCTCTGGCACCTATAATCCCCAAGTTCAAGTGTTTTAAATAAAAGTTACCCGTCAGTTATATGTTGTTTTTTTTGAATAAAACACCTCTATGAACACGAGAGTAGAAACTTACACTTTTGAAATCACTCAAAATTAATTCATAAACCCCGTCTGTAACGTCACCTTGAATCACAATATCGTCCGTGCCAGTGGGTGATTTGGTGATGGATGATCCGGTGGCGAATTTTTGGGAGAATAGTTTCGTTGCTTTCTTCAAATCAGGTTCTGTTGAGGAAGAAAAGAGAGTATTCATGCCGTTAGATGCTTGCTATTTAGAGTGACGGCAAGAAGGGCATAAAAGGGAAATACAAACCAAATGCGTCTAATCCACTAATAACTGTTACCATTTTCCTACCCTTCCGTTGTTCACTTTTGATTATGACTTTAGTTTTCATTTTCTTCGCTAAATCTTTTTCTTCCTTGGACATCGCATTCGCTTTGCCGCCACGTTTCGATTTCTTTTTTTCGTCTGTACCTTCAGCAGTAGCTGATGATTCTTCGGATGTTGAAGCGGTAGCTGACTCTCCGCTGGGTGCTGCTAATTTTGTCGTTGACATTTTCTCCGCAACTGATCACGAAGGGCATTATGAACGGTACTCTAATCCGGGGTACGACTGAGGAAGAAATGTACCTTGATCTGTATACAGTTTTTCAAAAAGCTGAGGATGATTTTTTTGAAGCCATGTTTTACATTTGCTAAATATTCCGGAAAATTCGCAATACTGATTGAGCAACATCAATCAATGAACGAGATCAGAACGAATCAGTAACTCGAATCGAATACTATCGACATCAACTCAAGTGGAAGGCAATAGCAGAAATTTGAACAGCCTTTGTGGTCATAAGCAGTAAAAATGAATATATACCTCTGGCGGAAGAGAACATTCTGTCAAAAGATACAAGTCGAACGAGTTAATATTGATACCAAAGACTTTATAAAAAGAAGGGAGATATAATACCCCCGCAATATATAATATTTGTAAGCCGTTTGTCTGTTGTTGCCATGTTAGTATTTGTATAATATGTTGCGATATATCTAAGTGGCCTTCGTTAATACACTCTGCAAGGCTCCTTGTTTACAGGCTTCAGATGCGCGCCGAGTTGGTCTCCGTTGAGTGATGTGAGATTGCCTGCAACCAGCAATATATTACAGGCAATCAGCAATATATTACTTTAATCTTCAAATTATTATTTTAGAGGAATATTATTAAATAAAGCATCCGAAGATGTTCCCAGCAAGATAAAGTAAATGGGTCCATGTCCAGGGAAGTCCTTGATACTAACATTTCAATCATCATGCTTAACGCTTTGTATGACTTTAGGCCTCTAATCCTACTAGCCTATCTACATAAGAATTCCAATCCGAATCTAACTCATTTAATGGTATCATTTCTGCATTGTAAATTTTACCGAACTGGCGAAGAACGTGTGGAATCGCATCATGTATGGTGACGTCCGGTCCGAACCGCTCTGAATATCAAAGATAAGGCCATCAGAATTAGATTACGAAACCGATGATACAGTATTGAGCTGATGACTTACCTCGCAAGGTTTTATTTCTTAAAACTTCCTTCGTTATCGAAGTCACTGTCTTGTCTGGTAATCCGCAAGGTATTATGTGATTAAACCATGACAAATCAGTATTGCAATTAATAGCAAATCCATGGGACGTGACATATTTTGAAACTTGGACACCTTGGAAGAGTGGGAAGAGTGAAAGTTGGTTGGTTTCGTTAATCAACTGGAGAGAATACGTTGAGAATAATTTATATCAAGATGATCGCACCTAGAGCAGCAATTTTTGCGTCCTCAACCCATACCCCCGTATTCTCAGTTGTTTTGACATCGATTGAGTATACTTCTTTGCATAGGTTAATAATAAAGCGTTCTAAACCGTCGACGTAACATCGAACACTGATCTATCAGAATTGAACAAAATTGAACAATCAATTCCAGCATGTTACCTGCAATTGACTATTGAACCTACAGATACTTACCTGCAAATCTTTAAGATTCATGATAGGATACCCCACAAGTTGTCCAGGACCATGGAAAGTAACTTGTCCGCCTCTCTGCACTTCGACATAATCAGCACCAAATTGCTTCAAACGTTTCCCTTCCGTATCCAAAGAATTCTTTATTCTTCGTCCTGCTGTATATACCGGTTTATGTTGTAATAAATATAAGATGTCTATATTGTTTGACATGATTCGAGGATGGGAGCTTTCAGAGTCTGAAAAAGCTATCCGATTTTTGACAGTCTCAGACTGAAGCCGAAGGCCAAGATCGTACGGTATAATAGGGAGTAATTTATATGCCATTGCCCTCCTAGGGAGCTTTTGGAGGGTGAAGTTGCAGGTCTGCATTATCGTACTCTCCCCTGCTTCGTTTAACGTTATGGAAAATATTGAGATCAGAAAGAGGTCAGTCCACGTCTCGAGTGACGGAAGATCAAATCTTTCCAGTAACCAACTCATACTAACTGTTTACTACGTACATAAATCCAACAGCTGATTGTTGGCACTGTTGTATTCCTCGTTCTTCCATCATATCAATCACGCAATGCATTCCCTACACGATCCGTATGTATAATGTTACCTTGAGCCCCGAAAGGACCTCACTGCGGCACTTATCCGGTTCGTATTGACCCGATTGCGTTTAAATGATATAGAACGCAGACAATCGTGCTCGATCCAGCCATTCGGAATTGGGTGTTGATTCCCATCATGGTGATTATGGTTTTGGTAGGGCTTTTCAGGCACTATATCACCAGTATATTGACGACCTCAAGTGGAAACAAAAACAAACAAAACCTCAAGGATGTACGAGAGCAGTAAGTATCTACCGCAGCCATTAGATTAAAAAATCTTGCATCTTCTTGCTATAAGTAATTACCAAATGCATCTTTACAGAAATGCCCTAGGGCGAAGTATAAATCTAAGACGAAACCATTCGCACATACCGTATCCGTCATTTAAAATTCGCCAAACATATTTCGTACAGAGTTTCACTGATGGCAAATATCTCGCAAAGCCACCCCAAAGTCAAAATCAGCAGCAAGATATGCCTGAACCACCAGACGCTGCGAATATGGAGATGTTAATGGACGGAATGAAAAAGAATATGATGATGATAATTCCTCAGACAGTGATCATGGGATGGATTAATTATTTCTTCTCGGGATTTTTACTCAGTATGTTATTCTTTCGAGAGATATTTTATCTACAGCAGTATAGAGAAGACCTAACTTGATTTTATTCTTATAGTCAAACTGCCGTTTCCGCTCACTGTAAGATTCAAAGGAATGTTGCAACGCGGAATCGAAACACCAGATATGGATACAAGTTGGGTTTCGAGTTTGTCGTGGTACTTTCTGAATCTTTTCGGTCTTAGTTCAATTTATGGACTCATACTTGGCGGTCAAAATGGTATGTTCTTCTCTGATGCTCTCAAAATTCCAACCTTTCGCGAAGTTGCTAACGATTTCGTGGTCTTTCCGACAGCCGCCGATTCAACAAAGGATATGCAAGCCATGGCCACTGCTGGATTATCTTCTTCTTCCGCGGCATCGTCTGATCAACCTGGTAACGCCATCCCAATGCCGAGTGCTGGTGGAATGGCTGGGGGGATGCCTGGTGCGCCTGGAATGCCGGGACAAAAGATCAATATGCAAAAAATGTTTGATAGTGAAAAAGAATTTTTGGAACTGATTGGGGAGTACAGCTGGATTGGTAACGATGTTGAGAGCCGATTGATTGAGAAGTACAAGGAGTTGGAGAATAATGGACTTTAAGACATTCAATTTCCTCCGGCAAATAGATGTATAACATGATCAATAATATGCACTGTTTTTTGTCAGAAAATCTGTTAGATTACAACGCCCATACTACGCCGTGCAGGGTGTAGTAGCATTCCGGCGTGGTTAACGTTACCCCCACATTTTCTTCTATTAATCGCTGGTAACAATTGATTTCCAAAATGAGAAAATATTGCAGAGAGAACTAGTATTCTTCATATGGCGCGGGCACTACCGGACAGTAGATAATTCATTTGTTGCATAAACTGACGAGTAAACCAGACACAGGAAAGCCATATGAAAAATATGTAATAGTGATCAAAAATCTGCAGGGCGTTCGGTGTGTGTGATGGGGTTGGCGATGATTCAAAACCGATTGATTGGGAACTTTAGGAGTTCGGAGACAATGGGACGAGAAAGGAGTATAAATAGCATTGCTCTTCGTCAGAAACTTCTATAACGTTCGATTCTATAATTTTTTTTGCACAATGTGAATTTAAAATTGTATCAGTCAATAGTTTGTTCTCCTCAGTTTCTCCACACATGGGTCTCGATATTGTCCAACACATTCCGCGTTGAGGTGCTGGATGCCACCGCGTTCTGGCGTGGTCTGCCTTTCCCTGTAAATTATTTCTGTTTCATTGACTTCAACCGACTTACATAAAAACAGCAAACTTTTTTTTTCCAACTTGGAATTCAGCTACATTTACGAAATGAAGGGTCCATATGTCTGCAAGGCCATAGTCATCTTTGTGGCTCTTGTGCAGTCCTCTTATTTTGCTCACTGCTCGCGCGTAGCGAGCAAAAATTATAAGCGAATGGCTCTGTGGGGTCAAGATCCCCTAGAATATATGACTTATATGAACAACATAGCGCATCCTTTGGGTATGGTTTTTGATTTCCCAAGCAACTTTGCGGAAGCCGCGAATTATTGACGTGAATTGAATTAGATGATAACAACCAAAAGTGGTCGGTCGAATTCAACATTATGGGATGGTATAGAGCTCGCCGGGCAGAAGTCGTTTTCGGGTATCTATTGAGAAGGTACATGACATGTCGAGATCAGAACCCGGAACAATTTGCAGAGACTAGTAAATGGTTCTATAGGTTCGTTCACTAGTCTCTTCTTGCCCTTGTTATTTAGGACCTCCCAGAAATCAACTAAATATAAAAATATCAGGTTAGGATCTGAAATTCACGTCCTTAATGTCTCACTCTACACAAAGCCCAACTCCCCACCTACGATTTTCAAATTCAACACTGAAACAATTAATGGAATCGCCAAGCAATCATTTGAAGTCGAAGAACCTCTCACAGAAGGGTTCCTAGAGTTTGATGGTCCATTAAGTGCACCGGGGCCTGGGGACGATAAAATCGAAAAAGGAATGGTTCAGGTCATCGGAAGAAACGGTTGGAGTGTTGTTTCAGATATTGATGTACGTGATTTAAATAGGCGATGGGATTGTCAATAATAAGAAAGAAAAGGGTTAACTGAAAACTATTTAGGACACGATTAAAGTGACGGAAGTATTAAATACCCAGAAGGCTCTAGAAAATACGTTTTGCAACAGGTTAGTGGTAATTATTGTGGGCTTTCTCGTTCGATATATCTGACGAACGTTTGTAACCAAAGATGGACACCGGTTGAGGGGATGCCCGAGCTATATTCCAATTTGAAGTCAAAATTATCGTCTGATTCACCTTTACCTTTTCATTATGTCAGTGGTTCTCGTATGTTCTATACTCTAACTTTCTGTCAATTTCGGTGGAATATCAGATTTAAATGAAATTAACGCATATGTGATTTTATTTTGTAGCACTTCAGCTGACGATTCCATTACAACAATTTATTTCAGAACATTATACCCCTGGCAGTCTTGACTTAAAGTTAATAGATCTGGACACTGCCAGACTCTATTCACCAACCCAACAGCATAAGCTCGACGCAATTGCCTCGATAATGAAACGCTTCCCTCAGCGCAAATTTCTCCTCATTGGAGACTCTGGAGAACTTGACCCAGATACGTACGCAAAAGCTTATAAGACATGGCAAAAGGAAGTAGATGTGAAGTGTATCTGGATTAGGGCAGTACAAGGCGCAAATAACACCGCGATCAGGTTTAACGAAGATTTCAAGGAAGTCCCGCAGGAGAAGTGGTTTGTTTTTTCGAACCCAGATGATGTCAAGACAGTTGATCTGGAGAAGAGATGCCGACCTGGTGAAACCAATTTCGGTGAGGGGGTTATAATGCTTGAAACGAAACCCAGCGATCCTACGGATGCAGAAGAGGGAAGAGAGAGAGAAAATGATAGGGAAAATCCGGGTGAGGACTCAACGAACAAAATCGACGAGACCAGCTAGAAGATAACTAAATTACATTCCAAAGCCCCTGAATGTTCATTTCTGATGATATGAGTGGATAGAAATAAATATTTTGAAGATGCTACAGGATAACGTGTGACCTAAAATAGTAAATCCGAATGAATCAAGAAATGAGTCGGATGTATTCTGGAAACAAGCACACACAGGTAGAAGGTAACGCTAAGAACATGTTGACTTCAGTGAAACGATAAACACTGGACGAGCAAATAGGCTGAGTCATAAATCGATCTTCTATTGTACAAGTTTAGTGCCAATGTTGGCAGGAGGTATATATATACAGATTGCAGATTCACTGATCAACAGTTTCTACTCTAAAGGTTGCCAAAATCTTATGCCATAGTAAGATTACTTCTCTACAGATCCCAACTCGACGGCAAAGGCAACTGCGCCTTTAGCGAATTCTAAGATATGAGGAACGCTGATTTTATCCATTGTATCCCTGGTGGTATGGATGTTGGGGTTTGACTTATTGTCTTCAAATGGGAAAGATGAAGGATAACCGGCCTGAAGAGTATGGTAGATAAAATTAGCGCCAACTCGATTTGGTAGAAAATAGCACTATAAACATACTCGATGATAAGAGGCATGGTCGCTGCACGCATAACCACACTTCTGTGATCTAACTGGAAGACTGCCGTATTTTTCAAACAATTTGACGACGTAGTTGGTGAGATCTTGGTTAACGAAGTCTCGAACCATGGAAATGTGAGGATCTGCTGCATTTGCCACATAACCAGTCATATCGAGCTACATGCACAACAGTCAAGTTAGGTCATAGGCTAGCGATTTTGAATATGCTAATATCTTTACCTGCATCATTCCAGCTACGATTTTACCGTCAGCTTTGTATTTGTTGGCGATTGCCTGACTTCCCCAAAGCCCACGTTCTTCAGCAGCAAACCATTGAAATTCAATAGTTCTGGAAGGGACAAATTCGGAGTTGACCAAAGCTTTCTGTGATAGGCGGTAGAATGTTAATGTAAGATTCCCTACGCGCCCAGACTGTCTGAAAAAACTCACGTATGCCTCTAAAATGGTGGTAGACCCGCTACCATCATCATCACATCCCGGGGCGTTGCGTGAACCCTGAACGGTTCAAAATTACTTCGTTAGCTCGAGAATCCGAAAATGGGAGATTTCAATCAAATGACGGGTCAACATACTCCTGATTGAACTATGCTGTCTTGGTGCGCGCCAAGTACGACTAATTCATCTTTATTAGCACCTTTGCCTTCAATTCTGGCGACGATAGAGAATTGAGGCCAATCTTTGTGGATAAATTTTTCTACAGTGACCGTGGCAGCAGTCGTTTTGTTGTTTGCTAGTGAAGTTGCATAATCGAATATCCATTGGGCACTAGTTTGGAAATGTTCAGTTAGTTAAATGGCATTTCCGTTAAGATGTGTGATTTTGAATATTCACCTTTTGGTACCACTTTCGGATGAATAATATCTGGTGGGAAACTTTACGCACAGATTTTCCAAGTTGGCTTGGAGGCTAGAAACACTCAGCGAGGGTATAATACTGCTAACGAGGTTCTCTTGCGTCGGACCGGCCGGGAGTGCTAAACGGAGTATGAATGAATGAGTTCGGGATTCCGGTAATGGACTAAAAGTGCGCATTCTTTATTAGGACAGTAATGTTAGCAGCATACCTGGAACATTTACAGTTTTGATATCTTCAACGTTTAATTCGTTAAACGTAAGATCGAAGAATCCTTTATGCTCAGCGATCATTTTATCTACTGTTTCAACTGTAACCCATTCGGCAGGTTTATTTGGTGCAGACTGGATTAATCGATATTTTTCTGTATTGAATTTTGTTCCTTGTGGACGAGGGGTTGGGGGCAGAACAAATGAGGAACATAGGGGAATGATCGAAAGCGCGATCAGAAAAATAGTTGAGAGGGATGGTGAAGACATTTTATCTATTTGTTGCGTGTTTAATTTGTGGAGGAGGAACAAAAGAGGGTCGAAATGGGATAACTTTTGTCAGAGGAGGACAGAGCAGGTATTTAAAGGACTCGACGGTATTATCGTGGGTAAATGCAAATCAGGTATGCTCGTCAGCCTGATGTGAAAAATTCAAGCATACAGATATGGAATTTAATTTGATTAGCTGATCGCAGGTAGATTTTCTCTGATCGTGATATTCCGACAATGCCTTTGCCAGAATAACTTGTGCCGTATGACCGCTTTTGCATTTTCGACTTTATTCGCCATGTCCGTGTTATGGAGGGAATATGGACCGTGTTTTATGCCTTTGCAGACAGCGCGTCGACCCGGCGTTTCCGCGTTCCCAATGCAGATCAATGTCCCATCAGCAGACGCCGCACTGGTTAATGGATTTTGACTATTGACATGTTTGCATTAAAACAAGTCTTGATTATAATGAAAGTGAAGTTCTTAACAGAGGTCCAAATCAGAAGGTGTGATCCATTAAACCCAGTATTTCATTCCATGAATTAAAGAGCATTGTATAGTTTTGTTATTAAATCAGTAACTGCATTCCATTACCGATACAACGTACGGAGAGTTCAATCGAATAACGAGCAGGGGGCGACATGTATAAAGTGGGAATTATGGCTTTAGGGAAACACTGGTAATGAACATCTTGTGTCTCGTCATATGTATGGAATTGGAACGTATTCTGTCTCTATTTCAAATAAAATAAATATGCGTCAGCTACAGTTATAACCGATATTGTTTTGCCATTAGTGAAACAAGTTGTTAAAATGTTATCACTGATAACAGTGGCTGAAACTATCTATATTGATTTGTGGATCGTTAGTTTTCGGTCCCCACCGGATGCGTACCTTTGGCGGACACATGATGCCACAAGGGCTATTCGTATTGATCTTGCTTGATAATGATTATTGTCTAGGGCGATGGCCGTGAACCACATCAGGATTTGATATGCGAACAATTGACACATCGCACTATCATTGTATTTGCTTATATATCCTTTACAAAAGCTTATTTTTAAAGCTATCGATGGATGATAAGACAGCAACAAAATTTTAACGACATCGTCTTCTGTTCTTCCACAAGTACATCTGAAGGATTGCAATTGACGTTATGCCTCATGGCAACAGTTGCTCTCCATCCGCACGCAGTGATACAAAACACATTTCTTGTTACATTTTATCAGCCAGAAAAACCGAATGCAAAAAATGTGGGAAAAAAGGGAATTTTCGCGTTGATGGCTGAGCCACGTGGCCCCTTTCCCTCGTCTGAAATCCCTTAAAAATCCATCCTTTCCTCCTTCGGGATATACAAACGGAAAAGATGACTTTGTCGGACGTAGCATCATACACTTTAACTCAAAGGAAACAGGCTAAAGCCTTGGAATCTGAAAATTCCCCTCCCAAGAAACAAAACGCCTTTCGTTCACCGAACGTCAATCCCGCCTCTTACAAACCTATCGACGTCCCTTTAAAACAGATTAGAGATGCCATTCCTGCCCACTGCTTTGAGCGTAGTCTGTTCTGGAGTTTTGCATACCTGGTGCACGACATAGTTCTGGCCTCGGCTTTGTTCTATTTTGCTTCTTTGATTGATCAATTCCAAGTGAACGTCTATGTGAAGGCCTTGTTATGGACGGGCTACTGGATTTGTCAGGGTATCGTTTTAACTGGTGTTTGGGGTATGTTTAGTTGTCAATTACGCCTCTGTTTAAAGTTCTTCGTTCCATTCCAAAAAATGAAGAATTGGCGCATTGGGGCCCTTCTCTTCTTTCTGTCTTGGTCGGAATTGAACTTTTTTCTTTTTTTTTTTGCTCTTTCCGATTGGCTTTTTATGGTACTAATCACCGTTTTTCTGCACTTTGCATGACTTTTTACATTGTGACAGTACTGGCCCATGATGCCGGACACCACGGATTTAGCGATTACAAATATGTCAATTATACAGTCGGTTATATTCTACACACACTCCTCCTTGTTCCCTTCCACTCCTGGAGAATCACCCACGCTAAACATCACAAATCAACTGGACATCTGTCCAAAGATCAAGTATTCGTTCCCATGACTCGCTCTGAATATCTTGCCACTCGAGGACTCAAATCCGAAGCTGAAGCTGAATCTGCCCCTGACTCAATTTTTGAAGATTCTCCTCTCTACAGTCTTTATCGAATTATAGTTATGTTGACTGCAGGCTGGCCGGCATATATTCTGATGAACGTGTCAGGACAGCAATATAGTAAATTATATAATCATTTTACTCCGTCGTCTCCATTCTTCGACGAACGAGATTATTGGGATATTGTTTTCTCTGATATCGGAATTTTCGGAATGCTTGGCGCTTTGGGCTATGCTTGCCAACAATATGGCTTATGGACAGTGGCAAAATATTATATTATTCCGTATGTTTATAATCTTTCCACCTTCCTACTGTAGTCGTCTACTGACCGTTGTCCTCTATATTGAACTGATTTAGATATTTATTCGTGAATGGCTGGCTCGTCTTGATCACGTTCCTTCAACACACCGATCCCCGTTTACCACATTATCGCAACTCTGCCTTCACCTTTCTCCGCGGCGCAGTCGCAACAATCGATCGAGACTACGGCATCTTGAACCACTTCTTCCACAGCATTGGGGATACTCATGTCGCTCATCATATGTTTTCAACGATGCCTCACTATCATGCTACAGAAGCTACCAATGTCTTAAGAAAAGTTCTTGGTGAATATTATGTGTTTGATCATGAAGGCATTGCGAAGAGCTTATGGAGAAGTTATAGGGAATGTCAGTATGTTGATGATGACGGCGATGTCGTATTCTTCAGGAAAGGAAGAGGAGATTATGCCAAAATTTAAATTCCAGGAATATTTTTTTTTTGCGATGGTCAGCTTGGACAGCTATCAATTATCTAGTTAGATACCCACTCACAGTTCTATAAGGCTTTTAATTATCTCTGTTTGACGTGTGTCTAGATATCAGTACTCGCTTGGTTGATTGTCATAGATTTGGAAACTTTGGTGTACTATTAATATTTTTATGTAATATGAACTGAATAATGTGGTTGAAAATTTTGCATGCTTATATAAATCTGTCTGTTAATGATGAAATTACCTAACTTGACCAGCCGATCACACCATCTTGAACAAACGAGTGTTAACTGTGGACAACTTAATTTTTCCCCTCTCTATGGTGCAACATTATCAAACCCAATATATGCTCTCTCGAATATACATTTGTGATGCATTTGCGTTTGTACGGGGGCCACTTTAAATATAATGATATTTTTTCTTAATCCCGGAGGGGTTACCGATCGGTTGTAGTATAGTGGTCAGTACTTCTCGTTGTGGCCGAGACAACCCTGGTTCGAATCCAGGCAACCGAAGTTTTGCACTGAATCTATACATGCCTTTTACCAGTTCTTCTCAATGGATTAATTTAAGTCAGTTTTATCGGTATAAGGATCGCGGACGGATATGATCAATCCTGTGACCTGTCAAGGGGAAGGTTGCGAACACCAGAGCTGAGAAGCTCCGTGGTCTAGATTTGTTTTTGCATGATGGAGAAGAGTATGGTGCTAATTACAATTCGTTTAATTTCCGTTAACGGGGCAGTTACAGGAGTCAGTGGTGCACTCGAGTGAACCAAACTAAGTGGCCGGGCTACGCGCCGACGATAGCATCCTAAACTTTAAGTCAAAGGAAAAGAGCCTTGGAATCTGGTATTTTATTGACTACCACCGCTGCGCTACGTTGCAAAAATTCCTTCACCTCACACACCACATCAAACGGCAAAGCGTCCATATACTGCATTACAACACTTGACACCATTATAAAGATTCGAAGTTCATGTTTCTAACACCACGGACATAGTCCATGAGTAGTTGTCTTCTGCTTTATTAAATTGCTTCTTTGACGTGAACTATGTGAAATCAATCATTCCTTAATCTGAATGCAGTATGCGAGTTAGCAGATATTCGTGGCTGAGATGAATAAAGAAAGATTGCTTTAGGATGAATATATATGGCAGAAGCGGAAGTTTAGATGATATTCCATAACTTGGCTTTTGGGGACCCTCCCGTTCTTTCAATCAGTGTTGTTTGGATAAGACGATACTTTCATAAGTACCATATAGACATATGGAGACAAGTTCAAGGGATACATGAATTTCTTGCTTTGAATTTTATTTTTTTTTGGTCATTGACTCTACCCCAAAAGCAGGATAAATGTTCCGAGAGCAGTGTCATCGTTCATGTACATGTACATGGGGCCAAAAATTGACCCAGAAATATTGTGACATTCATTGGTGGTCGGCTGTGCTCACCCATTAAAATGTCTAATAAATTAAATATTTATGGTTGATTTCCACAAATAGGATCTCGAAAACGCCTGTTTGGTTTGAACTCGCACGGTGCGACTTGGAGAATGTCACAATAGAGTGATTACTCATTGCCCCGTGGCAAGGTTCATTAAATGATAAAATTGCGATACATAGGTCTCTACTTTAGAACCAAATTTCGGTTGAGGAATTACTATTGTACGGAACGATATAATTTAAATTTCGATATGTTGTTTCAAGCTGTCTTAATTTATGCAAGGAGTGCTGAAACAATGACAGAAGGGAGCATATAATTTGAAAGCACAAGTAACACATAGATTTTTGCTTGCGAAATATTGTATGAACCCATATGCTTTCTTATTGGAGATTACGGCATACCCTTTGCATTATTTAAATTTAAATGGATTCGATGCCAGGTTTTTTCTTTGGGAACGGCCGCCAATCCAACGTCACTTCAGCCAATTCTGTGTTGTTTTGAAAGACGACAGTTGTATATGGCACTTCAAGTTTTCTTGTTAGTTCAGCTTTCTTTAATGATATTGGAGAATTGTAGTTAATTGGAACAATGTTTATTCTGATGGATGTGCCAATTTTTAATTAAAAACTCGAGTTGCGGGAAATCGTGATCCTGGCTTTTTTTCAAACTTATGGCCAATTCATTAGAAAACGAGTTATAATCCTTATCCAGCTTGAAACTCAAAAAAATATTATTTCGCATTCTCGGATTAAAGCCCACCAAAAGCAATTTATTTCAAGTGGGGTTGCAGAATTTAATTTTCGAAAACGTCCTCGCTGTTATCGAATACATTATTTTTCTCACAAATTCCCACCCCCCTTGTCCGCTCCCGTTGAGCATTCACTAATATGGATGGACAAATACCGACTCCCGATACAAAAATGACACAAAATTCTCTATTAAATCCTCAAAAAGGACTGCCGTCTTCACAAATTAATTCCCCATTTCGGGCTTCCAATATGCAGGCTGTTGATAGCAGTAATACGACAACAACAACCGCCAAGCCTAAACCAATTTCCACTTTCAATTCAAGTAATCAAAATCGAGAAATTCCTATAACCCCTTCTCAATTTTATCAAAATAATAATTCCCTCCCTTTCTTAAATAATGTTGGAGTAAACCCACATAAATCATTACCTCCGTCCTCGTTTCCTTCAGCGTCCTCGATCTCGACTTCGTTCCCTATGAATGCAAACATTGGCCTATCAAGCCAGCAAGATAATTTCAAAAATAATTCACAAACAATCAATGGTTCGGACTCTAGTAGAAGAAATCCTGAAAACAGTGTCATTCTGCCGAAAGTTGATAATCTCATAGGCTACGCTGCTGTTCCAGGAAGTGGTGAAAGGAAACGAAAATTGGAAGACGACGTCTATCGTTCTAACAAGGATATTAAAATCGCCAAAACAGACAGAGAAGAGACAGATGAAAACAAAATGATTGCAAGACTACCAAATCAAAAAAATGAGGTTGCAAAAAAAGGATCAGACATGCATGATGTTAACAAGCGAACAAACAAGTCTATCGAAGAAAGTATTTCGAGTAGCTCTTCATCCAGCTCAACCCCGATTGTCAATTCTCCTTCAATGTACGATTCTGATAAGCAAAATAAGAAATCTAAATCCTTGGCTGGAAGGACAGAGGTATCTCGTGCGACTCCTAAATCCGATGATGACCCAATCCTTCAACCGGATGCAAACTTTGTCGACTCAGTTCAACCCGTTAAAAACCCTATCGAATTGAATGTTGACAATGATTCCAACAGATCTTCGCCTACCCCATCAGCAGACTCGGCTCGCACAGAAGTGACCGCTGGTGTGGTCAAAAAAAGAGGAAGGGGCCGTCCTCGAAAGCATACAGCCGACAGCAACGACGGTAAAACCTCATCAGAGAGCCGATCTTCGAATAAGCATGAAATCAGTCAACCTCCTCATGATGCTAACGAACAAACAGTAATATTATCGTTCGATGGCCTTCTGGAAGGAAGCTCTCCAAATCAATTGAACGGTGCACTTTCTTCGTCGTACGATAATAAGACTGTGAGCGTAAGAAAGCCACGGTGGATGGCAAACCTAGGTGTCGACGGTATGGACATTGAGAAAGCGTCTTCCCAAGAGTCTTCAAAAACTGGTATAGCATTGTTGTAAACGTATACATTTTTGGCTGAATATTAACGGAAGTATCCTTTTATCATTTAACTACGTCAATAACAGATGAAGAGAAAGATTTGCAGAAAATGAATGATAACGATGATGCTTCTGAAAGCCTGAAATCCAAGTCAAAATCGAAATCATCATTCAAATTTGGGATCAGGTCGCGCGGGCGGGGCCGCCCTAAAAAAATCAACATTAGGGAAATCGATGATATGGTGGGCAGAGGCATTCCACCACCCAATGATGACGATCTCAAGGATTATCATCATGATGGTACGATAGATGGAATATTGTTTGCTAACATTAGACGATGGCAGCCAGAAAATTACCAGTTGTACAAAGACATGCCACCTCGTCGACGAGAGATGTTGGGCAAAAAATATTTCACATGCCAAATACAGAGACGGTTAAAGCTGAGGTTTCGGAAAGAGATTTTACCGGAGTATATGGAAGTGATGAATGAAAAGTACAAATGGTTACTCGATTCTGTCGCTAAATCAACATTATGTAGCGAAGGTACCAACCCTGCTCGCTGGCATTCTCAGGGAGAGCGGCTGATTAAACCCCGGCCGCTGAAGCAAGTTCCAAACGATAGCGTCGGGAAGAACTCTACGTCAAACCAGAATAGCGCATCGGCAAGCACGTCATTACGCAAAATGTTGCTGTCTACCGAGGATTCTGGTCTAGGAAACTCGAGCGGGAATGTTTCCAGAATTGATGAACTTCTAACTATCAGTTCTGGTGGTTCCGATGATAGCTCCGGCTCAAAACACCACTACGGACCTCAATCATCAGAATTAACGTCCGCTCTAAAGAGGGCGCTGGCAGATGTTGAGCCTGATATTCCAAACAAAAGAACAAATAGATCAGCATCTCCCAAAAGTCCACCGAACAGAGATGACAGTCAGGAAGAAGAAAGTTCGGAAGATGAATCCGAGGAAAGTGAGGATGCAAGAGAAACCGTTCCCAGGAGGAAATCACGAAAACGATCAACGAATTCTTCTCGATCATCGCTACCGATTTCAACCACTCGCATTGCCTTCCATGATTTATTTTCGACCACCCAAAATGATCCATTGTTTTTCAAGAAAGAACCGAAATTCCAACAGATTGCTGGGCGCAAATTAAATAGAAGGTTACCGAGAGAATTCACCTATATCGCCTTAGATGATTCCGCGAAGCCGCCTCAAATATATATCGTGTTCGGCGACATGGAAGTGTATGCTGAGTTTGATGATTTGACACATCCACTGAAAAATTATTTCATGGACAGCATGAAACAATTACTTCCGAAGAGAGGTAACGATTCAAAATTTATGGAAGTGTGGAAAGCAGTCATGGTATGTAGAATTTATCGGCAGATACCTCTCGATGAGGACCGTACTAAACATCAATTGCCTATAGGAGAAGGAAAAGAAACCTCAGCAGCGACGAGAAAGGGTACACTCATTTCTTTCACCATCTAAGTTTAGGTTTCAAAGTAATAATCAAAACCATCTTTAGTCCTCCGCTAGCTCTGCCGTATCATCTCGAGCACAGACTCGAAAAAGCTCACCTGCCGTCATTAGCGCATTAAAGAATCGCCAAGAGGACGTCCCTTTATCAAACAACAATTTCTCTAAACCTTTTCCACCCGGGCTTCGACCATCCGAGTCTACGGATTTTTCTCAAATCCTAGAGAAAGGGAATGTGTCGTCTTCCTTTGACGGTCGTCCCAGTAGAAGGAGAAACAGCGATACAAATGTACGTATTAACATCTTCTCTTCTCCCTTTTAGGTCGTTCAACTGATGAGATTGTTCTTCTCTGCAGGCCGCAACCATTCCAAATATATCTATTACCGAATACTCCGCTTCTTCTCTGCGGGCTTCGCCTTCGGCCTCATCTATCGCTTCATCGTCGTCCGACGACGATTCGACTCTTGCCGATGTCATTCCCAACGATGATTCTCGCTACCTTGACGTTTTATTTAATAATCATCGATCGACTTTGAATCGATTCACTGGTGTCATGGATTTACAAGTGGAAGAATTCAAAACCATGTATAAAAAATTTGCGATCGAAAATTTCAGGCTTCGAAAGGAGAACAAAGAATTGAAAGAACAGAACCTTGCATTGTTGGCTGGTGGTGGGAGGGATAACGAAAGCAATGGCGACAACGAAAACTTGATACGGAAAATTCAAGAGCTGCAAGGTGAGGTGGACAATCTAAGGAAATCTGTGGATGAGAAGGATCGAAGTTTAACTGAAGTTAAGAAAGCCTTGGGATTGTAAATGTTATTTTGAAAGGGTTGGATAGATATTATGTTTTATGTTTAACTTCTTTATGCCACATTATTGAACATTCAAATTCGTGTTTATAGTTGTATGTATGACAAACGCAGGCTGAGTTGGAAAAGTTATGCCACAAATTGAGTTCATCCTGAGGAGAAGATCATTGAATATGTAGTTATATAATTTGACGAATATAAAAAATGAGTCCAGGTTTCCCTAGTCGTTCTTGAGCTGTGTACCTTTTTAACTGATACAATCTCGGCGTGTCGCCGGATTTTGGCTCCCAAGAGGAGATGTCGCGACTTACCGAATTCAAAAAGGATTCCAAGTCTTGTACCCTACCTTCCCTTTCATGAATCACGACTCAAATATCAAGAGGTGCTAATACTTAGAAGACGATCTCAAATGCATTCAGCTTCAGTCGATCTCCTCGGTCTTCCATACGAGGTGTTATCCCAAATTGTCGTGCGGTCTTTCGAATCGATTCCTTCCTTGTACAGAGTCAATAAGCGATTTCACGCACTTTGCAATGACTCCCACATCAAATCAATATATATTTTTTCACACTTCAATGTCCCGCCAAGTAAAAATGTAGATTCTGCAAAAACTACTGTTTTGCTGCCTTCACGGTTGAGCATTCCTTCCGACAGCTGCAGTCTCTCGCATCCCAAGATTCTCGACATAGCAACCGTAAAATGCCTACATCGGCTCAATTTCAATTTTGCTTCTCACGACCATTTACTGATCCGGATTACATGTCGAAACAAAAACTTTACTGTTCTTCAGTACCTCCTCGAACATGTGGATTTGGGCTTCGATTTGGACACGAAATTTTCTCTTCCATCCGCGTCATTCACGACCGACGTGGACGGACTGAAAGCAATAGATGCAATTATTCGCACTATCGTTTCTGAATCGCAAGTTCAATTAATACCCATATTTTTAACAAAACTTGACCTCTCACTTCGCGCTCTCGGGACGTCTTACACATGTCCGATTACGGTTGCGATTGAACTGAAAAAACCTGATGTGTTAAAGTTTATTCTTAACATGGGCAGGAGCGCAGCGGAGAAGAAACGATATGAGATTGAAGTGAATTATATCTACTTGTTTGTAGATATACTTGTAGAAAAAGAGGTTGAAAAGGGTGTAGATCGCAAAACCAGAGCCGCTCAGAGATTAATGTTCTCCGAGATGTTGTCCATTCTTCTGGATTATCTGAAAGACGAAGAAAGAAAGGGAGTTTTCATCGATTTAGACGAGCTAGGTATATCATTCCACACCGCGGCAATTCGCAACAAATTTAATCTAGCGGAAATGATCGCAAGCAAGTTTCAATTGCCTGACACAGATTTGGAGAATGCATTTGTTGTGGGATTACGGAATGCTGACATTCCTTTACTTAAGTATATCAGCAAAGTAGTGAAGGAACGGGGTGAAAGTTATTATTGGTATAGTCATGCCAATGTGATTGAATGCCTCGTAGAAAACGTAACGTGGTATTATCCCTCCGATATGAAATTCAGGGCGTTGAAGAAATATATGCGCGATGAAAGAGGAATTGATATACGGCATATCATCAATGAAATGCGCTATGGCTAACTACGACGCATGTTCGACAACACATACATGGGCGATGTCGCCGTTGCCAACGGTTTACGTTGGATGACAAACAATAAACATTAGAAAGAGCGGAATTAAAGAAACTGAAATTTGTAAAAGTAGATGTCAATTCAACGGTACAAAATTCTCTTTATCCGTTAGTTATATTTTCCTTTGGTTAACGAAGGCTTGCATGGACTGAGAGACCACTCTAATGAGATAATAAAGTGTTAACTTTCTCAAACTATATATCATTACATTAAATCAATTTCGCTGCATTCATGAATTATAAAATTGTTTATTATGAATGAACAATCGTTTGAACTTCTGGGTCTGCGGCTTCGTCGCGACAACCGGCTTTCCCATTCCCCCTCCGGCTCACCATACTCGAGTTTCCATTCATTCAGTTGTCCGTCTAAAGAAATGTCGGAATCTACATCCACATCATCAACTCAACCCTCACACTCGACTTTGCCTGTCTCTACGGTCGCTAACGCACCCCCGTCACAATCTCAGACGTCTATCTACAATGACGAACTCATCATTGAGCATTTCCAGTCCACTCCTCTTTCGTTTATCGATGATGTAATTAATTCCGTCAATGATTTGCTGTATCAAGGCTCAGCGGAGTTGGAAAGATTTGTAGAAGGTGAAGTCGGTGGTTTAGAAGCAGTTCAGGTAAATTCGACGTTATTGTTATTTGTTTTGATTGTATCCGTACTAGTGAATGTGTATGCTATGGGATATCGGGAAAAACATCGTGAAATATTGAGAGAATCAGTTTTAGAGAAGAATACTAACTGGCTATCGACTTTCTATAACATAACATCTCTTTTTTTGAACACTGCTTTATATATTGTCCGCTTTACTAGGGTATACATATGATCGAAACACTGCTCGAATCCGCCATCGATAAGAATTTCGATCGATTTGAATTGTTTGCTTTGCAGAATGTATTCAAAATACCAGAAGGTGTTAAAGTGCTGTTGCCTCATTACAAGGTTCCTTCATTTCTTCCTTGTGACTTTGCGTTCGTCCCAATCTGGTTCACGTACACTGTTGTGTGGAAATACATCACTCTACGATGATTTTTACAACGATCTAAGATATCAATCTGGTTTACCGCAGTGTAATTAATTATTTGAATACTTATTTTGCAGGAGTTGAATCTCAACTTTACACTTTCGGAGGATGCTTCACTTGACCACGAACTCAGCCGTTTGCGGAAGCGACTCGTTGCTGTAAGACATCTCAACCGCACCTTGAAAAGTGAAGAGTCTCGAACGGATAGACAAATCAGCGTGCTTAAAGGGTGGGAAGAAGAAGTTGCAATGATGAAACAAGTGTGGGACAAGAGCCAAGGTTTGTGTTGCTATGTTTGTCCAGACATTAGGGAAAGAGCTCGACAAGTATATCAAGAAAGGAAGGATTCAAATTTAAAATGATTGTGAGAATACTTTGGTACTGATATCTCCCATTCCATTAATCACTATTACTCCGCTTCTTCCGTGCATTTGCGTCCAATTCAAAAAACTAGTCGACCCAAAAACCGCCATGCCGAATGTCACTTCTTCTCTTCAAAAGTTGAATGATTTATTTTCGTCGTTACAATTACGATATCCTGAATTTCAAAATCTAAAACCACGACCATCAGTGTCGACAGTGTGGGTCAACCAAGAGATCGAACGGCACCTGAAGAGGAAACGGGAGAGAAATGAAGAAGTTGAACCCAGAGAAGAAGGAAAAGTCACGGAATTACGAATGGAACAAGAAAAGGAGCTGGTGTTGGATACATTAAAGGTGTTGAAAGGCGTTGGTGAAGCTGAAGACGTCAAGGTAAACGTTTTCCATCAAGTAGAGTGTATGCAATGGGGAATCTCGAAGCCATATTCTAACACGCATTACTGTTGCTGAATTTAGAAATTAAATGATCTCATTGCGCAATAAGCTGCTGTCGATTTGGGGGAGAATTGATCGATGCATCGGTGATACGTGTTTGATAAATTCAAAGATGAAATCGGTGCGCATAGAGAAGTGCTATGTAGTGTGGACGGCCGTCCTAGGAACTAATAGTTTATTGTAAATATTGTCGAATCAACGCTTTCCCCTGTTCATCAGCAAACCCTTAAATATATACATAATGTTCTATCCTAGTAAAGTCAATTTACAAACTCATCGATCCGTCTGGAATAGCTGGCGGAGACGGAGGCGTGGAAGTGTTGATCACGTGACTAATTGTTCTAATTCAAGGGGCTGAAGATTGACCGGTTGATTTTTCATTTGTCAAGGAAGGGAACTCGGAGAGAATGGATTTGTAAGCCTCGGGAAGATGGAATGATAGATATTCATAGCTCATTCGCCACCCCTCGTTAATTGTAAAGATTAGAGTCTCCGTCCCCTCTGTATTAAAGAGTGCGTCAGAGGGAACCGACAGCCATTTGCCAATTATTCGAATTGCATTTGCTCCATAAGAATATTTCATTCCCGCAACACTTGCGAATTGCCGGTTTATTGTGTCTAACAGCATAGTGGCCATTTGCTATATATTGAAAACGTATTATTCGTCGATAAATGCCGCAACTGCAGTGCAGCAGTGTAGACTGTATTCCTCCTTCAACAACAGAAGTTGTGGTCGTCGGTATGTATTGCCTCTATTATTATTATCGGTTTAGCTGTGTATGAGTATCACTCCTTCTTTGCATTTCATGCTACTTCAATCCTTCTTAATTAAATTCTGTATTATCTCGGTACTTTGCATTCGTTTAATGTACTTACTATGTTCCCGCTTTAGGTTCCGGCCCCTCCGCTATCTTTTTATCGTTTATCTTAAGTGGATACCGTCCCTACTATGTGCCCTCTTTGTCAGAATGTGGAATGCTGGAACACTATTTATCCGAGATGAGTGAATCTGAAAGAAATAGACAGGTTTATAGTGTCGATCCTCATCCCGATAGAATATTGCATGAAAAACTGGGAGAACGACCTGGCCAGTCTGTTTTGGAAATGGTTTGCATTCTATCAGTTTTCTTTATGTTGGCCTGTAGCCGAAATGTTGCACTGAAATTCTAATTATTTTCCTCCGTTTAATTTGTTGTGGTTCAAATTTATGTTTTGAATAACAGGATCTCCTAGAACTCGGTTCATATCTCATTCATACCCCACTGTCCTCTCGCTCTCCAAATCGTCTCTCCTTGCTGCTAGATACACTTACGCATCCCAATTGTGATGCTGACCCCAGTTCTTCGATATCACGGTTGTTGTGGATACAAGAAGCCCGTCCAATAAACCACATCGTCTTGGAGAAGAATCGGATAGGTGGATTATGGTCCACCAAGGAAATGAGCGAGGGCGATTGGAGAACATTAAGTTATAAGGAACACATGGAATTGCCAGGATGGACGTTTGAGAAATGGTTGGAGCAAAGAGAAAAATTGGAAGACATGGTAGAAGAGAATGAAAATTGGAGAGGTTGGTACTATCGACCAAAGAGGAACTTGGTGGGACGCTACTATAGGGATTATGTCAACGAACTGGGACTTAAAAGTCGTTTTTTTGAAACTTCAGAAGGTATTCACTAATACTTCTGGTTATCTTTGTTCCTATCTGTACTTAGGGGGAGATAACTAACGCATTTGAATTTGTCCGCATTCTGGTATCCTTGATCCGTGCAGTTTTACAGATAACCGAGTCACATCACCTGCTTCCTTTGACTAAGCAATGCGGTTGTCAAAAATTCACTTATGAGGATATTAATCGCAGCAATTCTACCATCTTTTCTACGTCTTCATCGGCCTCTTCTTCGCCCATCCCGACTCCCACTCACACACGGTGCAAATGCCTTTCCCACAAATTTTTAATTCGCGCAATCTATCGTGGTCTCCACACTCCCATTCCGTTTTCGATACGCTCGAACCATGTAGTACTAGCATCAGGATTATTTCAGGAACCAAAATGGATTGGTGTGAGGGGGGAGGATGTTGACTTTGTATTCCATCAGTTGCAACAATTGGGTGATGGATCCAAAAGCACGGCAATCTCCAACAATCCCGACACCCATTACAATGACAACCGGAAAGAGCGATCCGTTCAGTCACATGTCGATGAATCGCTTTCGCCAATTCCGCCTACGAAATCATCTCGACCAGTAGTAATTATTGGTTCAGGCCTCTCCGCTGCAGACTGCATTATTCATCATTTAAAAACTTGTCCAAATGTACCTATCATTCATATATACCAATTACCAACCAGCAAATCGACTTCATCATCTAACTCTACGAAGGCAACATCATATAAAAAGCAAAATCCATTGTCAGTTTGCCATCATAGTGATTACCCCGAATATTGGACCTTATGGCAATGGATGAAATCCGGTTCTTCCAAGTCGCTTACGGTGCCGTCTCTTCAAAAAGTTTTGAACCAATTCAAACCATCCGACCCAATTTCATTCTCAGTGCAATTCGCAAAGCGCAGACCGATTCCATCCGCCACCCCTTCATGTTATATTCCCCTTTGTAACGCTGCCTTATCCAACATTTCGAAAGATCAGACTGTAGACCTAGCACTTTCCAATGCGCCCCAATCGAATGAAATAGCAAGAATAGATGTGGAAAAAGTAATTATTCTTGTTGGACGAGATAAAGACTTCCGATATCTATCTGTTCCTGGTCTATTGCTGGGAAAATCGAGCGGCGAGGAAGAGAATCAAGCATCTGAAGAAGTGCTATTTGACCCCGTCACTTATGAAGTTTTTACCCGTAACGGCCGGAATCGGAGAACTGTGCCTCACAACTTTGAAGATGATGACACCATGATTACGCGTATGCGGGAATATGGATTGGAACGAGGATCTGGAGTGTTTGCGATCGGATCTCTAACTGGGGATTCGACCGTGCGATTTTTGCTGGGTAGCAGCTTTGGTGTTGCTAGCGAATTAATTCAACGGGTACACTGAATTTTGGGAATGACATAATTGGATAAATATTTTTCGCTAGTTGTAAATCGTACCTGGCAAATGTGGATGAAAGCGTGTGGAAAAGTTAATTTTCATCGGGGGTGCGTTCTAGATTGTTCCGCGACTGATCCGTGATGGAGTTTGTACAGCATACATAATTGATGATCATTAAATTGAGCATATGTACATAATAAAAATGAAATACTAAGTGGTGATATGCGACGGTGGAACATTTTCATGGAACATTGTTGCGGTGTTCTACATCAGATAAGAAATTCATTGGAACAAGGAATCAGCCGTCACGTGCAATACTCTCGTTGAAAATTTATATTGCACTCCGGCAATTAGGAACAATTTATTAAGTTTATTAAGCATTACAGGAAAAGGGAACCGGAAAGCATACGTCTTGTATTTACCTACTAATGATACGGACAAAATAATTCAATAGCAGTATACTGAAGAGAGCTGAGTCATTGGAGTCTTTAATTTCATCGAACCGGTTTTTAGACTCGGTCGGTCTCATTTATCCGTCATCTTGATTATCGATATCACCTCGCATTGCCGTTTCTTTCGGGATTACTTTCTTAGTTTTTCTAAACTGTAGGAATATTTATCAAATGTCTTCCCCTCCTAATTCCTCTCCACCAATACCGCCTCCCCAACCATCACCTTTGAAACTCTATTTCCTCAAATACCTCGGTCTATCCTACCTGCACACTGCCTTCCCCATACCTCCAAAAACCCGTCCCAATTTCATCAAAGTACCTCCTCTCCCACCAAAATATAGCTGGTCCGTTGTCTTATCCGCATTCATTGGATCATGGCTAGGTATCGCAAGTATAGGGGCTATACATTACATGGTTCCCCAATTTTATGCGAAAAAAGATGAAAATGGATTGGTTGCCATTGTGGGTAGTTTTGGAGCTACGGCAGTTTTATTATATTGTGCTATAGATTCTGCATTAGCGTATGTTAAATTTTTCCCCTTATTGTGCAATTACACCGGTTTTGGGATTTGTCGCCTAGTCCACGGGGAATATTCGGAATTTCAACGTCGGCCATCGTACTCCTTCTTACATTTTACATTTTTCTTAACTAATAGACAACCGCGCAATGTATTCGGAGGATCTCTAATAGCAGCAGCTGTTGGTGTATGTTGCAGACATATCTTTGATGTGATTACATATGGTACATCCGCCCATGAAAGCGGATTAGGGTATAATTTTTGGAGGTGGATTCCTGCTGCGTTCGCTGTATGTGCCCGTTATTTCATTGATATAAAGGGGATACATGCATTGTCGTTATTTCTGCTAAATTTCTTACATTTTGTTGGATGTTTATTGTGTAGGTGTCGCTGACGATTGTGTTTCAAATGATTACGAGAACTGTTCATCCGCCGGGAGGTATTTAGAAATCCCGACATATTTTGTTCTTTCAGTTGTGTTTTTCTAACCACAGGCTTTTCTCTATCTTTGTTGGTCATTCTTTCCTTCTTTCGTTTAAATTTTCAGGAGCTATCGCTCTTATCGCAACAACCGGTGAAAAACAAATTTATTCCCTGCAATACCTCTACATTGTATTTCCCGTTCTATCATCTCTCATTATTACTTCTTTAATAGCGCTACTAGTCAACAATGTCATTCGCGTGTATCCATTGTATTGGATCAACGCAGACGAGTATCGAACTCTGCAATCATGGTGGAGAAAACTGAAACGGTGTGTCACCGGACGAGGAAAAGAAAAATCGGAAGAATCCGATGACCGGGAAAAAGCGATGCAAGAGATAGCGAACAGAGATAGGAATTACCTAAACAATACAACACAGAATTTGGAGCACATGGGAACCGCAATCGCCCTTCACATGACTCCGCTTCCGACTGAATCGCGACTTTCGTTAGATCGCGGTATTACTCGAAAATCGATGGACTCATGTCATTCCTTCACGCAACAGTCCTCTCGACCTCGGCTCTCGATTGACAAATCTAGAAGATCGCTAGATGAACAACGAAATCGGTCCCCGAAAACTCCAATTGATCGAATACGAACTGATTATGACAAAAAATATTCATATTCGCCTGTCGAAAGCAATCATATGCAATCTCGTCTTCCGACTCCTCGGCAATCAATTGACGATGGATACAGTTCAGAGTTTTACAATGGTGGTCAAATTCAAGTTCCTTCATCGTCCCCACTTAAAATCTCTACCCAATCTCAAAGCTGCAGTAGCTCTGATTCCCTTGAAATCGGCCACGATCATATAAATGAGCAAACTTTGGTTATCAATGGTTCCAGTCAGCACGGAATCAGCCCGCAACAGTTGAAAGAATTAAAAGAGTATCAAGAAATGCGCGGATCATTAAAATTCTATCAAGATAAATGCAGCGCTTTGGAAAACGAGGTGAGGAGTCTACGAAAAATATTGGGTGAGGGAGACAAGGTAATGCAAAGTGGGGAAAGTAATCCAGCAACGTCACCGGTATCGGCTTAATATAATGATTCTCATCAAAAAGGTTAATGGAAACAGCAACGTGGATAACTTTGCGAAAAATATTTTACGAATAGGTAGTGGTAAATGTAGAATGTCCATGGGACGGGCGAAGGCTTTTGTTCTTTTATAGTCCGTTGAAGTGTAAAAATAATCTTAAACCAGAAAGTGAATTTTCCTTCACTCAATATCTTAAATTTAGCTGTCGTTGTTCATTGTTCATAATTTAAAACCGTTTGTGTTTGTGTAATATTTCCGCATTGGGTAGCCATAGGCGATTCCACAATAATAACATAATCTAGTAACAAAAACCACATTTCTTGATATCTCAATTATTAATCGCAAAAGCGGGTATGAGAAATAATGATGTCCAACGCATTAATGAGAGCGGCTACACCACCAGAATTAAAAAGGAATAAAAGACATATTTAAAGAGACCTCATCACTCCAACCTCCATTATTCAGCAGTGCGAGAGGAAAGAAACAAAACCATATTAAATGTGAAACAGCCGTTTTGTTTCGTACATTCATCACTTATTCTTCTACTTTGTTTTTCTATTCTACTTATTTACCTCTGCCCTGTGTAACATTGACTTCATTCAACATATTGCTGACCGGAGCATCTTGTGAGATAGGCATAAATATAACTTTCGATCCTGCAGATTTGGCCATCGTTGTGACGGTTTCAAGGTATCGAATCTGCATGGCCGCCGGGGTGTTAAGAATGTCTGATGGCCGATACGTAACATGTAGTGATGATGTGATTTAGACAGAAGGAATTGAATTGGGGGGAAGGGAATGGTACGCGATTAGATGGGCAAAAGGAAGGTTTTGTTAATATAGGAAATCATTGACATCCATTGCTGTAGCAAATAATCGTATGGTTCGGGTATATCTTTACAAGAGGAGGATGTCCAAACAAACCTGATGCTTCTCTCATCAGCTTTGCTGCAGAGACTTCGGCTTCTGCTGCGATAACTTTAGATTCACCGATTCGTTTTTGTTTAGCGGCTGATGATAAAGTTTCTAATAGTTCGGCAGTGAGTTGAAGATCTTTGATTAGAACTGACTCGATCTGTTATAACCATAAGTTCGATACACATTGATGTACAAAGAACATATTTCGAAGGAGATCACGTAGAATTCAATGATCAATCTAGTTAGCATTCCATAGTTTGACTATGGCAAGCAAAATCTCCTTTACCTTCACTCCCCAACTTTTGGCAGGCTCGTCAATCAGTCTTTGAATCTCGACTGCAATAGTTTCCCTGTTTTCAATGCACTCTTGTAATGATCTTGTTCCGAAAATGTGTCGCAATGTCGTTTGGGTGCGTTCTACTAGGGCTGACTGGACATTGGAAACCAAGAATACTGTAGCATACGGATCAACGACGTGCCTATATGGGACAATCTGAATGTTAATATTTAAGAATATCTGAAAACCAAATAAATGGAAAGTAATCGCTGAATCGCAATGACAAGTACAAAGAGGCGGAAAGAGATTCAAGGCAGTGATGAATTACCAGTAGATGACAGAATCAATGTTGATTCCGACATTATCTTTAGTCATCACATATTGACGAGGTATATCACTAATCTGTATTTTGATGTCGACAGTACGAATGGTTTCTGTCATCAGATTTATCTGATGGAGACCTGAGGTGGGTTAATGATAATGCGGCCAGATTCGGAAATGAGATGATAAGTGGGAAATAAAGATGCAAAAAAAAGGTGAAAATCAAGGGCAATTGATATGATTTATATAAGGAATGATTACTCATTAGTATATTGAGCATTGAATAGTACTGATAAGGAAAAGGATTAAGGTTTCTTCTTACCTGGGTCTACAACGCGAGTACATTTGCCAAATTTGCTAATTAATCCCACTGAACCTTGATCGACGATTCTGAACGGATTGGGACAGCACTAATATGACAAATAAATATGTAAATGTCAGAGGAAAATGTTCACTGTGGATTGCACTCCTTAAAGTTCTAAAACTGATTGAATGGGACACAAAAAGAGACTTTACGAAACATACGAGACAGCAAGGAATAGAACCAAAGAAGCCAAGTACACCGCCAAAACATGAAACCATTCCTTCGTAAATGCCATGATGAGCGTCGTAAGCTGTTTTGGAGTTAGAAAGACACGGAAGTGGAGGAAATGTCAAACGTCGACGTGAGTATGCTGGTGGCGAATTAAAGAGAGGGGGAACCATGAAAGACTTCACTAACCAGGAAGATCCACAGCAAATGAAGGCTGCAGAATCGGTTTCATAGGAGCTGCTGGTTGTTGGAGTATAGGTTGGTTACTCATTGCTAAGGCAGGTATAGAAGACGAGCGGGATGATGAAGCGAGAACAAGAGGTTGAGATTCAGCGTTCGTGTGAGGATGAGGATCGGAGTCGTCTGATGGCAGTGGAGCTGTCTGGGGAATTCTTTGCATAAGTTCCGTGTGCTATCAAAGATGACTTGATGTTTCTGCTTTGACTCAATTTTGCCAGTGTCCTTGATGTATCTCCAAAAATAGGTAATACTGATTGCAGGACATCTCGTGTCGTTTGATGCCATAATGCGGTACTTATGCGCGCATTCGTCGTCCATACGGTTCAGTCGAATATGGTTATTTAGGGAAATAATAAATCGTTGCATTTGTAAGTATGAAGAAGGCTTATTGTCTTTCAAAAATTGTAGTTAATATTCACAATTATTACTGAATATTTTGGTTTTTCATCCAAAACGGCTTATGTGGATTGTTCGGATGCGTCAAGAGATCGATTCCAGTTTAGCATCTGGAGCTTGTTTAAATCGCGGTTATTATAAGAAATATTCGTCTATCAGTCCATGAGTTGTCTTATTTGAGTGGTCTCAATGAAACGAAAATTAAAGGAGAGCGTAGATGCGAGATGCTCTCCGCAGAAACAGTACTCCTCCATTGGAGTATTCCCAATATTGAATGATGCATTGTCCGAATTTCGAATGTTGAAAACCTGTAGGCAGTTCTATTTTTCATCATCGCCACACCCTGATTCACAGTGACACCGGGGAACGAGGCTATAGTATCTGAGCAATGCAATCATGTTGTATAACCAAACTTGGTGACTGACAGAAAGATGCCAAAAGACGACTGAGTCGAGCACCTATCATAAATCATGGTGTTGCGATCCATATTATATGCAGAGTAAAAGATTGGACTATGGGCATGAGTGCTGAACTTCAGCGTCCTGACTTTTTCACTTTTTCAATTCTGATTTTGCCGATTTTTACGACGTTATATTAAAGAGATAAATTAGGAAGATGAATAATTGATAAAGGTACTTGCATATCTAATATATTTGCACGCAGTCAGTGGCGACGAGTGGCGAAGAGCGTTGTGACTTGTACTTCTCTTCTGGAGGGATTTATTCTGTGATAGAATTCGCACTTTCATACGAGTCCCACCGTCGGAACTTTATATCCTGTGGGTAATATGTCTACATGTCGTCTTCTTCATATAATTGTCTTAAATAAGAACCCTTGTATAACGTTCCCGTGTCCAGCTGTTACCAGTCTGTGCCAATTCAGTTCCACATTGTATTTGGCAGTTTGCATCCATTTAGAAATTCCAGCCAGTTATATTATTCATCAAAATATATGTTGCGTAAATACACCTTTTGTGCAATTCACTTGTAAAACCCTCAAATGTTATTTGTCTCGAATTCATTCATTAAGCATGGTAACGGGTATTGTCTTTTTGTCCGCTGCTGCTGTCATTCATGTGGCAAATCGTTTTATCTCTTCAAATCTACCTCCTCACCTCTCCTTACATAAACCTCTTCATATTTACAGCAATTTCCTCTCCTCTTGAGTTGGTGCTTATCATATACTATTCTTCTCTCCGCTTTGCCAGGTTATTTCAGCTCCGTTCAAGAGATTATTTTGAGGAGAAGGACACCCGAGACACTGGGAGATAGCACCAATTCAAAACCTATTATAGGAATCATCACATCATTATCGCATCATACGTACCAAATTTCTGCGTCTTATTTTCCAAGCTTTTTTGTGTAAAAGAGCGCATGACGATGGAAGAACATTCAGCCAGAAATTCGGTTCCAATCTCAACGTCGAGGTCAATTTCCTCCCCCAGAACGGCGAGTTCTCTTCCTCGTTCCTCATCTTCAATGCCTCCATCGACTACAGTTGTACCGTCCGTATCTGATAGTTTGTCAAAGATGTCAGTCATAGACGAACACTCATCCTATCCTGTTCCCAATTGTCCCAACCCGGATGAATCCACACCTACGAGAGATTCTAGATTAATTACAGACCCTAAAGCTGAGCTGGCTCCCATTCCCCCTTTGCTTTCTCGAGAGTCGTCATTTATCAAGTCAGATATTCCGGGGAGGTTGCGAGCCAAGTCAAATGTCTCTGAATATATTCATTCGCAAGAGGACAGTGCTCATGGTAGCCCTTTACGCTTGATTCGCCAAATTCCGACCACATTTAGCACATTGAATAATCTATTGGAAGCGAACAAAATTTGGGCAGCTACAATGGTAAAGAAAAATGGAGATTTCTTTACCAAATTGGCCAACCAGCAATCTCCGCAGGTTTTTTGGATAGGATGGTTCGTTAATGACTTTCTTCTTCAATTGTCTTCCACTTGGATCCGTGCAGTTAGGATGGATGAATACCGAGCAATTAGCATTAGTAAAAGCAATGAAAGACAACTAAATGACGACATTTTTTTTACTTTGCCTTCTCTTTCTTTGGTATTTGCTACTTTATTATGCAATCTCCGGGTGTCCCCCTTGATGCCATCATCAGCTCAGATTCACGGTAAGTTCACATTTCTAGAACTCTTTTCGTTTGTCATCTGCTGTTTCTGGTTAATGACGTTACGGTTCTCTATAATTTTTTGATTATATGAAGTGTACCAGCAAATCAAATTGTCAATCTGCAACCCGGGGAAGTTTTTGTGCATAGAAATATCGCGAATGTGGTGACGCATACCGATATAAATTGCTTAAGTGTTCTCCAGTATGCGGTAGATGTGCTCAAGGTTAAACATATTATCGTCTGTGGACATTACGGTACTGTATAGCTTTTTATTTGAGTTCTTTTATGCGTCATGTTTTGTTATGATATATCTAATATCCTCCGTTTATGCGCCGTTCCTACAAAAGGATGCGGAGGTGTGGTCGCCTCAATGTGTGCGAAACAGTACGGATTAATAGATAACTGGCTACGAAATATCAAGGATTTGTATGCACATCATGTGCATGATTTGGAAGGATGTGAAAATGAAAAGGCAAAAGCCGACTTAATGTGTGAGTTGAGTAAGTGTCCTTTCTTACCTCGTTTCGTTAAAATCAATGGTGACTGAATATGATTCAAAGATGTCGCAAATTCTGTACGAAATGTATGTGCGACGACAATTGTCCAAAATGCTTGGGCTAGAAACCAAGAGTTAAGTGTTCACGGTTGGTGCTATCGTATTGAAGGTTAGTGGAATTCGCGTTACAGTAAAGTTCACTTGGTCTCTCATTACCTGTTCTGGTGATTATGGATACTAACATCCCGCGTTACGTTCCTTTTAAATGTTTTATATCGGTCATCGGACTCTCCTTTCTGTATTCTAATTTATAACGCCTCAATTAATCATATAGATGGACTCATCAGAGATTTAGGTTTATGTATATCTGATCCTAGCATGGTGGAGAAAGTTTACCAAATGATTAAAGTCTGAGTACGAACTTGTTAAGTGATGCATTACTGTTTAGCTATGAAAATTAACATTAGCCAACAATATTTGTAAAAGAAGCTCTAATTTAATGAGAAGTATATCAGAAGTGAGATTGTGAGTGCCAGTTTTCGACTTAGTGAAATTTTGGATATAAAGTAAAGTGGTAGCTAGAAAGGCTTCCGGTCGACTACAGTACTGTACGTGTATTTTGGAGCTGCATTAATGGTGAATAATAAAGGTGGATTGACTTGAGAGTAATGACAGTACTTATTAACTTTTTTCTATACGCTAATTGGGAATCGGTCTCAGCTTTCTCTTAACTTATCGTTACATGGCCTTAATAGCCGAGCATCTTCGCTGGGTATATCGCTCCTCTTTGATGGATCAATTCTGTATCGCAAACTTCTACTTCAACCTTTCCAAGAAACCTTTTGTACTTTTCCTAGCCAAAGGACTTTCTGTACCCATTCCAGATTTTAAACCGCTGCTACTTTTTCTTCCACTACCATTACCTGATCGACCTACACCGCCCACTCCACTCAAACTAGTTCGATCGCGAGCACCACTTCCGGGAATAGAATGTATCGGTGAATCAACTTCTGATGCACGATATGATATATCCATCTTTTGAGTTCTTGAATCAGTTGTAGAATCAACAGAATCGGGGGTTAGATAAATGAGTAATTTTTCGTCCGAGAGGGTAGTATGCTTTTGTTGTAATTTCGTCTCAAGATTGGTTAAACGAAGGAGAAGGTCAAGATGGGAAAGTGAATGTGAGATAGGAATTTTCGTTTCCTCCGGTGATGTTGCAGATCGGGATGACTTTTCAGTGGATGGATTTTTGGATGGTGAATTTGATACATCGTTCGTGGTCTCGTTTTCGTCTTCAGATTCATCGGAATTAGATGAGTTGTCGTCTAGTTCGGATTCGTCTAGTATCTCCAATGCAAACCATTTCGGTTCGACCACGTTCATTTGCTTTTTCGGAGTCGACATCAAGCTTTCCTTCTTATCTTCTTCCCTGATACTTTCTCTTCTATCCTGATTAGGTTCTTCTTCGACCGCTTCATCACCTTCAACAACTTTCAACACCAGAACAGGAGACTTGCTATCCATGATATTCAACAATTTACCAGAGATCGTAAAGAAAGTTCGTGAAATAGACCTAATTTGAAGTTTGACTTGTTTTTGATCTTCCATTTCCGTCTCATCATGGTATCTACCATCATCAAGATCTTGTTCAATGATTAAATCATAATCGAAACTTGAATCCAACGAAGATCCCGTTTCATAGACGACAACTCTTTCAATCCATACCCTGCTTTTATAAAATTCTTCTTTCCAAGTCCAATTTACTTGATCTTTTCGCATCGATGCCGTAAATAGTGAATAAAATCTACAAAGAAACGTCGGATTCAATCTTACTCCATTCTGTTTCTCCTCTGGATTTTTCAATTCACTTTGAACTCTATTCTCTACTTGATACGACGCAACACTGATGCTAGAACTACTTTGTAACAATAACGACGTGGACACGGTAGAAGATAAATTCGTTGATAACGATACTCCAGAGATCGTAAGCGAAAGATTAATAAACGGTAATAACTCATCGATTTTGGTAAGGATAGATTGAATATGACTCGTTACGTTCGTAATACTGGTTTGATTTACTTTATCTTCATCCTTATTCCCGTCGGATTGGGAAGGTTCTTCAAACCCGGATGTATCAATGTTATTCAACATGTCTGATAACATTTCAATATCATTCGACAAATCCTTTGACATGGCTAACACTGAAGATAAACCGATATTGTTTGTTTTGGCCGCCGCGATTTGAATAGTATCAATGGACGGCGACAATATCGCAATTTTTTGTTCAAGTTTCATTTTCAATATAGATAACTGAACAAGCGACGATTCATTCGATGAACTTCTTATTTTCGTTGACTTTGGTTGAATAACGGTTGAAGAACTCGTTTTGGCCGAACTTGATGGGTTCTTTGAATCAGTGGATGATGCGGATTTATAAGTCTGTACATATGTTCCAAGTTGTTTGACTGCTAAAGATGTAAGTTGAGAGAACGCAGCTTTTCCAACCATTGTTGCCGTTGTGATGGCTTTATCAGAAAAATCAAATTGAGAGTTAGAAAATAGTTAGATAATGCAGACCTGACTAAACATCAAGTAGAAAAGAATTACCGAGTTTGGCAAATACATCCTCCATAATTGAACTATTTGAAGCAGGTTAATAGAGATATTTTATTGTAAATATCTTTGCGTAATGAATATAGAGGAGTACGAGAGTGATTAGAAGCCTGGTAGCTCAAAAAAGGACACGACTGCATTTACACGGAACCAGGACTTGGCCATGGATGATGGAATACGGAATCATACGAAAAACTAATGTCTCTATAGAAGCAAAGTCACTAACGCAGTCAAACTACAGTAACTGTATTATGTGCTATTCGATAATTATATTGTGCGACATTCAAATGATTCTCGGGTTGGCTCAGGCTCCAAATCCTGAGGACCACCGTAAAGAATTATCAATTTCCATAAAGCCGGTCAATGTTGCCATTTGGAAAACTACAATTGTTCTCATAATGAATAGAAAACAAATGAACACGCCGATCTATTTATCCCGCGCTGTTTGTCTTTGGTATGATCGTATAACGTTTTTGTTTCAAGAATAACAAAGTATACCGGGTATACTACATTCATCATCTAATCTAAACTACAATAATTCACAAATCTAATTTACAATTTATTCACATGCAACCGGTTATCATTTCCTTGGACGCAGTGGTCTTATACCTCCGCCTGATGTCGTGTTGGAGGAAGTTAAAGCCAGTTTAGATGTGGATTGATTTTTTGAACTTTTTCCGGCGCCTCCATTTTTCCTAAACGCATAAAAAAACGGGGCAACAGTAATTTACAATAATCAATGAGAATTCGGTTTCAATCAATCGATAAAAGCAAACCCCACCTTCCACTAAAATACGGGCTTATTTCAATGTCATCGTCCATTCCGTCACCAGCTAATTCCACCGCCGTACTTTTTTGCTTCGTCTTCGTTTTATTCAATTTAGCATACCTGTTCACGATATCGTGAAATTTTTGGCCAAATCTTCTATACTTTGCATCTGTTACGCCCTTGACGGAGCAAAATTCAACAATCGAAGTCGGTAATGATTGTGCCTAACAGAATTATAAATTAATCAATGTCACAATGTCAGCCCGACATCTTTGAAACAGTACACGAAAACCAATCTAAGAAAAATGTACTCACCATCTTGAGTAGAACGGTATCAGTGAAAATAGAATCCGGCTTTAACGATAACTCAGTGCACAACTACACCATTCACCAAAAGAAACCGTCAGCGAAAATTTTGGGACGAGGATCTCAGTAACACAATAAAACTCAAAGTTAAATCAAAGAAACGTACTCTACTCCTTAACCCTCTCAACTCATCATAACAATTCCTAGCCAATTCTTCATCCACATCTTTTTCACTCTCATTACTTTTCTTTGACTTTTTCCTTGTAGTACTTTTTTGTTTTGATTTCACTACATCCAATTCATCATTGTAATTATCATCTTCATATAAAATATCCACATCTATCGGATTCCGAGGTGGTTGTTGTCTCGTCGTATTTGAATTCGGTTTTACATGGACTCTAATATCTTCATTCTCGCTTTCAATTGTGTCGAGGTTAAAGTCGTCAAAGTCAGGTTCGGTTTGTTGTACCCTTGGTCGTTTTTTGGATTTCTGTTTAACTCCATTGGGATCCTATATATGCGCATAACGAAACAGACACACGTAAGTCAACCATCAAATGATAAAAAACAGAGAAAAAAAGAACCACTGAATCCACGGACGTACTTCTTTCGGAAACGCCAAGGAAAATCTAGTCTGATTTCTTAGCAATTTTTCCGCATTTTTCCCGAGCTAAACGCAATATTAACAACTACATCAACCAACCACCCAATACACTCAAACAAAATTCTGAAATACCTTTAAATAAGAACAAGAATATCCCATCCCATTAATCTCCGAATACTCCGCCAACAATTCTTTAATCACCAATTGATGAAATATTCTCTCTGCTTCAGTTTTTGTATAATTTTTACCTACAGCAGAACAACGTAGCAAAATGTGCAAAATTGAAACACAATGATTAGAAAATGAATACACATGAAAAAAGAGAATATAAAAAAGTAACCTACCAGATCCATGATAACGTAATTTATCATGACCATTTTGTACAATTTTACTGACTTTGCTACCCCTCCATACATCAAGTGCATACAGCAACGTAATTTTATCACGACTAATATCCCGGACTAACAAATTAATAAATAACAAAAGATACGTTACTATTTCATTCAACCCAAATACGTCCTCATGGATTAAATATCGAAAATGAGAATGAAGAGGAAACGAACCCATAGATAATATATTCTGAGCGTCACTCGTGACATCTTTAACTTCTACTTCTTTTCGGTACATACAATTATCGCAAGTTTGGTGACACTCTTTTGGGTTAAAATTTTCACCAAAGTACTAAGTAAAAAATTTCCAATTCAGTTACGAAAATCGAATGGCAGATATCGACTTCTCCCAGATGAAACGGGTAGACCTATGATGATCGGTACAAAGTAAGAGAAAAGAAAAAAAAATACTTACAGCCAACACTTGTTGTCTTCTACATTCTATTTTATTTTCACAATAGGCAATCACCAATCGTAAATTATCCTTTGATAATTTCTTTTGAGCCCATGAACCGTCTCCTTTGTCAATTAAACTCTCAATCTTCCCAACGTAAACACAACATCGAAGCGTAAATCAACATGGCAATTATAACAACGTCAATAAAGAGTTCGTAAATAGAGTACAATAAAACTGAAACGTAACCGCAAACCTTAGCTTTATCCGCAAAATTATAAAACATCACACACTCACTCTCATTCCCATCTCTCCCTGCTCTTCCAGTTTCTTGATAATAATTTTCTAAACTATGAGGTAAACTATGATGAATCACGTATCTGACATCCGGTTTATCAATTCCCATTCCGAATGCTACAGTCGCAACAATAATTTTGAATCGTCCGGAAGCCCAATCCGATTGAATTTTTTCGCGATCGGATTTGGATAATCCAGCGTGATAATAGTTACAAGAAATTTTGAATTTTTTCTTTTACCATCACAAAAAAAAAGAAAAAATCAAATAAAGTACGTGAGTAAATGATGATTGTATCAAACAAAAAGGGCAGAACGTAAAATCAATCATACTTGTAACGTGTGACACATATCCTCACAATTCTTTTTACTCATACAATAAATAATACCACACTCATTTCGATGTTTTGTACTAATAAACGAATAAATATCGTCCACCACACTTTTTGATTTCGGTCGAACGTAATATCTATTTTTGTTGCAATCCACGGTTTAGCGGTCATCAGCGGAACAGACGACAAAATAAAAAAATAAAAAAAGTGACTAACATTAAATTTGCTCGGTTAAAGCTTTGTCTAAAACAGACACAATTTTTAATTCCTAATATAGAAATGATATCCGCTATTTCCGCCCAAAAAAAAAGAAGAAAAAAAAAAAGAGAACACGGCGTCAGTAACCGGTTACCGAATCCATTTTCACGAAAATTTTAAATATTACTTTGCACTTTATCATTCGCTGTGGCGGTTAACGCCATGATCGGGATATCAGGGTACTGTCGTTTCAGATGTTGTAATTCCTACGACAACAAAATGAGATTGACAAATATAGGTAACCAGAGGAAAGAACAGAACAATGCCAAACCTTATAATCTGGTCTAAAATCATGACCCCATTGAGACAAACAATGTGCTTCGTCAACTACAAATCTACGAACCAAGGAACCAGTCATTAGAGAAGAAGACAAAGAAAAAAAGCGGTAAAAGAAAACAAACCTGGCCAGGAATCTACTCTTGTGTAACCTAGCGATAGTATTTTGACACATGGTACTTTTATTCAACATTTCGGGAGTAACGTATAGTAATTTACACGCCGGTTTATCCTTGTTTAACTCTCTCATTGCGAATTTTCGTTGATCAGAAGTTTGGGTTCCAAACAATGAGAGCGCCGGAATACCTTTACTAAGGAGAGACTGAATTTGGTCTTGCATAAGTGAGAGAAGTGGGGTGATGACTATCGTGATACCGCGGGTGACACCGGTAGAGATAACGGATGGAAGCTGTGAAAAAATCAGATAGATCGTTATGTAACTGATTACAGTTGTGATTGATAAGAGGTATAGAGAAAAGTTACCTGGTAAGTCAAACTTTTACCGCCTCCAGTCGGCATCAACACAAAACAATCTTTTCCTCCCAAGGTAGCATTGATAGCTTCCAATTGATTTTCGCGAAACTCTTTCAACTTAAAAATTCCACGTAACGCTCTCATCACATCATGAGACCATGGAAACGATTGGGTCTTGGTTGGTAAAGATTTCATCCTATTCGAACGGGAAGTTTGAGCGGTATTCATGGTTGAGGTCGAAGAAGACGAGTGAATTTTGTTAGGGGGATACGATTGTCTGGATACTGATGGTGCGTTCGAGGTGAATGACGAGGAGGATGTAGAGTTATTATTTGTTTCATATTGAGAAGTCGCCCGAGATGTTGGTAGTCTATTCGGATTTGAATTAAATGACGATGATCGAGTCGGCGGGTTGTTGGATGAATGAAATATCGGCTGGGGAGCATAGTGTTTGGAATTGTTAGAATTCATCGAGGAATTCGAAGTGTTGCTGTTATTCTGTGAAGTTTTTCTAGTATTCGTAGCAGTCCCCGAATGGTCAGTTTCTTCATTCAATTCCAGCAAGAATTCTTGATAATCATCATCGTCAACGTCCATATTATCATGCTTTGATCCGAATTGTCCTCGTTCAAATTCGTGCGAAGTTGTTTTATTTTGTCCGAATGGGTCATCATTCATATCGATTCCTCCAAACTCGGCAATAAAATTGGCTGATTGTGCTGTACGAGGTTTTACATTGGCAGTCGAACTGTATGATACTTTAGGCTGATTGCTTACTTCGTCTTGAAACGTGAGAAACGGATCGTTTATCGAACTCGATGAATTCGTTTTGCTGACAATAGAAGGTTTGAAAGGCTGTTCTGACGTTCGTGATGACGATTTGTGGGTGTTTGCAGAGGCGGAAGGTATCGGTTTTGAGAAAAATGATTTTGTGGTCGGAAATAGTGAAGTAGAATCTGGCTTGGTAGTTTGTTTCACGGACGTATCCAAATGGCTATTGATTTTCTGTTTCGGCTGTAAATAAGATGTGATAGTTCCAGTTCTAACCGAATCATTACCAGACGTTACATTGTTCGAGTACGTATTCCGTTGTCGGTCTTCAACGACGACGGTAGAGTCCAACAATTTTAGTCTAGCATCGATTCGAGCTATAGATTCTACATATCCCTTTCGTTGAACTTTTAACGCTTTTTCCTTTTCTTCGTCTTCGGCATCCAACAATTCCAAAATTTCGTTCCCTAAGCGATTTTTTTCGGCCACATAATCTTTTTTAACCTGTAACAATTCATCTTTTGATAACTCGTCAATGAATGAACAATCGAGGGTACTAGTTGAAGATTTCCGCGTTGTCTGAACCGTCGGATCCATCGTTGATCGATTTGTGGTGTTGTTGACGTGAGCTCTTTGCTTTGGTGGAGAAAAAGTTGGAAAGCCGTCACCTCTGATAGGGATCGGGTCACCTGCGATCGTTTCATTCATAAAATCATCATCAGATTCATCCACAATCACACGATTTTTTGGTTTCGCCAAAGGCAGTGAACCCGGGGTTGAATCGCTGTTACGTAAAATAAAAAACAAAATACCCACAAAATCAGCACCAAAAAGTCACACACTATCAACAGCACTGAAGAAAATAAAAGCACTTACTCGACCCTATCTGTTTCCTTGTTATGAACCATTCTAGTTTGAGCATTCGATTGATACCGATTGAACGTCGAAGACGACGACGACGAAGAAACAGAAGACGAGGTCGATGGCACAGCTACAGTTCCCTTACTTCCAACTTTCTCATCCAACAAAGACACAGTCGATTTCACAGCCAACTTGTCCACCATTGATTCCCTCTTTCTCGGTTCGGCTCCATTCCCAGATCCACCTTGTACCTTCCCCTTCCCCTGACCCTTTTTCAAACCATCATCCATGTCTCCACTCTCACATTCCCTACCCCCATTTAACATCTTACTATCTCTCCACACCTCAGAATCTGTTTCCCTCCCTACCTCTACCTGTTTCCTAGGAAAAAAGAACCGTCGTTGACCTTCCGATCCATTTAACGAAATACAACTCGACGTCGTGCCCGTGTTCGTATTGGCCGAACAACTCCCCACTCCCAACGTTGTTGAAGATTGTTGTTTAAATCTCGATAATTGATCTTGCAAGTTATTTTTAATCATGGCTAAAGTACTTTAACAGAAATCGGACAAGTCATGCGGTACGGGAGTTTGTGGAATTTGTATGCGTATGCTTACTTGGCAGTTGGAGAAGGCCGGGCGTAAAAGAACCGATGAGGCGGGAAGAGTGATGAGGATGGAGTGAGTTGTGGTGTGGCTACTGATTGATTGGCATAGTGTGGGTGGATGGTTGTAGTGATGAATGTGTGTGATCGGAAAAGAGTGGGCGGAGGTGAAGGAATTTCTCTGTTTTTGAGTTTTGCCTTTTGTCCAATACGCGTTCCTTTCGTTCCCTTTAGGGGCAGCTGGATGGAAGCTGGTGAATATGTTATTCTATGGTATATGGACTATGGATAAATGTCTCGGTTGACTACTTTAAGTGTATAGAGAGGATCTCAAAATGGAAACAGATATTCATCGACAAAAAAGTCTGATGTGACCGTTCTCTTTAAATGTCATTTACAAAATCTTCAAAATAAAAAACAGTATTACACTTGTATCCAAGATTACACGATTCCCTACATTCTTACATTTAGAGTACAAAACCCGACACTAGAATGAAAAGTAACTCTGCAGAACCCCGAAATAAACATTACTTGCTAGTATTCCTTTTTAATTCTTAAATTCAAGACTAAGATTAAGCTATTAGAATTTGACTTTCACCAAAAGGCCATCAAAACGGTTTTTTAAAAATCTTCGAATAAATGTCTGAACGGATCCACTTCGCTTCCATTCTCACCAAGACCTCCAGAACTACCGTACACGCCCAACCCTTTCATTTCCTCCACAGTGGGTTCAGGGTACCTCTCGAAATTACTAGTATCTCCTGGACCTCTCACCAATGGGACAATAGGCGGTTGTAGTCCTCTTCTCATTAGCAGATTCCAATCAACATCTTTAAACCATGGGTGAAATTTGACATCGTTTGCCCCATTCTTTAAATTGCCGAGACGTTTGGAGATGTCGGACGTGAGCAGTCGCTTTATGAGATCGCGGGCCGCATTGCTGAAATGCGAAGGAAAGTGAATCTTTGAGGCGAGAATCTTTTCGTAAATTCCAAACGGATTGTCGTCAAAGAATGGAGGGTAGCTAATACAGAGGGGAATTGCTGTGTAAGTCTGACATATCTTGTATTCCATTGCTTTCAACCTAATAAAATATAGAACACATACCCGGCCAACATTTCATATATCAGAATACCCAAAGCCCACCAATCCACAGCACGGCCATGACCTTTGCCTTGAATGATTTCAGGGGCCAAATATTCTGGTGTCCCACATAAAGTCCAGGTTCTAATGCAGAGATATAAGAGAATTCAAGTCAACATCATTTAATCTATAGTGGAGCCATGACAGGGAGATAGAATAGCCGTTCGCAGAAAATGGAAGTAAAGACTTACCGATCAGTTACTTTTTTTGAGAATCCGAAATCCGTTATCTTTACATGACCTCGCTCATCTAATAGCAGGTTCTGTGGTAATAACAAGTCAAACATATAATGTTAGTCGACTTTGATAACTTACAAAATCCCAATCTCAAACTTCGTTTATGCTACAACACCGGCGCCGCCAACAACAAAGTAGACATGATGACATACCTCTGGTTTCAAATCTCGATAAATAATATCATGTTCATGTAAATACTCGATCGCGCTCACAATTTCGGCAGCGTAGAATATTGTCACATCATTCGGGAATCTTCCTGCTTTACGGAGATGAGAGAATAACTCTCCCCCAGGAATATATTCAAGGAGCATGTATACGTTTATAGAGTCTTGAAATGTTGTGAATCTAATCATAGCAAGAGTAGGTAAAGTGGTGAGTACAAGGATCAATTATCCGCAGCCAAAAAAAAAAGTAGAGTAGGGGGGTGAATATGAGAAAACAAAAGACATACAAATTAACTATAAAGGGATGGCTAATTTGACTGAGAATACTCTTCTCAGAGTTGATATGTTCCACTTGTTTTAATCGTACGACTTCTGATTTTTTTAATACTTTCATTGCAAAATACATTTCCGATTGATTCTGAGACTGAGACTGAAAATACAATTGTCGTTCTCGTTCTCGTTCTCGTTCCATTTTCAACTCTTGTTGTCTTTCATATTCATCATTTGTATGGTGCTGCTGCTGCTGCTGCTGCTGTTGATGATGATGGTGATGGTGGTGGTTATGGTTATGGTGATGATGATGGCTGTGAGAGTGGTGAGAGTGATCGGAGGAATGAGGGTACGGTGCATGATTGGGTTGTTTGTGCCGGTGCGAATGATGGTGGTGATGATGATGCGAAGACGAAGAAAATGTAGGGGACAAAGGAGATCGTATAGGTGATTTTAGTCTTGTTAGGAATACTCGGCCGAATGTTCCGGTGCCTAGAGATGTAGAAGGAAAAGAGCCACAAGAATTAAATTTTGTCAGATTTCAATTCGGATAAACTTTATTTTTTCTTCTTCTCCAACTTATCGGTCGAAATTAAGTATCAATATGCCAGATTTTCATTTGCAGAGGACCTCTGAAGACTTCAAGGTTTCTTCAAGGAAGCAGGACGACGAAAACAAGCATAAAAAAACGAATGGCGGTTGACAGTCCATGAAAAGTTTTTTCGGTGGTGTCCTACTTACCGACGGTTTCCAGTAACTCGAAATCTCTCAGGTTATATTTTTTCAGTGTCGTATGCTTTTGCATGGCACCATGGCTCTGGCCAGCAGAATGGCCTGACTGTGGTTGAGAGGTTGGGAGTGTAGAGTTCCTGGTCGGTATTTCTGCGAGGGGGAAGGATTTGTTTGCGGATGAGGCGGGATAGGAGGGAGAGGTAGGGGAAGGGGTCTGGGAGGAGGAAGCGTCTGGGTCTGAAGGGCAGTGTGGGTGAGGGGATAGCAGCATCTTTTTTTTAGTTGTGATTGCGATGTGTGAGAGTAGATTGCGGGTCAAAGAGAGTAGGGGAATAAGCGAGGGCGAGACAATGGCCGACAAGCGCAGCGGGTGTGCAGTGTAGTAGTGTCAGGTGAGAGTAGAGTGGAGTGGAGTGTAGTAAGTGTAGAGTGAGTAGAGTAGAGTGAGTAGAGTAGAGTGTGCTCAGTAGTGGAATTCCCTCCCTGTCTTGCTACTGTTAGTGTATTAGCAAGTGATTCTGACTGTTCCCTCTTTCGCCCACCGCCCCCGTGTCTGGTTGGCTGCCCGCGATGAAATTTAATTACGTGCAGCCAATCACATTGCTCCTGTTGACTTGGTTGCTACTTGCATTCTCTCTACCATCTACTTCTATTCACTCTACTACCTACACCATCTACTACCTATACCATCTACTCCTGCTCACTCCACACCACATCCCACTACACTCATCAGCCCTCCCACCAGCCACAGACTGCCCGTCACCAGCACACGCACCTCCTTCACTCCCTCCGCTCTATCCCCGACTCCCTTCAACACTCCCTCCGTCTCGCGCAGACTCCCGCTCACTCGCACCCCCTCTCCCTCGCCATCTCCCTCTCCAAACTCGTGCACCAACTCCTTCCACACGCTCGCCAACTTGTGCTGCCCTTCCAACTGCTTGTCCGCGTGCACTGTGTAATTCGTCAGATCTACGATAGGACGGTCGAAATTTTAAAAAAGTGAGTCTTGCGCGTCATCAAAGAAAAAAAACATCAAAAAACCAAAACATACCTCCACTCCCTTTGTCTATTCCAGTCTCATTGGATGTAAACACCACTACTTCAAACCCTTTTCTCCCTGTTTGCTCTTTTACCCGATACCAATACTTGGCCAACGGTGCCAACAACCCCTTTGGATCACGGTTTGACGTCACATTAAATACCAAACATCTAATGATTTTATCGTTCCTTAGCTCTTTTTCGTTTTCACTATTTTGTAGTCATGGTGAGTAAAACTAATTGTATCCTAGTCAAATGCAAAAAAAAACAAAAAAACAGTCCACATCCTACCTTTCCCACCACTCCACACAACATTCTAAACTCTCCACTGTATGCGCACCATCCAGATAATACATCACCTTCCCTTCTTGTTCTTGTCCACTGACACTATCCTTCTCCCTCGGCCTAACAATTTGCGCTCGACCAGGCCACTTTGCGCTCTTTAACCCCTCCATACAAACTTGCTTCAATTCTTGGGACATGGTGAAATCAAACTCTGGCGGACCTGACTGGCTGGATTTTGCATTCATAGCATTGGATGAGGAAAATGACCCGGATAACCGTTTCGTCCAGGTTAAAACTAAAGATAACGCCAATGACGCATTCACAGTTTGATGGGCTCCTCGAAGGCCAAGCGGTAGAGTCGATAAAGACGGATCAGGGTGCGTTGAAAGCGGTGGCGCCACGCAAAATGGGGACTTTTTTTTGATTATAACAATTGAAAACATGGATGATGAAAGGAGGAAACCTAAATGAGAACACGACACAGACACAACTTAACAACAAAGAAAGAAAAAACTTACACAACGTTCTTTTGCTCTTTCCATCAATACGGTCATTCCGTCAACAGGTTGTGGAACAGAGACACAAGGTACATCAGGCTAAACGTAATATAGCAACCCACATAACGTAACCCCGACAATTAATTTACTCGATTCACCCAAACACTTTAAAACCACAGTTACGAGATTAAAAAAGAAAATAAAAGCTAAACAAACCTTACAGATTCCTCCTTTGTGCCAAGCAATTTCTTTCACCGTGTGCCCCAATACAGCTTGATGATCTAACCCTAAACTAGCGATACCACACACCACAGGTTTCGGCACTACATTCGTAGAATCGTATTCCCCTCCTATCCCTACCTCTAGAATAGACACATCCACTTTTTCCTTCATAAAGACATGAAACGATAATAGAGTCAGAAATCTAAAGTAGGTAGGGAGTGGTGGGTGAGGGATATTGTCGATGGACGGTGAAGCGGAAGCTGAAATAGAAGTGGCGGGGGCCGGTGGGAGGGTAGATTGAAGGGAATTCCATACTTCGAAGAAATATTGCGTGAATAGAGTCTCAGTGATGGGGGAACCGTTGATTCGAATGCGTTCTCGGACGGCAATAAGGTGAGGGGATGTGTATAAACCTACAGTTTTAAAAAATGTTACCTATCCATGTCAAGCGTCCACACCTTTATCGCAATGTATCTTGAGACACCCTATAATACATGAATGCCTCAGAGCACTTCATTTGGTCGCTCTCCAATACCACGGCAGACGCAGCTTGGCCATTTTCATGATAAAGCAACCACATATCACACTTACCAGTTTTCAAATTCCCACTCTTATTCGCTCCAAACACCATCGACCTCGGTACCCTCCTCAACATACTTTCCACAAACGCAGCCGTCGATCCTTTGCCTTTTGTCCCCGTAATATGAACCACATTCAATCGATTCAATTCCTCAACCTAAACCAAAAAACCAAAAACGAATTAACCTCAGTTCCACTTTTACCTATACCACCAAAAACCTCCGAAAACAACAATAACGAACAAAAGGAGAAAGGTGAACTCAAAATCAGTGACATACATTGTACCCGCATCTCCTCAAAAATTCAATCATCTCTGGTAAACTCCTTTTATTCAAATTCGCACCCAACTTTCGCAACATATCTAAAGCGGCCGCATTGGTTTGAAGAGAGTTAAGACATTGGATAGCTTTCTATTGTACAGTTGGTTTCGGTATTTCGAGTATTTCGGAAACGGTATCGAGACCACGATCGAAAACCGAGGTGAAAGCCGTGGCGGTAAGAGGGGGAAGTTTAAAGGGAAACGCAAAATTATGGAAATAAGCATAATGAGTATGGAAATTCGAATAAAATTAATCGATTGTAACGAAACTAAACTCCGCCACCATTGAAAGTAACCTTTCAATTTTAAACTGTTGTCTATAACCCCGCCATGATTAAAATCCACACACAATACGCAGAAATCAGAATCCAAAAGCAGTTTCAAATAACCAAATAAATTAAAAAATAAACAACAACACTTTCAAGAAAAACAAACCTCATAGCTCTGTTCCTCAACCGGCACCACCATTTTTTCCAATTTCTGGTTCCCCAGTTCTACCATTACCTCAGATTTACTTTTCCCATTCATCTTTACAACTCCAAATTTATTTTTATTTATATTTCTATCTCCACTAACTTTTGAATCAAAACTAAACCAAAGTCTCGGCTTCGTGAATTTCTGGGTCTTGTGTAAACCGGCGCGGACGGGGAAAACGGTGGTCAAACGACAAACGACGGTGATGGATGAGATGGTCGGATGGAAGGAAGGGATTGGTGGCATATAGTAACCCTTTTTGGTGGGTTTACAATAAGTGTGGAAAAAGGAAAGGGGAGGAAGAGGTTTGTTTTTTTTTTTTTTTGGTAGTGGTATCAACGATCGATGAAAAAAAAAGGTGATTCGATTTGCATTGCATGAAACTGGCGTAAAATAGCTGGCAAAAATAGGGAATCTCAGTCGAAATATATAATCTATAAATTATTTCATTATTTCATTATTTCATTATGTCAATTATTTTCTATATCCTGTAAATACCTATCTTCTATTTTCCTTAATAAAATTTATCATCTCCACTTTATCCTTGTGTAATCTATACCTTGCGTCTTTACCACGAAATCCGCGCCAACTTGATGTCATGTTTAAACTCATCGCCAGAATGAAAATTTAAACTCAGGGGAAACAAAACAAACTCAATGACTCAATGGATCACGTTCATCCAGGCTCCAGCATCATCACATCATTCTCTCGTCAGTAGTTTATTCCTCTCGGTATTGTCAACCCTTTGGTCGTTCGTCATGAATTATATTTTCTCGACTTTGACTAAAAATAGTTGCAGACTCGAAAATTCTATTTATGGTAACTGCCGTAATCTGCCGTAATTTTTATTGCGGCTAAAAGGGGTGCGATGGGGGTATTCTTTAAAAAATTTATCTTCCGTATGTACATTACATTGGGCTGGGCTAGAACGGGCTCGAAACAAAGAAAACAGAAATGAGAATATCAAGGGGTCCCTTTGAAATAGCTAGTTCAACTGACTTGATTGTTATAGTCGCGAACAATCTAGGAAGTTAGGAAGGGGTATACTTATTCAGGCCCAGCTGGGTTAATCTCAGGAGTTTGCCGTACATAATGCTCAAAATTACCCCGCTAACAGTGTAACAGATAAAATCATTCTGAATGTCACAATAGATGAATATATCATGACACGGTTGAATAGCGAATCTCCTCGAAGTTTCCTTTTATATTCAACACGTGAGACTATTCTCTTGATATTGTGAATCGGCAGTTTCTCGAGTACAAGATGAGACTCGAAGTTACTTGTCTTTTGTTGTTAACCTGCCAAGAATATAATAGCAGAACTACAGTGGATACTAAAAATCACCGCCGATGACAAATTCACCAAATTCAAGCATCGCACAAGTTTTTTATCGTTACCTTCACGTAAAACCCCGTCAAATAAAACTAAACACCGAAAGCAATGGCGACCAAAGACGTTATCGAAATTACACCTGAACGTCTTGCCCTCTACTGCACCGTCATCGGCATTTGTCTCGTCGGCGGAGCCTACGGCGGTGCCCACTATGCTAATAATTACAGACGTAAAAGGACTTACTTCAATTTAGGACTTACAATTGGTTTTATTTGTTTCGAAATTTCTGCGACAGCGTATCTACTTATGTCTGTTCTGCGAACGGAAAAGGAACGACCAAAAGCTTCGTTTCTTCAGGTGGTGAGGTTCTATAAGTACCCGGTACTTCCTTACATTGCACTGTTTTTTCAAAATTTGTCAACCAGTACCTCGACATATCAGTACGTAAATTAAAAACACTATAATTTAATTGAATATAACAATTAATTATTTACTATGTTTCTTCTTCATATTCATCAGGGCATTATACCTCACGTGTATCATTTTAAAAACCAGCACACAAGATGCCACATCCAAAATTAAATATTACTTTATTTATATCCTCAATCATCTCATGATACTCAGTATAGTCCTGCAATACATCTTCTTCAGTCTTGTCATGTTCCTCCCAACCATCACCAAGGGTATCATTGACCTATTCTCCTTATTCACACTCATGGTCTACGTTATCTCTTCCACAGGAATTTTCAGTTCCATTCTCATCGATTTAAAATACATTCACCAAATAAAATCCGAACTCTACAAAATTCGTCAAGCTGGTAAAGACGGTACTCCCAACGCCGCAACGAGACAATACGAACGTAAAATTCAAAAAACAATCTACGGTTCCCTCTCTTTTTTATTTTCTATCGTGATTTACATTACGATAAATTTAACCGCTATGTGGCCTTTTGATTCGTTCTTGATTTTTGCGTGGTTGTTGATGTTGTTCACCGGTTCTTATGCTCGTGTTTCTTTGGTCGATATAGTCAATGATAATCCGATGGATTCTGCCAAAACAGAGAAAAAGATTGCTCAGTCTCCTCTTCCTAGTGAGAATAAAACCGCAACGTTGGTGGATAAAACTACTGTTGCTACAGTATTGGATAAAAGTGTACTAGATAACTCTGGCGCATAAATTTACTTGTAGGGACTAGTTTTAAATATAAACAATTTGAGGAGATTTGAAATATGAGGAGTTTTATATATGTTATGATCCAATTATTTGAACCGCTTGACATACCATCCTAAAATCTATATTCAATCATGGTCATTGTTCATCCACCTGCGATGAAAGCACACATATTCACAGTACAGAAGTGATCAGCTCGGCAGGAGTTGACTGTTGAGTCGAAGGAAACCAAACCACCCTCGGAAGTTGCTGAGAAATTGATTAGCCGCCAGTCTGTATTTTGATTCATTAACAATTTGAGTACTGCGGCGTATTTTTATTCTTTCAAGCTGGGTCATGTTAATTTAAACAATCTGCTAAGTTCATGAGACAGTCATCAGGAATGTAGTTTCTTCCGCCCACTTAAGATTGCAAAAATTTAACATTAATCGAAAATGATAGCTTATGCTTGTTTCGTAAGAAATACTAGAGGAACTTGTCCATAGATTTAACCCGCCAAAGTTTAAATGATAATAAGAAGTCAGATAACTAAAACTGGCTACTTTTATAACCTATTAATCCCAAAATAAGTATATTCTTTAACTTTTCTTTTACTAAGAGCGGATGAAGACGATGAGTCGGAGTTTTATTCGTTACTACAGCTCGCGCATACATAAAGGATACAATCCCGCTACCATTCTCAATGTTACTGAAGACAACTCAAAATGAGAACTTGGACTCACTTGCTCCTGCTTGCACTCATCTCAACCGTTAATCCTGCACCTTTTCCTGCCCCTACGAATGGTTTCATTCGCACAGACGGGACAAAGTTCACTAAAGATGGATGCCCGGGCATTCTACTTTCATGGAGCGAACGCTTACTACATGTCCTACAGAAATTTAGATTTGATTACGTCCACTCTAGACTCTGCCAAAAGCAACAACATTAGCGCGAGTGTAACATGAAATTTCCACAAAGCATACATTATCAGGTAACTAATCAACTCATTCAAATAATTCTATTTCAACACAGGTCATCCGCACTTGGGCATTCTTGGACAGAAAACCAGACGGATTTGATGTACAATATCAATCATTTGATAGAAACCAGAGCTCTGGAATCGTAAATCAAGACGACGCCAAAGGTCTGGGCGCTTCGGATAGGTTAATAGCCGAGGCCAAAAAGAGAGATAAGAAATTAATTCTAGTACTGACAAATAATTGGGATCAATACGGAGGTATGGATATATACAACGACTGGTAAGTAACCTCAAGATATCATATGTTTTGAGTGAGAGTTAAACTGAATACCGTGGGGTTAAGGTTCGGTAAGGTTTGGTAAATTTCACGACGACTTTTACAATACAACGTCCAAGCAGTTCGAAGCATACAAAAATTTTACGAGCGCGCTGTTGAATCGTAAGAACCATCTCACTGGAGTTGCATACCAAGACGAACCGCCATTTTTGCATGGTACGTAGCAAACTTGCCTACTTTACAAATTTTTTTAAAACTCATAAATTATATTTCTGTAAAAGGGAGCTCGCAAATGAACCTAGATGTAAGTCGGACGATGGAGACAACGCACCCCGAGCTCCTAAAGAGTACACTCCTTCTCCAACATGCAATGCACAGAAGATTACTTCGTGGGTTGACGGCATGTATACCAAATGAGCATAAATCCAAAAACAAATTCTGACTGTGTTTCAATTTCAATAGAGGCCAGCACACATATTAAGTCAATCGATACAAATCATCTTGTTGCAATCGGAGACGAAGGGTTTGGTGTGAATACACCGGAAGAATTCAAAAGGGGGTTGAGTCCAGGGGCGCAATGGCCATTCCAAAACACAGAAGGCATTGACGCAGCCAAGAATCTGGCATTGAAAAATATTGATTTTGGGACTTTCCAGTAAGTAGAGTGTCAAACACTCATCCTTAATAAACTAATTATGGCGTATATGTTTGATTATTGAAACATATATTGACGTTTTCTGTCTGTAGCCTCTATCCCGAAGAATGGATCGGTAAAGATCACTCTAACGAAGTTCAAAATTTGACTACAAACTATATTAACTATCAAGCAAATATTGCACGACAGATGAAGAAACCAGTTCTTCTGGAAGAATATGGCTCGAATGACCACGGCACTGAAAGAGTCAATTTATATAAATCCATTCAAAACGCAGCAGCTAACAATTCCGATATCGCGGGTACTATGTTTTGGTTTGTTAGGTGCTATTTTAACTTTTGTGCCTACATATATTAACTGATTTTGTATTTTAGGGCTTTTGCCGCTGCCCAAGGAACTATCGATGGCGACCCTCGAGTAGTTTACGCCTCGGACATTTCATCACTAATGGGAAGCCACATAAAGGCCATGCAAGATAAAAATGGAAGTTGCAAGCCAAATATTTAGATGTTCATGGATCTGCCGGTGCTTTCTTCATGAATTTGAACATTCTTATAGTTCCGTTTTATGACATGTAAACATTGTAAATATTCCTCCTCTCAACATGATCCCTTGTGATCGCTCACCAACTGAGTTATCATTTACTTAAATAATTACTTGTATCATATAAATTTGCCATTGATCTGATCTGTATGTAAATTTATTCAAGAATCATTCAGTTTTTTTTCTGTATTCTATATCATCACCTTCTGTATTACCGAAGATTAAAACCTTAAATTCATCGATATTACCTCGGAAGGTGGCAAGTTTGCGGGCTCTTGGTGTTCGATATAATTAAAGGACATAGAAATGATGTGATGTTCGATGAATCAGAATACATGGAAATAGTGTCCGTGTGATCCAGCAACTGGATGGTTTTGGAGGAATGTATGACAAACAAGATGTACCTACTACCTAGCACGGCAACGAGCCGTCAATACTGATTCACTGATTTGTAAATAACCCGTAAATATCTACTGATATAAGATCTTATACGAAGATTTACCTGAAATCTCTGGGAAATGATTATAAACGCGGCATTCACTGTCTTTTTTACTTCACATTTAGATATAGGTAAAGCGTCGGCTCGTTGCTGTGTAGTTCATTCAGATGCAGGCGTCGCGCGGACAGTGTCCTCCCAAAAAACGTATATTAAGTCTCAAATTGACTTCTTACGTCGGAGAATATTCGTAAGATTTGTAATTCTGCTTAAAATTTAAATAATTTGCTTTGAGGCACTTGCAATAATGGTGTTTCTGTGTTGATACCAATCATGGGGATGAATTTGTTACGTCACTCCTCTCCGTTGCCTCTTTTCAATTTCCGCTGAGACTTCAATGGAACGCCGAGTCTTGAATGCAAATTGTGACAATAATAAAGTCGAGAGGACAAATATTCTTCTCCGAACAAGTCTCGGCAAAAACTTGCATCAATTCATATTGACCGCTTTACGGAATGACCGAACCTTTATCTTAGAAAGCATGCACCCAAATTTGCGGCGCTTTGATTGATTATTGTTGTGTCATGGGAGAATGTTATTTCGGGATAAGTTCCTTCGACGAATATTACTTGATTTTTCTAAACAGAAACTCTGAATCTTAAACAGAAACGTTCTGCAGATTGAAAGAATTCAATGTGCGCTTCAATACCAGGTATAAAATGATGACTTCCTCTCAAGTTAAGGCACCATACCGTCTTAGCATAAACCGCAATGAAAATTTGGATACAATTACTACTTTTGGCCCTCGCAGGAACCGTATTTTCAGCCCCTAATACCGCTACTCCAGCTACTCAAGCTACTCAAGCTACTCCAGCTACTCAAGGTACATCAGTTCCTCAAGGTGCACCTGCTTCTCAAGCTACACCAGTTTCGCCAACTTCACAAAATACTCAAGCTCCACAAGATACTAAAGCTCCGCACGCTACTCGAGCTCCCGGTTCGAATGGATTTATCACTAAACAAGGAACAAATTTTGTGAAGGACGGATGCCCATTCTATTTTCATGGAGCAAACGCGTACTATTTGCATTATAGGTCTTTAGACTTGATTAGATCAACCTTGGATGCTGCCTTTGCAAAGAATATTACTGTTTGTATTCACCAAATATTAATTTCTCATTTCTTGTGGTAAGTCTCAAATATTGACATTACCATTATTTATTGACAGGTAATACGCAGTTGGGCATTCTTGGATGAGGCAATTTCCAGTGATAACGGAGTTCAAGTCCGCTATCAATCATTTGATGACGGAGACGCACCCGCCGTGAACCAAGACAGCACTACGGGCTTAGGTGCGCTTGATAGATTTGTCGCGGAGGCCAAGGCTAGAGGCATGAAATTAATATTGGCGTTAACTAATAACTGGGGAGAATACGGGGGTATGGATAAGTACAATATGATGTAGGTCATTCGAGGACATGCTCCGATTTTGTTATTATCTCGCAGATATTAAGTTAGTAGCAGATATTAATAATCTGTTATCACTAGGTACGGTAGCGAATATCATGACGGCTTCTATAACACGAATTCACGGCAGTTTACGGCTTACAAAACTTACGTATCGACATTGTTAAACCGCGTAAACCATATCACTGGAATCAGATATAGTGATGAGCCAACCATCTTTGCTTGGTACGTGATTTATCATGTCAATTTAACTTCCATAGATGATTACATCATACGGGTTCTAACGAAACATGATATGCTTTATATATGACTCATGTTAGGGAATTGGCAAATGAGCCCAGGTGTCATTCAACTCATGGAACCCAAGGCGGCATGAGTTCCAGCGGTAGTTGTAGTGCTCAAATCATTACGAACTGGATTAATGGTTTGTGCAAACATTTTTTGGTATCTTGTGTGCATTTTTTTAATATGAAGATTTTGATCGATAGAGGCCAGTAGATATATCAAAACCATAGACGGTAATCATCTGGTTGCAGTCGGTGACGAAGGGTTTGGGTTGAATGTCCGAGATGAATTCAAAAACGGATTGAGCAGTGAATCTCAGTGGCCATTCCGTAACACCGAAGGAATTGACGCTGAAGCTAATCTTCGATTGGAAAGTATTGATTTTGGAACCTTTCAGTAAGTTAAATCTACGTTGAACGACACACGACACAAAATACGCCTTCGCTACGACAATATTAACTTCTTGAGTTTGTAGTTTATATCCCCACGAATGGATCGGCGGAAGTCACCCCGACGAAGTTAGACATTTCACAACCAATTACATAAACTATCAAGCAAGTCTTGCTCAAGCTGTCAACAAACCTGTCCTCTTGGAAGAATACGGTTCCACACTCGCTGGGACCGAGAAACAGGAATATTTCACATTCGTTCAAGATGCCGTAGCCCGCAATCCCAACATTGCTGGATCAATGTTTTGGTAAGTGATATATGTCTAAATAATTCAATCGCATCGAAACATTGATTAATTTCCAAACACAGGGCGTTCGCCACCAACAATAGCATAATCAGTGGGGATCATAGGGTCGTTACCCCCACCGAAATTTCACCTTTGATGGGGAACCATATAAATGCCATGCAAGCTAAGAACGCCAATTGTCCTGCCACAACCCAGTCCCCACAATAAGAAGGGAGGGCTGATTAACGCACATCTCGATGTTCAGGATATAGTTGTGCGGCTGTAGTGCAGTGATTTCTTATTCTCCTGGACGATGATTCGGAAAGCCGACTCCTATCAGTATTAAATATTGTTATATATTTTGTCTATAGCGAACTGTGATCAGTTGTTTTGTAAGAATTTGATCAGTTCTGTGTATTTTAGATAGCTTTGTCGTTTTATATTAGTTTGATTCGTTTTCGAAGAGTTCAAGCGGGTCATATTTTCAAGTTTGATATGTGCAACTTGAGTTTAAGTAAATTTTTTCCATCTGAAAGCAATGATGAAAGTCCGAGCGGTTAAGCAACCGCCTGTCCAAATTTGTTACAAATATTGTACAAATAGCTGATTCGATTTGATTTATCCCACCCTCCAACAGTAAGATAAAATATTATTCTGTTCATACATACGCTCCTAATCTTACCGTCTAGATTACTACGAAACTTACATTCCTGATTATAAATTCTTCTCCTTCCCTTTGCCCTTTAAACCCTTCTTTTGATTTTTCCTGACTGTGTAATTTATGTAAACGCCAAAGACGAAACCGACCAAATTAAAGAAGGGAAGCCAAAGGTGCGGGGGCAGAAATTTCGAAGCAAAAAGTTGAACCAAGGGAAAGACTTGGACAGTTATTTTCACTACAGACATTCGCAAGAGATAAGAATTCAGAAATGTTTCTGTTAGTAGAGAAAAAAATTTTCAAATAGGAGCGGTCACATTACTTAGTGGTAGGAATTGCTTCGGTATGACAGACAACGGTTGTCCACCAATCACTGCCATCGCAGTTAAGTAAACTAATCGCACCGATATTTTAACATTAGTCAAGCTTCGGGGACAGTGTGCAGACAAACACTACGCCATATCTGGCAATAGCATCCATAGTGGGAACATAAGAAACACACCTAAATTTTGAATGGGTGCAATAACAAAGTTTGCGCCCACCATTTGTCCCAAGATTGACCAAATGCCTGTGGTACCTTCGAATGCTCTTGCCAACGCTATGGAGATGCCATTCGAGAAGAGTGCGAACAAATTTGTTACAAGACGCGATTTGGCAGTATGATGATGATTGAAAGCGAGAGGAACGAAGCATCAGGGTGGAAGAGGTACCCAGTAAGTCAGAAATAGAAGTCGATGAACAAAGAAAAGTGAATAAGAATTATAAATGTGACGAAGGGAAGATAATAGTACCTGCAAAAAGGTAATGGCCAAGCGGGCCCGATATGAGGAAACCTATTAAAAATCAAAGGGACATGTAAGTGTGTGCTGAATGTGGTCCCATTTCTTCATACAAATAATCAATATAACGAATGCAAGACGAGTCTCGGCTTTTGCATCTATCCACAGTTTCTCTAGACAACAGCTAGGAGTGCGAAAGAATGTATTAGTGTTGGGCTTACCGTAGCCACCCATCTTGACCATTCTCGAGATCAATTCATTGATTACAACATAGCCCGACAATTTTGACGCAACAAGTTCTTGAAGAAGGTTCAAGAAACCAGAGGTACAGGCCTAAACACGCAGATTGACCTTTAATGACGACGAAATAAGATACTCAATGGTACAAAATGTTTGAACCTTAGTGAAGACAGGGTTGGTTTCCAATGATCTCAAATAACGGGTCCAAGGGGAAAGACGGATTGGTTTAGAGTAAGCAGCCATCTTCCGACCGGTGGTTGAGATATGTATGGGTCTATGTATATTCTCTTGCGAGGGACCTTTGTTATTTCAGTAGTGAAGACCTTGGAAGAGTGACATCACAGTGCAGGCGCCAAACCGCCGGGCCGAACCCGTGAAAAATTAGACATGAAGACATATCTTATTCGAACGGAAAGCGGAAATTGTATGTTCATTGATATATATTCAATTATCGTCTGACATATTGGTTTCTCTTGGCTACTGATGTAATCAGCAATTTGTGAAGTGAAGGTTTGATCAAACCGTTTCAGAACAAGTCCACCCTCCACAAGTTCAGCGTACAAGAAACAAGGTATATCGCGACCTTTCAATGCCTTGTAAATTAATAAAAAGATATTCAAGTCTTTGCAAGATATTCTTGCAAGTGTCAGGGATATTGACCATGTAATCTGAGTTAATGGATTGCGGCCCAAAGGCAGTCCTTGGGCCTTGGGGCCTGTTGCAATGCTGACGTGGATCTCTCGTCTATTCCACTTTATTCCACCTTTTCCAACAACCCTCCTTCCGCTATTCTCAACTTATACGCAATTTATTATCCCAATTTCAGTACAAGTATCATGGCTTCGTACTTTGGTAATCCACGTATTTCTATTTATTCCCTTCATTTTGGCTTGCTTCTAAATGTATTTTACGGTTCTTCACCTTTACACTATCAGACGACCATAATATTGAAGAGTCTTCCGCTTCGTCTAGACGCCGAAATACTAATAGAAATCCTGATATTTCGCATTTTATGTCAGTGTCCGATTCCTCGAATTCAAGTGCAGATTCAAATGCTTTTCATTACGTTGCAAAGTGAGTTGCAATTTGACTATATCCGTTGTACTATGTACACTCATGAATAGTTCTTACAATCAACCAGCTTGTTCAATTCATTTCGAATGAATATCGACGATCTTTCCCATCGGCAATTTCTCGATAACTTGATTTCTCAGCTCATGTCAGAAACGCACACGAAATCTGGGCCTCCCCCTGCCAGCAAGAGTTTTATTGAATCATTACCCAAGATAGACCATCCGGAGCTAACTTTTAATGGTATGTGTCTGACGCTATAGGGGTAACATTCCATCCTGAACTGTTGGTTTTCGAGATTTGATGGCTAACTCTTTTGCTTGCACCTGCTTCACCATTCACCTAAAGAATCCCCAATATGTTCGATATGCACAGACACATACTCTTCGTCTTCAACCGTCACAAAATTACCCTGCTCGCATCACTTCGATGTGAGCTGTATAACACCTTGGCTCCAACTTCATAACACGTGTCCTGTTTGCAGACACATTCTTCCAACTGATCATAAAGAAGAAGTAGAAAGTGAAATTGAAAATGTCAACAATCGGTCAAGTAGAGAACAGGAGGAGGATTACGACCCAGATTGGATGTACGGTTAATGACTTCTATGCCTTGGGTTTGGTTTTTTTTTGATGGTGATTGTAGCTTTAGGGGTGTTGTCTTCGATAGGCGTTGCTGGACCAGTCAGATATATTTATATGATATAAAATTCAGTTTGATTACATTGCCACACCCAACCTTATATAAAGGAGTTGGCAAGCTATTCCGCAACCACCGGTGCCCCCTCTTTTTGATCAACTTGAGTCTTAGCCTGCAATTACGAATTTATCTCTAAATTAAATTTACAAAGGAAATCTTCATATTATATACATGAAAGATCTAACAAGAAGATGATGCAAAATAAATACAAGGCACTAATAATCTTCTTCGGTAAAGAAGCTAGCAACGTCGTGTCCATTTCCGATGAAATCAAAAATTTCCTTAATTTGGTCAGGGTCAGATCTAAAATTCACGGATTGTAAATAATGCAGAAGGGACCAATTAAACGATCGTTAGCACCTTGAATCAAAATGAAAAGAAAAGACCAGGGATCATACTTTTGAGCACTCTTACTTGAAGCTCCCCAGAGCAGCGGTCTCAGTTTATTTTGTATCTGATGATAACCTTCTTCCATATCTTCTTGATACTCCACTTGATCACTTCCTATTAATCTTCTATTTAGTGTCAACCCAACGGAGCATAATCGTAAGAATGTCTTGAAAGCCGTTCGCAATATTTCCACTTGTTTAGGCGAATATTGTATATCCAGTGTTGCCAAACTATCTTCATTGAGGAAAGTGTTGGCAATCTCCATTGGACCAGAGTTGACTTGAGTACGAACGGATCCTGAGAGAACCATTTGTAAGTTTTTGACGTTTGTGGGTTTAGCATCGATGACTTCTCGAAGTTTTGCGCAACGAGTTTGAATGGCTTCCAGGGAGACTTCGAGAGGGGTAAGTTCGATCTATATTCAATGTAGAGAAACGAGCACGAAATCGAGTTGTTGTTGTCAGCAATGAGAGATGTGAGGTAGATCAATCCAAGAATACGAACATCATCAGACTGAACAACCAGTAAGCGCTTTTTTAAATAGGGAAACGGTTTCTCCACAGTTATTATGGTTTTACGTATATATTGATTCGCTACTGTTCCGTGCGCTTTGCCGGACTTCGTGTATGGTGTCTGTAATACAAATCGCTCTGTTTATTTTGGAGGCGGAAAGAAGGTTAGAGAAGTAGGTCAATGTACGAAGATCAATACGCAGAAGTTATAGATGTATAATCGAATTCAAACAGCGTACTTAAATTTGTGTTTCGCTCAAAATATGTTACCCGTTGTAGAGATTCTTGATCAGTAAAATAAGGTTCGACATGTGACACTTGAACATAGACCTATGAATTTGATTTTAGATAAGTCAAGCTGATTATGAAACAGTGTGTAGCAAAAGAACCGAAAGTAACCCTTTCAGAATCAAGCTTCGTTCGATCGACTTTTGTAGAGTCTTGAATGAGCTTGAAGTCTGCGCCAAATTTCTCTTGAAATAATTTCTAAGTGAAGAAGTTAGAGCCCGAGAAAGATGGAAATTAACCAACGTCAACAGTAAACAACATACAGTTAACCTCTGGCAAATTTCCGGTAACTGGGTCACTGTTTTTTCCTTATACACAAACTCTTTTCCATCTAAATCATCGAATCTTTTACCGAAGAAACCGATACGATAATAAGTTCCTAGTATTCTCGATTTTTTCGCATCACATTTTATCAAATCGTCATAACAATCTTTGAGCACTCCATGCACGCGAGACAATTGCTCATAATTTCGTGAAAATTCGTACATAGGTACAATAAGTTTGTAAACTTCGTTGACAGTCTCATAAAGGGCGGCCTAAACAGGAGATAAGTATGAAATAAATGGTTTATGCGACGTAAGAAAGATTAGCAACCTTTCGAAGCAACCGAACTGCATTTTCAATTAGACTGATCAATCCCTTTTCTGAAAATGAAGGACTCATATACGTTCCTTCCTCGCTCTGCAACATCATATGTGTCAGTACGGATTAAAACGAATACTTTCTGAACATCGCAAAGGACGGAGTAGAAGCGAACCGGCATCTTTTCATCATTCACTTGGCTCTCTTCCAACAGATTTGGCGAGCAAGCCAAAAAGCTTTTTGAACCGGCGGGTCCCTTGTAGTCTTTATTCTTAAGTGAATTAAGGTACTCAGAAACAAGTGCCGCAGAATGGAGAACAGCAAACGCCGCCTAAATTTGAATGTGTTAATTCATAAGCGACAGAGGAATTCTTGCAATAGAGATGGAACGTACTTCCGCCAGGTTTCCATCTTCGATATGAAGATTCGTCTACAGTAAGAAGAAAGATGATTAGCGAATCGGGTATTCCATGCGAATCTGTTTGCACAAACAACACACCAGAGTTTCTAATGACGCCAAACGCAAATCAGGCGTGTTAATGTATCCACTGGCGATGCGATAATACGTATCTAAGAATAGCCAAATCAGTATTTGCCTTCATAAAAACCAGTAATGGTATACGAAATGCGCACCAGCCAAAGTTTCGGGATCATTTTTACTTAATCTACTAATTCGAACTTTCTCCTGAAGGATATCCATAAGCTTATCTGCGCATTGTTCAATCTAAAGAACAGAACACTCATTAAATATCGACGCCCTGATTAACTGATATCAAATTGAAGATGACCTTATTTTTAAACACCATGCTAAGGTTGTCCGCATCGTGTTTAGCATAATCTTTCAACGCCATCAAGCTTTTACCTAGCCACATATCATCAGTTATCTGTAGTTTCGATAGCGCAACGGTAAACTGTATTCGGAATCGGGAGAACGTTGTTTTTGTGAACTTGAAATTTTCTCGGAAAAGTAGATAGACGAGACCAGATGCAAGTCGTCTTGCTAGAGGAAGTTTAGAATTGCACTGATGTAATAAAACTCGCGAAAGCTCAGAAAGGTAAATTGTGTTCTTTTTGAAAATATCTTGAGTACACTACAGAAGGAAGGTATGTTTTACAATGAATAGACTGAGGGATATCAATGTAGAAGCTGAAAGCTAGTAACGTACCTCGTATATGAAATTTCTGAAAATCCGGAAAAATCGAGATAGCACCACTTCGCTTTGATATTGATCGATACCATGTATAACTAATCCAAACAATTTTTCCAAATTGTCTGCATCAACACTGGTTTTGATTAACTCCCAAGTGTCTAGAATAACCAACGCGGCTTCACTTGTTAGTAACCCCTCCTAGAAAATTTCGGTTCATTAGTATTTGGGGAAGGAATGGAGTCATGTCCAACAAATGATGGTTTACTTACGGCCTTAACATATCTGTCATAGTATTTTTGAACGTGTGCTGCTGCAGAGGAGTTCATTGATTTTGTTTCTGTAGAAGTCTGACTATGATACCGGGCTAGAAATGTAACCGTCAATATCCTTTTACTATCTGTCAATCAGCGAAGAGTAAGTAAAGTTACGCACCACCGCTCAACCGATTCTTCAATTGAGCTCGCGCATCACGTAAGCTTCCACCGACAGCGGTCTTATACATGTTTTCGATGTATCGCTGAAGATACAACACAGGTCAGTATACATGTTTACAGAATATAATGATAATGCAGACTGAAGAGTCACCTTAGCATCATTAGAGGCCGACTTTTGTTGAATAGCTGACGCCAATCGTGCAATAATCTTCTCTCTACCCTCGTACCCGAACAAATCTAATGCCAACTCCAACGTTTCAATGATCCTAATCGAATTATCTTTGCTCACCCATTTGAGTAAGAGCGATTTATCCATATACTTCAAAACATAGAGAAAGCAAATGAAAATTGTTCGGGTTTCCATTACAACTATTGCAGATGTCTGTTGACGCTCCTTGATTTTTGGAAGAAGATTGCAAACCTAAGTGCAAGAATTGGAGTAAAGGTAATATAATTAATACATGCCCTCTCCGGAAAGATCGAAGAGCAAATAACCCAAAGATAGCAGTTGGTGAGAAATCGCTACTTACCGCCATTGCATACGGTAAATACATATTGGATATCCGCCTCTGACATTCTTCAGCTTGGTATCTGGGATCGAGTTCATGTTTTGCAAGTAAATCACGCAAAGCAGTTATGGCCTACAAATTGATATGTAAGCAAAAGATTTGCGCGGTCGTTCAAATATTTCAAAGTACCCTAAGCCGTAAACCTTCTTGCGAATCTGACAATATTTGCGCTATTTCGTTAATTAAAAATATTATGAGGAAATGCCGTTTCTTAAATTGTTTTAACATCGCAGATAATCTCGCAAAGGGTTCGTTGAAGTAGGATGTTAAAGGAAGGTTGAGGGGAATGAAATGCTCGTAGCCGCAAATGATAGACAGAAAATCTATATTTCAATTTGGCAGGATTAAATATATGCGTAAGTATAACAGTAGGGGGAAAGTCGGTTGTCTTGAATAGCATGAGATGACGCACCAAATTTAAACTCTAGCAGAGTTCCAGAGTCCGACAGTCTGAATCTGGTAGCATGTTGCTCAATCTAGCTCCCAATTTTACAATAAAAGCGAATCAGAAAACCAATCAGCCCATGAAATGTTGCATGAACAGTGAGAAGCGTTGTACCAGATCAACCACGAATGTCTTATTCATAAAATTGAACAAATCCAGTAAGAAATAAGCCAGAGCTTCATTTAACTCCTTTCCCAAATTGAGCCCTGTAGTGGACCTTCGATGGACTTTTCAATGGATTATAGATGGAAACCACTAATTTAATAACCATTTCTTTGTAAGATCGGTGATAAAAATTTACCTTCTTCGGAAACTTCTGTCACCAATGTTTTGACGTCGTCAACGAATTCATCCTTGTACCATGAGTTCTTATCCAAATAATCTTGTTGTGACAACTTCTTCTGGGTATTTAAGGACTCGGCCAAGCTTTTGATAATGACATCAAAGAGGAACCAAATTTTTGAAAGTAACTCCTTGGGTGAACTCTATTGGAAAATGTAGGGCCGGTTCAGAAAGAGATCGTGCCGTTAATATTTTTTTTATGTAGGCAAGAAGATTGCGAAAAGGGCGGTGTTGAACAAACTAAGACTTTTAAAAATTTCCTTTACCGTTGATTTAACGAATGTATTCATGCATTTTACGACTACTTCGTATGGACGTTTCGACCATTCATTTCGATTTTTGAAGTGATATCTTACGTAGGAAATCGCAAGCGACGGTCTTTTGGCTTTAAATGCTTCGTCATGTACTCTATGTTTCCAGAAAATGTCATCAATTGTCATCTCAATTTGAGGTCGAAGAATGAATCAAACTTACAGGTTAACTATTCTCAGCAATCCTTGAAATACTTTTGAGAGTTTGTCGGCATGAATATCGTTGCATATAATTCCAAATAACAAATCCATTATGCTGGGGAAAAATTTGATTAATTGGTCTACATCTGCATCAGGTAACTGTTGAGCAGCCTATTAATTATTTGCAGAGTTTCAATAGACAGAGAATTGATATTTAACCCCAGGATACCGTTTAGCGAGAACATTCAAATCGCACGAATGAATGAGGATATAACGACATTAGAAGAAAGTTCAAAGATAGGTAGATAGAAACTGAAGTAACCTCAATTAATTCCTCTTTGTCATTTCCTCCAGATAAGCAAAGGAAGTTATGGATTTTTGGATCCTGAGAAATAACGCTAGACTGAAGCTTGATTCGCACGGAAAAGATTTCTTTTTCTCCGTCAATGTACTAATTTATGATATCATATGTTGTGTAAGATAGGATAGAATTGAGATAACGTAAATATCTTAATATGAGTTCCGAACAGCTGATAGCGATTAGCAAAACATACAGTTAACTTTGGATGATCTGGACTTAAATATCCGCTGGGCAGAGTAGTAGAAACGGCAAGATTGTAGACACCATCGTTGATAAATTTTGATGATTTGGGATCCAATAATTTTAAGTAAGTATGTCCGATTTCAGTCTGGAATATTAAATGAACAGCAGTAAAAAGCGAAATTATTATGATGAATCCAGTGAGCCGCGGTAATGCAATAAGAACAGTTAAGTACAAACCTCGATAGCTGCATTCTTTACACTTTTGCAACTAATATGGTAAAAACTAAATTTTAGATGATAATGTTGACTCAAGTCTAAAGGTAATGAAATTTTGATTTCATCGTCAAATCGAGGGCTCTATTTAGATGTGACCAATTTCCAATCAAAGATCAATATTAGGGTTAACGTCAGCGAACGCTGAATGAAAGACAGACCTTATCATGATAAGAAACGGAAGTATTATATTCAGAAGTATACGCTGAGGTGTTAGAGCGACCATGGATTGCCTGTATCACCCAAAAAATATTGTTATTTTGAATAAGACAGAATCTAATATCATGCTCTGTGTGTGGCAGTCGAACATACCCAGAGACCAGCTCCTTCTCCGCTGTCATTCTTACACAACTGAACTTTACAACAGACATTTCTTGCTTTGTGACTAGCTTTCTTCAAATTAACAGACACAGGGTAGACGTAAAGTAGATGTTGATACTCGAGATGGGATTGATAAATGGGCGATGGAGGAAATTCGATGGTATCTTTAATTGGAGCGGGTTGATCGTCTTGTTTAACTTTCGATGCCACCGTCGTGTTTTGCTGCTGTGTGATAAAACGGGAACGTGACTTCCACGGAATCAATTGAGGGTTGACGATATTATCAATGGCATTCAACTCTTCATAGGTAATATTCTGAATTCCAAGTGTGATTTCGCCTTGAATCGTCTTGTTGACTTTCTTGGTAAGAGTGTTGGTTTTAACTGATTTGATATAGCTGCATAGATCAGTATCCGAAAGGTGGTCCTCTTTTCGCGTGTAAATGGTACTGATCTTGACGGTGGACTCCGGGGTCTTTTCAAGACAAATGGGCGAGGAATCATCATTGTAGAGGGACAGAAAAGCAAATCCAAGCTAATCGATTTGAGTATAATTAGAATTCAGACTAAATATTACTATTCAAGAAAATTGGATGACTTACAGATTGTCGATATTTCCCGAGTCGTTTGCAGTTTTCTTGTACTGTCCCAGTGCTGATAGTACCTTTTCCATTGACATATTTGTCCATCAAATGACCGATATCTCCCTCTAATGTTTTACAGATTTTAATGACAAGCGCAATGTTTGGGTTAGGATGAGATATGTGAAACAAAGCAGTAGTTGATTTTGTTAGCGTATCGATGTCTGGATTGAATGGTTTTAGGAAAGAATGAAGATGCGGTGTATTGAGATCTACGTGGAAGTTTTCAGAGAGTCGGTGACCAGTAGCAATATCGTAGAGAGCAAGCACAACGAAGAGAGGCTCAAATAAGCCGAGTTTGATTTGAAGGTCCTGTAAAGTTACTTTAAAGATTGTGGTTCTATTACAGGAGAGTACTGATAAGTAAAATCATCAATGTAGATTTAGAGTCATGACGAACGCATACTCGTAAGGTGCAAATGGGGTTGTGTGACTTCTCCAATCCGGCACTATTCTCTCGCTTTCTTCATTCTCGATAAAGAGATCGAATATTCTAGGACGGGCAATGGTGTCCGCTGTTGACAACTTCCCCTTGTACTTCAAAAACTCCACGTCAATTCCGTCTTTGTCTGCAGAATCATATTTTGGCACTTGAGGGGGACTCGATGCTTTTTCATCTGCTGCAAAGATCGATGGCCGTGATTGCTTCGCTGGAGGTTTAATAAGAGAACTTGGTAATTCGGACGGGTACTCTGCAATCTAGTACTTAGCAACTTGACGATTCAGTGGAGAAGAAACAGTTCAACTATACCAGGGTCCTCCTTATCTACTTCGTACACTTGGGGAGCAATACTGTCAATATTTTGTCCCTCTTGAAGGTGGTTATACCCTTGATACTGCTCGCTGCTTTTCGCATAAGTAACCCAATCTCCAGTGAAAAACTCGAACATTCCCTTCACGTAGGGTTTGGGAGCATTCTCCTTCTAAGTATTCGAATGATGTGAGGAAATTCGAATGAGAGTGTTTTGAAAACGATGAAACTTACTGGTATGGGCTGAGAGAGTCTACATTCTCTAGGAACTGTTTGTCGTGTGATATCGTCATTCCCAATGGTTACCAGTGCTTGCTGTGGGTCGGATTTAATCTCTGTTCCAGCCACAGCGACAAGATTTTCGAAATCGTATATTTCAGAGCAAAGCTAGGGGCAAAGAAGTCAAAAGCAAAGATAATTATTAAGAAGGCTTAATGGAAGTTGAGCTAAAATATTTATGTTACCTCTCCGGAGCCCAACGAATCTTTGGCGAGTTCCTCTTCTATAATCGAATTGAAACCCTATGGCAGAACGCGCATAAATTGGTAAAATAACACAATGTTAGCAGAGGCCGCATTAAACGCTCATATTGGTACATACTCCTGGCATTCTTTCGGGGGCAAAAGACTGTATTGAGTTCGCAACAGAGGTGTGACGGCTTATGGATTTAGGTAGGTCGATAACTGGAGCCAAGGACAGGGAAGAAGTCGTTGTGCTCCCTGCGATACCTGGGGAATTGATAATCGAGGGCATTATGGCAAAGCTGAGTTCATAAGATGAGGAAGAAACGGACGTCGTGCATTGAATAATTGCAATATGATTCAGCCGAAAAGAGCTATGTAGTCGCAGCTTGCAGTATTGAAGTGGACGGAGCAGTCTCCCAAAGCGCCAGGGACATGGGGAACATCCAAAGTCGGAGCGACCCAATCAAGTCTACTCATGGATAAGTTTATAACTATGACTGTTTTTAACTGCATTAGTTATAGAAATCATTATTGTCTAAGCTTGGATAATATGTGTATATTTAATGACTTTTATTTCGCGAGCGGCCTGCATAGAGGCTACGTCATATAATGGAAGATCACTGAGAAAGAAATTGCTAGAATTCAATTTCTTAACTGTGTAAAACATTGAGTAGACTTACTCAATCACATACAATGATTGTATCATGTATCATGTAAACGAGTGCGGCAACATCGGTGGTCGCCCTTGACAAGTATTCGTTCCCTTTCGCTCGCGCCGAATCCGTTCCTCGTTCCTTCATCCTTGTCAGTGAAAAGGGAATTTGCTTCTCTGGTTCGTTGCCGTGCCGTCAGTGACCGCTCAACATCTCTCCCTCTGGATAAAGAATCCCCAGCAAGTTCCCCATCCAAATAACGGTTTCGACTTCGGCTGTCCCTTGGTGGGCCACAGTTCTCTTTTGGAGCCGCAATTCATGACCACACACGAGTTTAGAAATATTCTGTCGGCTTTATCTTCGGATAAGCAAAAAGATAGGTCCGATGCACTTGACAAGCTCAAATCCCATGGGATTCCCTCCCTCATCGGGCAGGAATACGAAGAGAATTTGAGGGCCTTGGTTTTGACCTTGGCCGCCGCAATGGAAAAAGAAAAATCTGATTATATCAGTAAGCTAAAAAAGTCAAACGCTACCGCAACTGTACAGGATAGAGCAGCTCAACGGTTGACACGATTTGCGAATGAGTTGAATAATATCATCCAGTCGTACGCAAACTTTCTGGTCGATTGCACCCAGGACATCGTTGCCCATGTGCTTGCCCTCCTTCCTTACCATAAGAGGTTACTCAAACCTATCGCATCTCCTTATACTCGTATTCTATCAAAGATTTTTGTAACCCCTTGTACTCGATATTCGTTGATGAAACATGCCGACATTGTCGATCAAACCTTGCAATTGTGCATTCACGCTCTAAAGTTGACAGAAAATGTGGTGTCAGTTACCGCTGTTGAAGTAGAGCTCGCCCGTGTACTATCAAAGGTGGTAGTCTGCCTTCCGCAATCTCCGAAGAACTATTACTCTCGACTGCATGGCATTTTTTGTGATTTCTTCCAAAGTCATTCTGACGAATCTAGTTGTCATTTGCCTTTGCTTTCGTGCTTAAACTTCTATATACTAGATCTGACTCGTAATGCAGCAGACTGTGGATATCAACTTGTGGCTGACTTGTTTGCGTCTGTCTTAAAATTGTGGAATACCAAAAATCATTTGCTCAAGACAGAGGTGGTTTCCTTTTTAAGATTAGCGATCTTCATTGTATTTGGAGATGACTTGAATTCGGATGTTCGTAATAATCGGTTGAATCGGTTCTTAGAGGAGATAGAAATTCTGTATAATCTGTTATGGGAAGAACTGAGGTCGACCTCAAAATCAAATCTATGGATCCCTATATTGTCGACATCCATTCGAATTCAGTATTTTGCATCAATGAACTATCAATACCCTCAGAGGGAGCTATGCCAGTTGCAGCAATCGTTGATATTTCAGTTTATCAATGATGGCGCCTTAGAAAAATACATGTTCAGTTGGAAGATGTTGGACCTCTTCTGTGAGGTTACCGACTGTCTGTGGCACTTACAGAATAATGAGAGAGCAGATAACGTTGACGCCAACGAATACCGTAACGGCGAAGTTATTGGGACTAAAAGAATAAAAAAGGTGAAACGAACTGATATTTTGGATGATATCTCCTCGGTTTGTCTACCTTCGTTGCTTCCTTCGTCGACTGTCAATTTGAAGCTAACACATATGATCCACCTATTTCAGTTACTAAAATCCAATCCGACGAAAGAAGCAATTCCTGCAATCTTAAACGTTCTCCAGTCAATGTGTCTCATGCTCCTTAAACCCTGTTCATTTATCACCCCGGCTAGTCAGATTGAACTTTCGTTCATCATATCCGAACTCATGAAGGGTGACCATGTCGATATTCAAAATTGGAGCATGATTACCTTGGCATGTTCCCTGTATTCAATCAAATGTAACGATCAGTTCACACTTCAAACGTCAACGACAGAATTGTTCGCAAGCCCACAATCTCAGTCATTAAGGGAATTATGTACAAAAGTATGGGATATTGCTTTGCGCAAAATCGGTATTCCTGCGGTGTCCTCTTGCGCATTCCTCCTTCTTCGCTGTATAATTCGTCATCCATTGATGACTGATTCGCCAGAGGAATGCATGCAGCTGATGTCGGCGGTCCCCCCTCTGTCGAAACTAATGGATCCGAAGGAATACCTGATATCACTCAGTTTAGTTATGTTTGTCGAGTCTGTGTTGCGAAAGGGCGATATAGGTATGTTCAACTTGCTCATTAAGGATGTGGTTAGAGTGAACAATCGAATTTATTGTTTATTAAAGGAAACTTGGAGTCACCGAAAATTATCGAAGATGCAATGTTCCAACTTGTTGTGACTCTTCTAAGTGATGATCAAAATAACTTAATCAACTTCAATTCGTCAGATTTGGAACTGGTACTAGTGTGTATGGGATTGTTGATTGGTATCAGGGTGAATTTACGTGGTGCTCGACAAGCCTTGCCTGTTGAAGACGAGGTTATTCATGAACTAAGATTTGTGCAATTCAAATTCGTCAGCGGGACGTTGGACACCGGAACGTTTCCTACGGCTATAGCTTCAACAGATGCGGAAAATTATACGGAAACCCCTTCTAACTCAATCTTCGCCTCGTCATTGCAGTCCAGCATACCTTCGGAAATGCTTAAAGCCATTCTTACGAGATGCACCAATGTTCTCTCAATCAGCTCGGATCCTACTTCTTCAAAAAAAACGTCCGCGCCGAATACTTCAAGAACATCAAAACTCATCCAGACTCTTGTCACCTCACTTTACACCATATCATGCCTACTTCGATCTAAATCTATCTCAATTCAATATGTTAATGAGTCACCAATTGTACCATTATTATTTGAAATTACTAAAGTGGTCATTGCAGAACTAGATGCCTTGATCAAATTTCCGGATACGTTGCTAAAGTTATTGGAGGGATTGCAATTGCTGTTTCCTCTCTCTTCGTGTTTCAAACGCCAAAGAACGAAGCAAACACATCTGCTGCCATATTTTCCAACGCAATTAGTACAAGTGTTACACCAGCACGGTGTATCATATTTGAATCCCTTGGAACTCTGGGTTGATAGTGATAGTTCATGCAGGACAGGCGCAAGATGGCGAGACGAGGGTAATGTGATAGCAGAAGTTTACACAACAGAGCTAGCTAAACTGATGTGCCAAATTTCTGATTGGTATACGAATCTCGATGGCGAAGTCCACGATCATTCAAGGCAATCTAAGCCATTAATGGAGGATGATGATGAATACGACGAATTTGCCATTGTAGCATCAACTCAAAAAATCACAATTGGGAATCGATCGCTATTCACTGAATTCTATTACGGTCATGATTATACAACCTTAAGTACAACTCGGATATCCATTTTAAATGTCATCGTACCATCCTTGCTTTCCTTCATCTCTAATATAACGCAATCGCCATTGTACGCTTCGGCTGACGACGGTATAATCTCTGCGGAAGACGTGTCCTTGTTAATTTCTCATTTAATTGAACTCTCCCTGTCAAAGCTTTCCCAAAATATGAATTTGGTTTCACAATTTCTTTTGGATTTTGTTGATATCGAATCAGTTTCATCTGACTCGTTGGTCATTCCTTATCTGAGTAGTGATGATCTAATAGGCATACTGCAGCATTTTGCAGATGTCTTGGAAAATCCATCAGTGGCTGATATCCCTTGGATCTGGGTTTCGTTAATTCGCTGTTTCGCCGCCGTCCTGCCGAATATGATCAGAAATGTAAATTCATCAGAGCCGTCGTCAAGTAAAGTACGAAAGCAATTACGTAAAATATATAGGCATTTGAAGACGGGTTACTTAGAGAATGAAATGCCGCCGTTTGTGCGATTGGAGTTTGCTGAATTTATAATTCACTATCTCCGTTGGGATCCTGCTCAATCAATTCTATCTTCTTCATCGGATTCGTCCCAGCCGAAAGAAAAGAGTAACCGAAGTCACTCGCCCACAGCCATTATGATGGCTTTGATTCACGATCCAGATGTTAATGTTCGACTTGCAATGGTGAAAATAATCTCTGCATTTTTCTCAATGTTAACGAATCCTGAAGATCAGATAGAGCTGTATAACGATATTAGAAATCAACTTCAAAATTCTCAAATTAATCAGACGTCGGAATCGTCATCATCTCCGAACGGGTCCTCCCTAAAACCATGTGACACACTTGAACATGCAATGACAAATCTAATGATTTTATGTGAAATACTTGTTTGTAGCGAAGTAAACCGTAGTAACGCCTTGATTGATATAGTCTCCTTCGGACACCAGTCTCCGGACAAATACGTCATACGTAACATGATTCAAGATAGCGCACGGAGAATTGGATACGAATCCGCTTCAAAACTCCTCTCCCAGTATTTTCCAGATATACTATCCGCTTGGGTAAAGTGCCACGATGAACCATTCCATGAAACCGCCTTTCCCGTTGGTTTATTTGATTGTGATTCGATGTCCGAACTGATTGCAAGGTTTGGTGGCGAAATCATCACTGCTTTCCTACCAATTGGTAAATCGACGCAGCTTAGGGCTTTTCTACAGTCCAATGCTCAAGACATTTCTTCCATATGTAAAAAGCACTTCCCTCAGATTATGTCATTTTCTTTACCGTACTATTTCGGTACTAATCAAGAACGGAAGGTTGCAGAGTCAATCGATCAATTTGTTCAGTCCTTCCTTGATAAAAGAACAGTCAACGAGGAGTGGAACCGGCATTGGGAAGAAATAACGAGACGAGTTATACGATTATTTTTTGAACCGAGCGTTGATTATGAGTTGCTACAAGCACAGGAACAGGTTAATAAGTCTGAGTTGGAAAAGGTCGATGCGAACTTAAGAAGAATGCTTCAGGCTAATTATTCAAATCACAAAATTTACGAAACCATGAAAACTTCATTCTCTGCATCGACAGTCACTAGGTGCATTGCTTACATGAACAAAGCTTTTAACCCCGAATCAAGCGAAAACTGCCGATTGTTCTCGTATTTTACTCCTTCTCGCTGCCAACCTGTTATCCAGGATATTCACGAAGACCTGGATCTCGCAAAATCGAAGAATGAAAAGTATCGTTTACTATCAATTTACCGATTTGTTGTGTCCTGTATGCCTGTCGAATCCATATTACATCCTTTTATCTTTCAGTATATGATTCAAACACTGATAAAACTCATTGTGTCGGATGAAAGGATTGGTGTGGAATGTTGTGGGATATTAAGTTATTTATGCAGCATTGGAATGGCAGATGTTGATGAGTTTATACGGCATATTCCCTTGACAGTTTCACTAATTACGGAGCAGCTAATGACATTGGTGCAACTGAACGGTGACAATGAAACAGAGGCAAGACTTAACGCGGATCAACGACAAAAGAGCTATGGTCTTGCACAAGAGAAGTTGATGGAGACATTCCAAAGAATAGTTGATTTTTGCGCATCTTCGGATTCAATAATTGTAGTAAATGCCGCAAATCAAATCCCGCCGTTTCCAGATCACCCAATATTTGACCATGCCAGGTCCATTTTATCGTCAATCCAAGCCAGAAACAAGAAAAACGATTCAATTAACAGGCTGTTGCCTTTTTTCGACTCCAAAAGTACAACAGCTAAGCTGGCATCAATTCGACATCTCCGTGATGAAATCAAGCGGTCCAAACTTCTTCAAGCTCCTTCTTCGCATGATGCCATACGTCAGGTCATCTGTAAACTTATTATCTCATGTCCTTCTCAGACTGAAGTCTCCAAAGTCGATGAATCAGAGGAATGTTTTCTACAAATATGTCGAACCTTGGGTGAAATTTCGTCTTTCGTGGATCTTTCGTCAGTTAGATTAAGACTGGATAATCAAGTTACAGGAATGAAGAATGGAAAATCTCTAGAAGACATAGCTGATGCAATCGTGAGAGGAAAAGTTACAATACTACTCCATTTGAGTAATTGTGCGATGGATCCGGACGTGCATATTGCTCGAAGGGCTGTTAAGACGTTGAGAGCTGTACTACAAACTCAATCAGGACTTGATGCTTACTCCCATTTGGACCATGTAAAATCTCGTCAGCTGGAATTGTTTAAGGCAACAGCAAAATTTCGACTTTCGCGTCCTAAAGCCGACATTTCTGATATTGCAATATGGATGCCCGGATCGGGAACTCACGATGAGTGGATTAAATCGTTGACGTTGCCCCTAATTGCTTCAGTCTCGGATGACTTCCTGAAACAGTTGGGTCATATGGTGGGAATGAAGCCAAGATTTGGTGAACTCATATTGCCTTATTTGGTTTATGCTTTACTCATTTCAGATTACCAAAGCCAGTGCCTCAGTCAATCCTCGTCGTTTCGTGCCATCATTTCTCGCGGTATTAGGGAAGCATTCAAGCATTATGAAAATCACTCAAAGGAATCTTTGCAAACTCTACTTAGTATTGTTATATTTCTGCGGAAGCAATCTCGACCAAGTTCAAAGAATTTTTTTGAAAATAATCTTTGGCTTGATTTAGATTTTCTCAACGTAGCCAAAGCTGCTCAGTATTGTCATTTACATGTCGCTTCGTTAATGTTTGTGGAGACTTGGGTTGAGTTTCACAGAGATGAGATAACGCTGAGAGATGACATTTACGTAGACTTATCCGATGTTCCTTCGTACCAATTATTACTCTCTGAAATTTACAGAGGGATTGGAGAACCAGATGGCTTTTATGGTGTCGGCAAGGCGGTTGGTCTGAATGCGTTGATGTCAAAATACGACCACGAGAGAGCGTGGCAGAAGAATTTCGAGTTGTATGAAAGTAGTTTGCATTCAAATCAGTTTACTGCCGCCACTAAATCAACAAATCAATCTCTCTCCTCCCAGCGATCTTCAAGCTCATCTTCTGCTGGCCCGCAAGCGAACTTCATGCATGGAATGTTGGATTCAATGAGTCACTTGGGTTACAATCATCTTACTTCAATGTACTTTAGAGGCCTTAAATCTGCGCTTGGAGTTCTTCCATCGGATTTGCAGGAATTGCAGCATCAAGCTCTCTGGAGAACTGCTCAATGGGATGAAGATGTTATTGGTACAGCTCAACAACCAGGACTGCATACGAAACTCTACTCGACATTTAAATCTCTTTATTCGAATGACCCTTCATCCTTTAAGTCCAATATTTCGCAAGCGTATATGACGGCATCAAAGCAATTAAAATCGGAACAATTACAATCTGCCACTTCTGTTCAGACCTCGTTGCTTCAATTAAGTTTGATTCGGGAAGTGGAAGAAGCGGGGATACTAATGAACATGAACACGATTGATGATATTCGAGGTGTATTCGCAGCTTGGGATTCAAGACTTCAATTTTTGAATCAGAATCAGACTTTCAATGAAGTTGAGCAAATCCTCGCACTTCGGACATCTCTTTTGAAACTGTTAAGACAAAAGTTAGTCGATCGCCCTGATTCAGAGCAATTCGGTCGGCATCGAATAAACGTTGTAAATCAATATTACAAACAACATCTCTGCCGTTCAATTCGGCTTGCTAGGAAATCAGGACAGGTTCACGTTGCTTCAAACTGTCTAAAGGAATTAAAGGATGTCGTGCCATCGAGTGTGGATAATATTTGGAAGTCCCTGGCCATAGCAGAAGAAGCAAAATTATTGTGGTTCCGTGGAGAAAGAAATATGGCAATATTGATGCTTAAAGCACATATTCGTGTCCTTGATCAGTTGCAATTCGAGTTCTTCGACGGAATAGTCGACATATCATCACCGAAAAACAGCACTTCAAAGCAATCGTTTTTATCAAAAATTTTCCGCCGAACCGGGGAATGGACTGCCGAACTAAGATCCGAAAATCCTAGGGCAATACTCGAAAAATACTTAGAAGCGTCAGCGAAGCGGGTGGACACAAGTGTCGATGGGCCTGGAAGTTTTCATACCCTGGCGCGATACTGTGATGAGCAATACCAATTATTGCTTAAGTCAGACACACTTGCATCATTACGGGAACTTCAGGAACACAAGAAAAAGGAGCTGGCAGATTACAAAAAATTAACTGGTGTACAACGAATTGGGGGAGCGATTACTAAACTTGAAGCTCAAATCCAGCTGGATCAGGAAGATATCGCTAGCTTTGAAGAGTCAAAGAATTTATTTTTATTGAAAGCAGTTCAAAATTATGCTCATAGCTTGGTTATAAGCGAAAAGAACAATCTATCCGTTTTCCGCCTTTGTTCTCTGTGGTTGGAAAATTACGAGTCTAAGGATGTCAACAGAACTATGGAGGAGGCACTTCTTCGTATTCCTACCCGAAAATTTGTTCTCTTGATTTATCAATTGTCAGCTCGTATTGGATCGGACGACCAGAGAACAGATTTTCAGCGAGTTCTCCTTAGACTGGTGACTGGAATGGCCGCTGACCATCCGCATCATGTCTTGTGGCAAGTCCTCGCTTTGTATTATAATAACGTCATTAATTATTCCTCGTCGTCTATGCAGCGAGAAAGCGTAAGCGACAAGGTTGATCAAAAAAGGCGGATTGATTTGGCTGGAAGCATCATCGGGAAATTGAAATCCGATCAGAAGTTACTTGGAATTGTGACCCAGTACGAAGATTTATGCGACGCCTACATGCAACTTTGCTATCATGTGGTATCCGACAGTGCCAAGAAAGCCGGTAAGATGAAATTGGACAGGAGATTCAAACTAGGAAAAATGAACAACCTCGATTTGGTTCCAGTGCCATCAATTCAGATTCCGGTTGACCCGACTGGTGCATACAGTGACATGGTTACAATAGCGTCTTTTAAACCGGAATGTTATTTCGTTGGTGGTGTGAATACCCCTAAAAAGCTCGAATGTGTTGGAAGCGACGGAAAAATTTATCTTCAGTTAGCGAAAGGCAACGATGATCTTCGGCAAGATGGGACGTTGATGCAAATCTTTCAAATTGTGGATCTGCTGTTAAAAAATCATTCGACTACACGTAAAAGAAATCTTGGCATACGAATATACAAAGTTATTCCGCTCGCCCCAAAAGGTATGACTGTATTGATTTTCGTTTAAAGTGGAGTATATCATCTTATATTGGATTCCATTCTTGAATTCCCTCCCCAGCTGGATTACTCGAATGGGTAGATCACACCATTCCACTAGGAAAGTTACTGTCGGATTGCTACAAACAGTAAGTTTTCCGATCGTTTGCCTTACGCCAAATGATTAAGATAATGAATAACCGTGATTGTAGGTATAATTCCAATGGGATTGACCCCATGCAAATTAGGAACATGATGTATAATGAACACAAACGAAGAGGATCGACTCGAAAAAGCAAGATTGACATGTTTCGCAACCAAATTCTGGCACAGTTCAAACCTGTATTTCGACATTGGTTTAGCCAGACTTTTAAGGACCCTGACGAATGGTTTGAAAAAAGACTTAGCTACGTTCGCAGCTGTGCGGCCAGTTCGATTGTCGGATACATGGTTGGTTTGGGTGACCGCCACACCCAGAATATTTTGGTCGACGCTACAACCGCAGAATTGATTCAGATAGATCTTGTATGTTGATTCGACTGCATTCTCTAAATCATTGTCTCTTGCTGACTTTATTTTTAGGGAATTTCGTTTGACCAAGGACGTTTGCTGGCCGTTCCGGAGATGGTGCCTTTCAGGCTGACGCAGAATATGGTAGATGGAATGGGAATTACTGGAGTTGACGGTACATTTCGTCGGTGCTGCGAGGAAACCATGCGCGTGCTCCGAAGAGAATGCAACGTGATTTATACCATCCTTGAAGTTTTCATGTATGACCCCCTATATAACTGGTAAGTAGGTCAATTATGATAATATGAGATTGCTCGTTTAACACTGATATCGCTCGACGTGTCTAGGACTATCACACCTCAAAAGTTGAGCAAATACAATCGTGGATTGGACGACTCTTCAGAGAATGGCTCGGTGATGGCTACACGGCGACATCATGATAGTTCATCTTCTTCGCCCAAGGGAAACAGAGAAGCCAAACGTGCGTTATTGGGTGTTCAGAAAAAATTAAACACTGATTTGAGTATTGAATGTCAGGTGAATGAACTCATAACGGAGGCGCAGAATGATGAGAATTTGGCTGTTATGTATTTCGGTTGGGCTTCGTGGTTGTAAATTAAAATATGTGAACAGCGGTAACATATCAACTGTATTATTGTAAAGCAATTCGGGTATAGTTTGTATTATATAATAATGTATCAATACACAAATCCAAAGTAGTCGAAGTACTCCTTGTTTACAAAATCGGTTTTCAAATCATTCCGACTGATCATGGGCCGCAAAGAAGCTCTCTGGTTTAGAATTTAAGCTTTCATTTTACCCTTTTCTTTCTTGCCACCCTTGGCTCCTTTGTCGTTTGGCTTGTTAAACTTCTCCTGTACCCTTTTGTAATGATCCATTTCAGACATCGAGACACTAGGAACAAGTTCTGCTAAAGCCAGCTCAAAATCGGACTTCGAAACCAAGACATCTGTTTCTTCCGGTGTAGCCATATACTCTAGGTAATGCTGAGGGGTAACTTTATCAACCGGCGATCTCTCCGCATTAATTGTAGCTGTAGTACATCGATTGGTTAAAGAACAAAAGAAATCGCGAATGGGAAAATCAGGCTAACCTAATTTTTCATCAATCTCAGTGACAGTTCGAACCATAGCTTTTAACATCGCATCTGAACAAAGTGCATAAAAGTCGGCGCCGGTGTAAGTGAATGGACACTGCTCAGCAATATCCATCAGATTCAATTCCGGAGCCAAGCGGAACCTGAAATAAATGTCACTACGAAATTTGTGTCACTGCATTCAGCCAATTTAGAACTCACTTTCTGGTCAAAGCTTGCAGAATTTTTAGTTGGGAATCATGATCGCTCGCCACACCAAGGTAAATTAACTTATCAAATCTGAAAGAAAGCAAGTAATCAGATGTCGTGACCATAGGATCACAGGTACAAAAAGTCAATAACCATACCTTCCGGGTCGCAACAAAGCCTGATCTAACAAATCGGGTCTGTTGGTCGCACCAATGACAAAAACATCACCACTTCCACCATCTGCCATTCCGTCCAGCTCACTTAATAGCTGACTTACAATTCTATCCATGACACCACCGGAATCGCCTTTCTCACCCCTCTTTGGAGCGACAGAATCCAACTCATCGAAAAATATGACGCAAGGTTTAGCCTCCCTCGCTTTTTGAAATATGCGGCGAACATTTGCTTCGGATTCACCAATGTACATATTGAGAAGTTCGGGTCCTTTAACGCTGAAGAAATTTAGAGAACAAGAGGTTGCTACTGCCTTAGCTAGAAGGGTTTTGCCGGTACCAGGAGGTCCATATAAAAGAACCCCTACAAAGAATGTGCGTAAATAAATCAGTATTAACACCGTTCGCGATTAATTAATAATTATACCAGATCTTTTCTTCATGCCAGTAGCAAACAACTCGGGATGCTCAAGTGGAAGTTGTATCGTGTCAAGAATGTCGCGTTTAACGGATGCAAGTCCACCAACATCATCCCAGCTTACATTTGGAATCTTATAAGTTTGAATGAGGTAATGTGAAAATTGGAAAACGTCATGACGAATAAATCGACAACAAACCTTAGGTGCTCCTATTGCGTCGGAGTGTGCGGTCCTGGAAGCCTGCATCGCTTTATCAATGTCTTGGTATGTAATGGGCACTCCAATATCCAATAAATTGCTTAAAGTAATACTTTTCTCGTATCTAATAGTAGCAATGATTAAATCATCCATTAGAGGCTTTTGATTTTTTTGGCTTACCCGCTCTTTAATACTCGCAACAACGATAGTATCTCTGCTTGTGTAATCACGTTTTTCAGATCTCGAGCAGTCAGTGCAGCAGTCTGAGCAGAGATGTGCTTCAAGTCGACATCAGGACTGATTAGTTTATCCTTAACTAAATTTTTCAGGATATGAAATCTGACGGATTCTGACGGAGCCTACATAAAAGATTATAACGATGAGACGACGTAAATCAGAAACCGGGCTACGGAATGCATAAAACCTCCATTTGTACTTCATACGAAAAGCAGTTCCGGAGCGCAACAGGTATTTTTTCAAAGACCGATGTGGAAGCAACTACGACGATCGGATATTCGCCTGCGTTTAGTTTCGAAATTGTCTCTTCAAATGTCGTAGCTAAGCCTTGATCTTTAAGAAGTGTCAGCACAAATATAACAATCTAAATATGATGTAGATAAAATACCTTGGATCTCCGTATCTGCCAATCCCGTCTTTTTCTTAATCATCTCGAAATTACGTATAAGTAAAACACAAGGAGCCAGTTCTGCCGCATAATCGAGTTTTGATTGCAAATTTTGTGCAAATTTAGACTGATTATCTGCAAGCAAGTCCGAAGCGTTGATCTGTGTGCCTGAGTCAGTTGCGCATGCAGGGTGGTTTCCGTGCAATAGTAAGGACAAACCTCATAGTATTTTATTCCTACATCACTACAAACCTGTTTAAGAATGTAGCGCTTACCACAACCTGGAGGTCCATGAATCAAAACAGATGTCCCACTTTCCATTTTTTGGGCAAGTGGGTGCAAGCAAGTTGACAAAATCTTCCTTATTTGTTGTATACATTCTAAGTCGGACGACGACGGGGTCATTCCTAATAAACGCAAAGTGTTACGATACGCATACTCGTGAACGAAGAAGACAAAGCAAAACCTTTAAGAGGATAGCAAGCGGCGATGACGTCAGCCGAGGGAAGCAAAGTATGAGAAACAGCAGCTTGGATTATATTTGTAAAACCAATATCGAGCAGATAAGTATTGGTCAAATTTGGTTGCTTTATCGCAAGCTCCGTGACGGTGAAATATGCGGGGATTATTGATTTCGCACTGAGAACATTCTTTGTCAATAAGTTTCCAATTTGGGCTTGGCGAAATGACCTGGTTGCTCACTTCTCCGGCGCCGATATGACAAGGGTCGGATCCTTCTCTTCGTTATCCTCGTTATCCTGTACAATGCGACTTTGATCTTTCGACATTTTCAAGCCTTTCGCGTGATTTTCTACAAACAAATAGTTTCAGATCTAGGGCATGGCAAATGTCAGGACTTCAATGCTACATACTATCAACAGTCACCATGATAAGGTCCCCTTCTTTCACCATTCTTGGCTCAGCAGAAATCCATTGCTTGAGACTGTCCACAGCAAGCTCATATACAGATGATTTATTGGTGTCAGGAGTCGGTAGACGTGCAATCCTAGCGGCAACCGCCTTCGATACTGCGCTCTCTTCAATGATCGATATATAAGTAGCGGATGGACGGCCGAGATTGTGATATAAAATAGGAGGCACAAATATAGACTTTGATGACATGCTTCTACGTGAATTATAAAGAATGTAAATAGAGGGCAATCAATATCTATTTAACTAAGGGGTGAAGTACCTAGAGATACGAGCTGCCTGAAGAGCGCGGATTCTGACAATCCTCTCGTCATGTTTGGTTTTAACTCTAACCTTTAACATCACAGTAAGCAAAATATCAGGCAGAAATCCTAGTAAGATGAAGCATGAAACACTCATACCAAACTACCATTGAATGCACCAATACGGAGAAGTCCAAACGGTGTCGCATAAATACATGAGTCTGAATAATCGAAATAACTATTCAAAATATAGAGCAAGGATTGGGGAATCGCATCGGCCAGTGTTTTTGCGTTAAAAAGGGCTTCCTTCTTCCCGCATGGTTGAATATCGATAAATTTAAGATCTTCCTGTTCCTCCCCTTCTGAGGACGACAATAGGTCGTCGGTATCGACATTGTCGTCATCCGTATCCACGGAATCTACATCGCTAAGATTGTGTGGGGTATCTCCTCTGATGATAGTTAATTTCGTCTGTTCCGATATCAGGCCTTGAAATACTGGATTTGCATTAAGAATTTTATAACGGTATGGCGTTGAACTATTAGTGACGGATAGGATAGACCCAACACTAACGATTCCGAAATTCGACTCTTTGAAGCCCCGATAAGCATCGCTCAAATCTAATACTGTTGTCAATTATCTGTAGCAATTGCGACCCCAAAGTCAATCATTCATTATGGACTGACCATTGACCGCAGATTCATATGACTCACACGACAATCCCGCTAGAACCACTTCACAAAGTTCTGGCACATCAACAACTTTGAAACGAACGAAATCCTTCCAAGTGCGATTTGACAACCCGCGATTTGAAAGAAATGATGCAGATAAAGCTATGGTGGATTCAGTATACTGCAAAGAAGGAAAAATTCAGGTATTAGGCAATGAGTAGAAAAGTTACGTAATGTGGGTAGAAATTCAAATCTTACGTCGGAATCCGAATCCTCAATGGCAGCGGTCAGTAGTGTCGAAAACGGTATCGAAGTGGGGGGTGAATCCAAGGTAGTGAGCGAAGTGTCGATTGTCGAAGCATTAATACTAATTAAAATAGTAACAAAGTCCTTGTTTGCTAAGAATGTGTATGTCAGTGGGCTGAAACATTCAATAGGTTAAAAATGAGAACTACATGAGGGGTCAATGGCCTTCACCTTGGCCCAAAGATCGGACGATAGTTCAACATATTGATGTAACGAATCGTGAATCTTCAGGTTGGCCTTAAATTCATTCTCTAACGTCATGCCAGCGTCAACATATATGTAAGGTCTTGAGGTGTCAAAATTCGGAAATTGGCAAGTGTTTGTTTAGTTCAGAAGGGTCTGCATGATGCGCCAAAAGGCAAGTTGCGAAAGTCACAAATTCTATTGTCGTAATAATTTATTCAATGTAAAGTAAATCTATAATTCAAATATGTTCAATTCGTTCTGCTTATTTACAGTAATAATAAAATGTACAGTAGAGACAGATTATATCAAAATGGCGCCAGCAAGTACGATACCACCGACGGCCGAGACAAGGGAGAATCGGTTGGTGAATGCAGCGGATTGCTGGTCCGACTGTTGCTGTTGCTGGTCATTATATGGAGGGCCGTCCAACTGTTGCGTTGGTGCGGCCTGGTTTCCAGCGGCGGCTTCAGTCGCAGATGCAGGTACATCTGGGCCGTATCCAAGAGGGGTCTCTGCGGCCACGGTCGATGTAGTGCAGGGTTCGTCCTGCGCTTGAGGAGCCTCGTATTTCGACTCTGCTGCAGGAGGGATTTCTTCTTCGCAGTCGGGTTCCTCCACTGCTTCCTCTTCTTCACAGTCGGGTTCCTCTGCTTCCTCTTCTTCACAATCCTCTTCAACTTCTTTTTGTTCCGGATATTCTTGTTCTTGTGCCGCAGTGTATTGTTGTTCTGCTGCTGGAGCAGGGTCCTCTTTCTTTTCTGCTGGAGCGACATTAGCCGTATATTCTGTTACAGCATTCGGCTTTGGTTGCTCCACGTTCGTTGTCTCACATGGAGTAGCAGGCAAGGCCGACGCTGGTGAGATAGATGCAATCGCAACCAAAGTGCTGATGAGTGCTAATTTCATCGACATAATTTATGTGCTGAATGAGTGAGTGGAGTCCTGACGGACATTGCATCATCTTTTATAGCTGTGGAGCTGTGAATAGATTCCTTTGAATGCTGATTCGTTACTCTGATCAATGTGTTACTATTGCGAGAAAAAATACGTCCAATCGCGTCGAGAAGACGAAATGATGTTACTGTTAATAGCAATTCTTGACGTCGCGCAAGAGTCACTTCAATGCAACTTCTGTCGGAGTTTTTTTTATCATTTTTCAATAGTATATCGGTGGTTAATTGAATGCTCCCGCCAGACTGAAATAAATTATACAGTTGCCTACAGCCTGCTATGGCTATATAAATTTGAATCCACAGCTATAGTCTTCAATACTTGTTGTCTGTATACTAGTGTGGGCCCAACATAGGATCAGTACTTTCCACGCTTTCGCTTCTTAATATTCTCCCTGTTCTGAACCACAAGCTTTGTGCTCTCAGAACCGCAATCTCTCAGCTTTGCTTTCTGCTCTTCAGAAATGTGAACTCCAACTGCATTCAACTTGGTATAGCTCAAGGATCCATTATTCTTTTCCTTCTTAAGGACCACTTCTTCTTCGTTCGAGATGACAAGGCGGTTATTTAATTCTATGCTCTTTTCCAATTTAAATATTAGGTTGGATTTTGAACGTTCAACCCACTGTTTCGTCATGTCGAGTTCTCGCTGCCCACGATTATATTTCACGGCGTCAAAGTCGACTTCCGTCGGAGGCAATTCTAGATTGCGTGTCCATCGTTAATCAGGAAAAGCCAACCTTAAATACGAAATTGCTGCACTCACCAGCGAATCGAGGACGGAAATAATCTTTCAAGAAATCGACGGTTGCATCGGTGGCTTTGTGTAAGGATACCAAATGCTCAACATCAGATTTCGACATATCACCAAAATCGACAACAGCCTTAATAACAGGCAAAGCAACTACACCACATTGTTTGCATGCGGCAAAGAAGGCAGAAGCCTCCATGTCGAGTGCATTAGACGAACGATCAATCTAGGTGGATAGGAGATAGATCAGCCAAATTTTGGAACCAGCCGCGCAATTGTGTTGGAGTGGAAAACTCACGTTCTGTTGTACCCTCTTAAAAACGTCGATTGCGTTCATTCTCACTGTACCACCCGAAAGCATTGTTCCATGGTGCCAATCTTTTCTCTTTGAATTTTTAATTAAAGCTATTGCTGCATCACTTATACCTTCGGATGCTGTTTCGGGGTTGGTGTCAGGAGACAGGTTGCCATCGGGCAAGGTTTTACCCTCCTAAAAATTTTGAACTCATTAGGTAAGTCGACTGTTTGATAAAATAGGTATCAAATACGATGGAGATAAAAATCTGCCTTGACACACCTCAAAAGGAATGGCCTTTGATGCAAATACTACATCTTGAAGCCCCAACTTATTTTTATCACCACAGCATATTCCCACCATGATGGCGTATTTGGGCTCATATAGACTGAATATTCTGGTACCGTATACAGCAAAAGACTGAAGTCCTTGACGGTACCCACATGTTGCGTAGAAATGAATTATTCGGTCACTCCCTTCGGGCGTAGTATTACCTTTTACCTCATTTTCGAATTTTACAGTTGATATTCTTATGTGTCCAAGATGAAAAGTACAACCATTCGATGTAACTGGGAGTGGGTCAAGATACACTGAAGTTTTCTTAGAATTGTCCCCGCTATCGGAAAGTTCTTGCAACCTCTTTAGTACTTCCACCAGTTCCTCGCGTTTGGCGGTAATAATACAAAGAGGTCGAGATTTCAAATTGTACTTAACATCTGATGACATAAATGTCGTTAAGCTGTCCGGCGCACCCATTAAAAAATTATTGGAAGGCATTTCTTTCTATGGTCGGGAGTTGGCGGGATGAAGAGTACCTCAGTGGACCAGCTCGGATGAGCCAGCAATTTTTTTCTCTGCCGTATCGATTCCAACCCTCCCTTCATATATTATTAACAATTTTACGTTAGATTGGACCAAGATCCTTCATTTTAAACAGTTGAATGAGTTCCTGCTTTGCATTATACAAACACGATTTAGTTTCTATCAAAATAAGGTCGTCAACATAAATTGCTATGATACATAGCTTTTCCCCCCATTTTCTGATGAAATCGGGTGTATGTTGCAAACCAGGAACTTCGTAAATGTTTAAAATGAAAGACCATGCCCCAATGACCCAACACTCGTTATTCAATAAGAGAATTTCAGGGAGGGCATCTAAATGCACTAAACCACCTATATCCGAAAGATTTGTAAATTGATGTGTTGTTATTTATGTATCTCATATAAGTCAGGTCGGGATTGGAGCATGAAGACTTGCAAGACGCGCCACAGATTGAAGCGGCTTCCTCACTCGTAAGGCTTTGCGGTACTATAGAAGGCGCTTTGAGGAGGAATAAATAGGGCTTGGATCGCTTGATGAGGACAGACATTAATGTCGCAAAAAACTTCAACTGTGCTATTCAAATTGTCAGCTTTGTATCCACAGTGAAAGCTATGGCAAAAGTATCGAAGCGACCACCTTGGCAACGCTGCTGCATGTGTGGCACCATTTTTATTCTCCTTGTCGCCATCGGGATCACCATCTTCTTTACTGTCGGAGTCAAAACCCCAGTTGTAACGTATGTTAAGTCAGAACCACCTGCAAATGGAATTACGAGTTCGGTTACAATGGACTCGCTGACAGCGTTTAGAGTGAATTGGGACTTCCTTTGGCAAGTTCGAAACGATAATTTTTTCCCAATTCGATTTTCCGAGCTGACATTTAATGTAAGTAAAGTGCGTACCCTATGACATATGTGCGCAACTCGCTTAAGCCTTCTCTGTTTAATGTATCACAGGGATTCATGGATGAAACTAGGACAACCAAGATATCAAACGGAAGCTTGTCTGACTTCAGCTTTCAGGCTAGTAATATCACCATGATCAGATTTCCTCAAACATTCCTCGTCAATGTCAACACTTCTAAATCGTTTATCAGTAAAGTATTTCAAGCCTGCCGAAATAATACGGCGTCGTCCACAGAAATCTCAAAAATTCCCATTTGGTATGATCTTACATTCAAATTTCAGTTGTTCCAGTTCATCGATTATCAGGCTACAAGACAAAATAAATTTGATTGTGAATGTCCCGTCGATTTGAGTAGTTTGAACCGTTTACCAAGTTGGATGAAGTTTTCCTCGCAAGTTAATACAGGGCATTGATGGGGACGCCATTAATAGTCTTGGCAGTATGATGTATTCAATACTAATGATTCAATTAAAGTTGAGAGTTCAATTGTGTTCGTGTAAAGTCAGCCAGTACCATGTAAATATTAATTCTGGAATAATATCATTAATATTCAACAATTTTTGCTTTCTGTATGAGAAAGTGGTTACAGGGAGGAAAAGAGAGAGAGAAGAATATGTGGGCTATCCCACCCTGCAAATAACGCCAAAACTATTGTCTCCGGACAAAAGTGATTGAATCACCCTTGCTCCTGTGCCTGACTTAATGATTCTTTGAAATTTCCTCCAAATAATTGCAATAAACTATTAACCACTGGGCGATTGGCGGGGTGTCTATGATTTCGGTTTGCTCAATAGTCATCTGCAGTTGTAGCAAGAGACAGGAAGCAGCATAAAAATGGACAACATTTTACGATCGACGATGACGCCAGTAGCGCCAATGTCAATGATTCTGACGACAGCGGTTATGCTCACATACATATGGGCCAACATCTCCAACTTAGAGTTACAAAATATTCTACGTCCCGTCTCTGGTGCGCTTTCGACAATTCACGGACACTCAGCAATATCTTTGTTCTTTGGCTTTTGTATAGTATTAGCCCTATCAAATTTCAAATGGAGCAACGTCCCCAAAATTTTGCCTCAAAAGTTTAAGCTGAATCCTCCAAATACCGACCAAAATGCAGAAATAGCCAAGTTGAGGTATATAATTGCTATAAAGAATCGGCAGCTTACATCTTTAAGGTCTCGGGTTGACGAAAAGGAAACCGAGATTACCGAATTAATGGTCCAAGTTGCTGAATATGCGGTGGCAGCAACTGACTATGCGATTTTACATCAATCTATGTTATCTTCTTCAATCGTTAAAGTCAACCCTTCCTGCGTTTAGAAGTTAAAGAGATGAGATGATAAACCAAAATTTATCATTTCCGGTCTATGGTTGAATAGTGAAGGCGTTCGAAAAATGTTTTCCCGGTTACTGAACTGGACTTTCGGTAATAATGATCACAATATGTCAAAATAGCGAATACATTAATTAATGTGATATAATATAATATTTCACGTAATAAAATCGCAACTTGAAAATGACGTCAGCTTTCCTCGAAGATACCGAGACTCCGAGTTCGCCATCCACCCGAGTATGCGCCATCTTTTCTTACGATTTAAACCTCAAGAGCTGAAAACCGTTATATCTATCATGGAAGGATTCACACCATTTAGGGTGCAAGACAAAACATACAGAGTATTTACGGGCTCGTTGCCTAAATCGTATTCGATCCCAACAGTTGAAGAAACATCGTTCGAATCAACCTCTACCGATGGTACTTATTTCGTAGTTCAAATCGCTAGTTAAGAGGTGTATAATTATTTGAGAGCTTTAACTAAATATTGTGCTTTATTAGACTTTTCAGTGCAAGAAACGGCCGATATTATTACAACGACGATGCCTTGTTCTCCGTCCGTATTTCCATCGATCATAGGTAAACGAGGGGCCGTGATTAAATCTCTCCAGTACGAGACAAAATGTGATATCATTATTCCAAAGCAATCTGAAAAGACATCGGAGATTACTTTGAGGGGAACAGAGAGACAAGTTAAATCCGCAAAATCGAGGATACAAAAAATAATTGATAAAGTTTGTTTTTAATTGGTCGATTCTATGATCTCCTGTTGCAGTACTTGTTTTAACGTCCATTCTGTTTTATTGGAATCATTGGATTACAATTCACTGATAGTTCCAAACTCGCAAAGATTACACCCATTTCTTGTCACTTCCGATAAACCACCCAGACATCGGAACTTCGGTCAACTCGTTCCACGAGAATCTGATAAAAATGTCAATTCCTAATTTTGATCCATCGATTATAGTTCCTCCAACTGCATCTCACCTTACGATTGCTGTATTAAAGCTCTACACGCAAGAAGATATTCAGAGAGCGATAGAATGTTTGAAGGAAAGTTCTAGCGAGATTTACGATTTGGTCGGTACAACGAGTGTACTCATTAAGGTTAAAGGGGTAGATATTATGGTTGGAACAGCAGGTATGCGGACATTTTTGTCCTTTGATACCATGAAAATCTTGACTTGACTTCCTTGATTTTCGTTGGTAGAACGAGCTCACGTAATCTACGGAAAAATTGACCGAGATGAAGGGCAGCAACGAATCATGAAGGTGTGCGGTAAGTTGATCAACTATAACGTTTATTCTCCCCCCACTTTTGAATTCTAATATTTCTTCCAAAAACAGAGCGCATTATCACAAATTTTATAGCAGCTGGGCTCCTCCCTCCCGACACTCCACCCCCAAAGGTACATCCAAAATCGACAACTTAACCTGATTATTTCCATTTATTAATCCATTATCATTACATTCCTTCCAGCTTCACTTAACCCTCCTAAACACCCGTTATCGGTCTCGTCAATCAATACAACAGTCTACAGACGAATCCTCACCTAAATCCAAGAACAGATACGGTGGTACTCAAATCCCCATATCCGCCACGTCCATTTTGTCGTCGTACGGTGACCATATGTTTGGTACCGTAAGAATTGAAGAGATTCAAATATGTAAAATGGGTGCCAGGGACTTCGACGGGCAAGGGAAAAAGTATCAAAGTGTGGGGACGATTCGGTTACCTTGAGCGTGGGTCATTTGAAAGTCTATGAAATAAGCGAGGGTGAAATGAGAAGAAGATTTTATTTATGGAGAGGTGATGTTATTCCTCGCAAGATGAATCCATGTGTTGCAAAAATCATGGTGCAATGGCTATAATTTGCTGGCGATATCATTTGATGTAAATTTATAAAACACATAATATCTGTATGTGAAGAGAATTATATCAATCTCTTAATTTTTCTTTCATCGACAATACAATGTCACTACTGCTATTCATTACGTATTGCTTATCAACTAATCTAAATGCCATTTATATAATAATATTAACAAAGGAGATATTAAATATGTCGTTAATATGAGGACCCAAAAATGTAATCAAAAACGTGATATGGCCCAACTAAGATTACTGTGTTTGGAATTGTCTTTCCATCTGCCGGTTATTCTCCTTCTTCTTGTTAGGTGACTCGTAACCACCCGGCAAAGTTCTCACAGCTTCGTCGTGCTCGCCCGCATCTTCTTTTTCGGTCAGTCTATCATGGCTGCTGGACTTTGTAACTTTTCTAGTGACACTCAGCATCTCGTCTGTTATCTGTTGCCCGTTTATACCAAACCAGACATTCAATATCTTAGCGGGGACCACCCAAATCAATAAAAATGCTGTGCTCCCGACTAAAGCGGTCAAGAATACCAAAGCATCGTAATTGTTACTCCACCAGGCGTATATCAAACCAACTGCCCAGTTGCCTTCTTTCACGATAAGTCCATACCCACAGATGCTCAAAATACCACCAAGGCAAGCGAATAACACGCTATAACCGGAAATCCATTTTCTTTCCAAGTCGAACATTCCAATCACGACTGGAACAAAACAAGCACTAGTAAGAATGTTTGCGATCAAAAACAGATTTAGAGCTGGTAGTCCCAGAAATCCCAAAATCATAATCGGAATGTTCACTACTACTACAATTAATCGTACAGTCCAAAGTCCGTTGTTTCGAAACAGGTTAGATGCGACAGTCGCAGCAAGTGCATTTTGGAGAGTATCTACAGCCCCTTGATTCATGACTGTCGTCAAGAGCACAGTGACGCCCCCAATTGAGCCGTACATGTTTTCGCCGAAAACTTGAAAGAGAAATAGATTAGGATTTACGAAGTTTCCATCCGCATCGACCGGTATCATATTAGCCCACGAGGAGAGAAGGCCGAGGAATCCGAAGAAAAAGACTACGACAGTGATCAATATAGTAGCAACAGTAGCACCGATTCTTAGATTCTTCTGATCGGAAGCAGCCCAGACTCGTTGCCTGCCACAAACAACGAATAAAGATTAATGTCTGAGACTTCAATGGAAGCTAACTTTATTTGACTGCTTACCAATTCGCTTCGCTGAATATCGTGGCCGCAATCAATGAAATAGGAAGTGAAAAGAAAGATTGCTGGCCGAAAGTGTTGCTGGGTCCAAGTGATTCCGGCAACTGTGGCAATCCTCCGGGAGGTCTGAAGTCTAAGGCGACATAGATTAGAAGAACGATCGTAAGGACGACAGCAAACATCCCCTGAAACTGATCGGTAATGATAGATATTAGGAGACCTACAGAATAGCAAGAATTCACGATATGGCGTAAGTTAACATTTCAGTAAGGACTTCAAGTGAAATCCCAGACTTACCTCCGTAAGCAGTGTAGGCCATGGTGAAGATACCAACGATCACGATGATGGGGTACTGTGTAGAACCAAGAAAATCCTATAAAGGCGATCACCATGAGTGATTTGCTACTGACACACAAGACTGAAGCCACAAATCAGAGGCAGAGTATCATACCCTAAAAATAGATCCAATGACACTATACTCCGATAACAATGCAATTGCCATATTGAATATACATAGCAACGCTACAAACACCTGTGTAATTCGACCATATCTCCACAATGCAAAGTCTGACAAACTAAGAGCGTGCGGTAATTTCGTTTGTATTCTAGCGCCAAAGAATGCTACGATAAGGATCGGGATGCCCGCTGATATGGAGTATGCGACGAGGCCGAGGAATCCGTTGTAGACAGCGATTTGGGCCGGGGATGCAATTGCCCAGGCCCCAACAGCACCTAAATTAAATTGAAAGCAGAAGAACAGTTGAAAATGTCAATAAAAAAAGTCAACTCGTTTTTCCTTTGCCCAACTCATTCCGAAAAATGGCAATCAGTCGGCTTTGAATGACAGGGAAGATTGACTTGAAGCCCTTAAGCGAGTTTTACGAGGGCATCCTCGGTAATCAAGAAAGTTAAACAATAGCCTGCATACCAGCAAAGAAACTCCAAGCAATTCTATGAGCGCCCTGGGTTCCTCTGGCTGTGATAAAGTCTTCGAGGGACGTTTCAATCTGCCTCAGATACTTTCTAGTCAAGAAGACAGCGATCAGGGTGAATGTGACGATAGCGGCGACCGAGATGCTGTAAGTGACAGCCACGAATGACTGCGAAGGAGACGGCGTAGAGGACATTAGGTCAATGCAGCACAGTGTATACTGTATATGTCTATATCCAAGCTGCGGTGAATGATCCGAGGAATGCCGTTGTCGGTTGAGGAACAGAAAAAAGGGAGCGCGTCATTAAGCCACCCAATCACATCGCACCGTTCCCCCTTCTCCGCCGTTCCCTCTTGATTTCAATTCTCTACTGTATTTCTGTATTGTATTCATTTACCATACGGCAACACACTCACCTCAACCCCTCCAACCCCCGCAACAGACTCTTCAAACTCTTCCCGCTCTTATTACAATTCATCATCAACCACTCCTGCATCTCGATCCTCAACTCTCTCATCACATCGGCAATTACCCCTTCACCCACGTCTAAATCTACACCGTCCCCCGCATCCCCTCGCTGATTCCACCGCTCGTCCCAAACATATGGAGCATTCAAAAGCACCTCGAATACCTTCTTCCACAACGGCACATTCCAATACCGTTTGAACGATTGTGCCAACTTGTACCGCGGCCTTTTCCTTTCACTAGACACCCCGTCCCCACTCTTCACTTTCACCACGTCCATGTATTCTCCAAAAAGCATCGCGTAAATCACTACCGCGCAACCCCAATAATCAATTTCGTATCTCCACTCCCATCCATTCATCACTTCGATACAATCAATCTTGTCAACCGGTTCCCAATCCGCAAGAAATTTAGTACCCGGTGGAAAAAAATTCAAATCGATAGATCTGCCCCAGTCAATTAATTTAATGCCTTTACGATCCCAGCCATGTCTACCGTCTGGGTGATACTGGGACGACCATTCTTCATGATTAGCCATCGATTTTGGACCCGATGATGATGAGGAGGAAGGTGGAGAGGCGTTGGATCGGAGAAGAATATTATCAGGTTTAAGGTCACCATGAATAATTCGATTGCAATGCAATTCTTCCACCAGTTTAAATAACTCAATAGTGTAAAAAACTACTAAAAGCTCGTCTAGTCCTTGTGGCTGACTGGTTCCAACAGTAGAGGACGAAGAGAAGAGGTTGACTGCGTTTAATAAAGTGCAACTCGGAACGTATTCGAGCGATAAATACGAGACGTTCGAAAAATCATAAAATGCGTTTGGTTGAATAATCGATTGCAACGCTTTAGATGAAAGTCTACTTTGCAGTTGGGTCAACATAAAAAATTCCCATTGGGTCGCTGGGGTTTGAATTTTAAGGGCAATATAATTCGGTGAAGATACGGTTGATTGGGGTTCGGTATATTCGTCTTCAAGGGAATCTTCATCGTAAGGTTTCGCTTGATAAACTGCACCGTATCCACCTTCTCCTAGGTTTTGGAAAACGTCGTATATATGATTTCCCAATGATATCTGAATTTCCGTTGAAGAGGTTTGTCTGGCCCGTCTAAGATTGGGAACAAACGTTGGGGGTTTTAAAGTTTTCGAAAGGTTTAGGTGTTGTTCATCTGTTGATGCAGAGAAATCGTAGTATAGAGGGTGCATAGATAGCGGAGGTTGTATCTTTGATAAAATAAGTTGGACGATATCGGATGCAAGTGGTTTACATGGATTCGGCACATCTAACACAATACTCTCTTTTCGATGTCTGCTCTTTGAATTCTCCTCAATTTTCATTTCCTCCAAAGCTCGAACGACGGTGTCATTGGCTTTTTTGTCTTCATCTTTCGGTAAAACCGAAATGTTGCTAGCATCTTGTAGAACCTCTTCTCCCCTAGGACTCCCGTCGAATCTCACAATATCTTCAGCATCGTCAGCGTATATTCTTGATATCCTGAAATCAGCAGGTGGAGATAGACTTCCTAAACTTCCAAGCGTAAATTCATTCGATGAATCTCCTGCCAATGTTTTAGCTGATATGGAGGATAATGAACATATGCTATTACTCGGACGATACAAAACCGACTTTTCTTCGCTTACTTCCGTTATTGGCGTCATTAAATCAACTGGGAGGGTCCGGCTGTTACGAATATGTGGGGTGGACTGGACTGGGACCTGTTTGGATTCAGACAGAACCGTTGAAGCCGACCTGGAGGCAGTTGAACACGAAGGTGGAGGGATTACTTCTTTATTTGTACGCTCGTGATGTAATATCTTTGCTTTAAATCCATCAAAAGAGGCGTCGAATGAAGCCGAGTACGGTGTTGCGACTTCGTGTTGCTCTGCAGGAACTTGTCGTGAAACCCTGGGCGTTTTGGTACTTGTCTCGCCTAGTGGTACTCGACTCCGACTTGCCGATCCAGAATCACTTCTTGTATTAACGGGGATCTCGTCGGCATCATCTCTGAAAATCATGTTTTTTAGCGAAGATTGTGGTTTTCTCGGTTTCACAAGAGGCAACGTCGGCTCCGGTGGCGGTTCATCGTCTTCTTCCTCTGCTGATGGTAGTGGTTGATTGAACATTTCAATAATATCAGCCAACGCTGCTTTCGTATTAATTGTCGGGGAAGCGACTGATGAAGATCGTTTTGGTGGGTCTGCGAAATGGCATAAAAGTTAACACAAAAACTCGTCAAAGCAAGCGAACTACTGTCTTTTACCTTGATATATTGCCAATTTCTTGGCGTCGGACTTAGCTTTTTGACCGTCTTTCGATGCATTAGTCCGCGAGCCTTCACTTAGTGGAGCTCGTTTTCGATTTTTTACTGCGTCACCGGGGTTCATTGCTTCTTCATTTTCGTGGTCAATCATATAGTCATCAGTGTTATCGTAATATTTCTTCGCTCTAGTCTCCTCAAACGAGAATTCGTCCTGGCCAACATACAACAAGTCCAGATTTGCTATCGTCCTTTCTGGTCTCTTTCCTGGTACCGCAGTTTGGGATTTTGTCGGGGGGACCGTGGGAGCTGATCTTTCGGATAAAGGGCAGCTGGCAGCTTTTTTAGGGCTTTTAGAAGGCGCTGGTTTGGAAGACTGTGATGATTCTGGTTCGTCCTTGAACACTTGAAAAGCTCGTCCTGACGGTTTATTTTTCGCTTGAGGTATTTTTTTACCAGCCCAGGGTGTAGGGACAACAGTATTCTCTTTTGCCCGAGACTTTGTTGTGCCTAGATCAGGCCAAGGACCCGACGGCAAGACATGGTTCGCTAGAGAGGTGGGATTCGATCGAGAATCTGCGTATACACGCACCTTTGGCGGCTGTCGATTCAACGAAGTCGTCGTGGGCACGGTATCATTCTCGTCGTGAACCGTCGTTAAGGAAGTTGATGCTGATCTATGAGTGGAAGCTAAGACTGAAGCTTTAGGTTTTAAGATACCCCGAGGTTGAGATGAGGTGGTTGCTTCTGGAACAACTGTAGAAGATTGGGCAGTGCGGTCTGGATTTTGATTTGGGCCAGCAAGGACCATACGCTTTTGAAAAGCATGGTAATGTCGTTGCAGCCTTTCTACTGGTTGCGCTCGTCGGTTGATACCCAATTGATAAATCTGATCCGCCTCCGGGAACCTAGGAGGAAAGAGATTGTCGAGGTAAGAAACATTGCAGTGTATGTGTCTATTGCGACCCATTTCCCATTTCGTGAAAACTGTCGAAGTGGTGCATTCGCTTTGGTAATTCATAAATCAAAATAAAGACAAGACCTACCTCCCCAATGATTCCATCAACTTTGCATATTCTTCATAAAATGTCCCGAGTGATTCACCAATCGCATTTGCACTCAAATATTTGAAAACCTCTTCTTTATCCTTTTCCTTGATAAATCCAACGTATAGAATCCACAACTTCAAATACCTCGGATCATTCTTATACCTTGAATCTTTCAAAAACCTTCTCGTCGCACGTTCCAAAGTTTGCACTAAATTCGATTCATGAGACTGTCCTTCCGGATAATACTCTTGAATCCATTTAATATACCGATGAAACACATCTAATGGATCATCTAAGTCGTCTAATTGTGAAATTTCATGCTCAAATTGCTGTCTAATCCTAGCGCGGTCGATTTGGTCGGCCGGGGCGGTGGTTGCGGAAGGAGTAGAGAATGGAGAGGAGGAAGATAAAGCGGTGGCGAGGGACGATATTTTTCGGCCTTGCTTGAGAGGAATTATGTTCTCCTTTTCGGCTTCGATATCGTCCATCGACGGAAGTAAATTTTCGTGAGACTCTCGATTCATTGAAATGCCAAGGAGGGACTACGGATAGCAGGCCAAAACCAGGGAAATGTTTAGGATCGAGCGCCTAGTTTGAGATATCTGAAATATTGTTTGATAAACAGTTATTGCGGTATATTTTGATTTCAATCAATATGCGGTTGAGAAAGGCAGATGTTGTTTTTGTATGCTGCTGGTCCTTGATTTTTCGACGCGCGTTGCGTTGGGATGGCAGATGATCTGGTTTGCTGAGTGGCATCAACGGCTGATTTTGAACGAATAACAACATTAAATAAGGTTTTATCAGCAAACTATAATAAAATACAGCATATAAAGTCTCTATGTACATCCTCGTCACAATGATTTACACGAATCATAATCATCAGAAGTTTAAGTCGGAATATCTTCTCCACTAATTCCTTCCAAGTCTGACCCTTGCATATTCCACCAATAACTCGACTCATCTTCCAAACCTATCCAACTCCCATCAATAGGGCTACGACCCAGACCAGCAATACTGCTACTATCCACCAGTACTTCTTCAAACAACTCGAAAGATGATTCTGCCAAAGTGGATAATGCTCGTTTTTTAATTCTTGCGGTGCGACTTGCCGTCAGGGCTCCCCAAATTTGCGTGCCCACAATAGCAGCCAAGACAAAAATGCAAATCATAAACCAATGTCTGTACCAGCCTCTAGATGCAGTAGCACCACGTTTAGAAGTATAGCGGTGGGATTGTAATGCCAATGGATCATCATCCGCTTCTTGAATGCTTGACAGACCCCTTCTTCTGAGTTTGCGATCCTTCCTAATGTCTCTAGCACCTTGGACAGTGCCTTCATTAATCATCGTTAGAGTATTTTGCAAATTGTTTTCGTTCACTTTGGCCGCTATCAAATCTGCTTCCAACTTTCTGACTTCTGATTCGAGGTCTTCTTGTCGGCTTTCAGCATGTACCTTCTCTTTCTGTAGTATGTCATTTTCACTCTGCAATTTCTCCAATTCTGCTTTCAACTTATCACTTAAACTCTTCGACTGAACAATCTCATTCCGAATGCTATCAATCACCTGTTCCCAATTCTCAATACTTTCAACTCCATTTTCTACCCCACGGATACGATGCGACAGCTCTTTTAATTGCCATTCTCGAGAGTTCAACGTAGCCTGTACTTTAGCCAAGCTGCTTCTTAGCTCTTCAACTTCTAAATTCAATGATACGTTTTCGGTTTCTAATTCTGAGATTTTGGATTCCAAAGCGGCAATATCGTTATCCTGGCTTGTTTGGACCTTTGTCTGTTGATTGAAGAGGTCCGATGTTGACTGGGATGCTGTTGAAAACGGATTACTGGGATCGTTCACCATTTGACTGACGCTGCTCAAAAATTTCGAATTCAACGGATCATGAAGATCACATTGGATCTCGAACGAAGATGTTGGAATTGACGCTTGGCATGTTCGGTCAATGGTTTGGGCGGACATGCTGTCAGTTTGAATATCGCAATCGATGAGATTGGGTATCGATTTTTGATTCGAAAAATATTGCAGGTGTAATTTCGTTTCAATCTCTGATAGAGGGCCCTAATTAGCATTTGGCCACATCTATCGCATCTGCCGTAAGTATGATGAAATGAAAACGTACCTGATTTCAATTTTTCAATCTCCTCTTCTTTTTCTTTTACCAACCCATTTAATTCTTCGATTCTCTGACTTAAAGATTCTGCTTCCTGTTGCATATCTAATCTTTTAACTTTTTCTGTGGTGTCAAGTATAAGTGTCAGATTTGAGCTTTTCTGATATTGTGTCAAACGCGTGAACAAACCTTGATCCCATTTTAGCAGGACTTCGTCTTTTCCCATTACGACTTCCCTCAATCCTTGCTGTAGATCAGAAATAACATCTTGGGGATTGTCCACTGTGCTCGGTACAATTGATAACATTTCGTCGATGTTCAACTGTTTTGTCTGACTCTCTCCGGCATGATACTGAATGTCAGATTCCGACGGTTGAGACGGGTTACCCATGGTGAGTGAGGCGGCAAGTTCTTGTTGAAGCGACTTTATCAAGCGAACATGGGGTGAGTCAATCGGGGGACTGACAGATACTTTTTAGAACAGCACTAAACTTGTAATGAAGTACTTACTTTTCCAAGAGACCCTAGCATTGGTCCCAACCCATGACTTGTCTGCTTTCCTGACGTAGCACCCGTTTTATTGCCTGATGCATTTACGCCCTGTCCACCAGGCATTTCAGCATTTACAGCACTCCATTTAACGATGTCTTCCCTTTCTGATTTTAGTTTGTCCACAGATTCTTGCAATCCTTGATTTTCCTCCTTCAAGACTTCCAATTCTGCTTGTAAAGTTTCCAGTTCCTGTAGTCGTGCTTCCGCCGCCGTTAGATTCGTGAAGAGTTGCTCGTTTTCTTCGAGGGCCTATTGCCATATGGGTTGGTATAATCCAAAATTATCTATAACTTTGGCACTATACCTTCGTGTATTCCTTCATCACTTCATCCAGTTCGGCCGTTAATCGCGCAATTTCCTCCTCTTTTGATTCGAGTAGTTGATTCCATTTATCTTCGTTTTCTTTACACCCCGCAAACCAAAAGAAAAATCGTCAATATGGAGCAATTCACAAAAGTAAGAAACATGTAAAACTTACCCAACAATTCATCGACCTGCTCCCGCAATTCCCCAACCACTGCTCTACTCTGGGTCGCAACCAATTGAAATCTTTCAGCTCTTCCTTCTAACTCTTCAATTTGAAAGAAATAATCTCCTTCGGCGTTCTTCATTTCATTCACTTCCTTTTTCTTACTGGCGACTTCATTCTTCAATTCTTCAATTTTTAGATTTAAATGCTCAATCTTGTCCTCGTAATCTCGAATAGCGTGGCTCGAGTGCTTTTCAACCTCATGAATTTTTTTCGTGAGATCAGCTACCCGTCTCCTCAGTTGTGTCTTGGACGTAGCCGAAACACTACTAGCGAAGCTACTGGTTTCCAAAACGTCATCTTCATCTTCTGAAACGGAATCGAACTGAGACTGGATATTGCTGCGTCGATCACCCCTACTAGTGAACGCTTCAAAATGTGCATCTTCGTGCTTAGATCCGTTAGGTGATTCCTCATTAGAATCAACAATGGAGCCATGTGATGAATTGGATATTGATCGGTCATGTAAGGTTAGAAGTCTATCTAATGCGTCGTTATTATCGTTTTCTGGGATAATCGACGCATCGTTTAAACCGTCTTGGTTGAATCGGACAGGAGATATTGAACGATCAAATTGTATGAGATTAGAATGGTGAGAACGATTGGTAGGAGATTCAGGCATAAATGATTGTGAAAATGTCTGCTGAATTTGAGCAATTGGTGAATGAGTACATTGTTCGTCAACGCAAACATGCTGTTGGAGTTGGTAGAGCTCTGCAAGAGACGGTTCAGCTGCATCCGTGGTAGCAGGTTGAGTCGGGGTAGTGGTGTTGGACGATAAGAGATCCGATTTTACAGGGGAAAATAGCAGTGCGGACAAATCTGATATTTTTTGTGCGCTATCGGTCTTGTTCTCTTCGCTCGAAGTTTGAAAGTATTGTTGTTGGGGAGTACTGTTAGAAGATGAAGCCGGGGATGACGTCGCATTTGGTTCAGTATCTCTTTCATTTTGTATGGATGATCCTGTTCTTCGCTTCCTCCAAGATTTCAAGGCTGAAGATTTCGAGATATGATTTTGTGTCAACATAGATGATCGAGGTCGTGATGACAAAGGTGATATCACATAACTCGAGGGTGTAATCGTGCTGGTGCTCCCTATCGTCCCTGTAGCCGGGCTACTCATCAGTTCATGGCTTGACTGGTTCTTTATATCCTTCGGGTTGAATTTAACCGGGGATATGATTCCATCCAGAAATGAGAAATTTCCCTTCGTTCTTCCATTCGTTGGGGTCACTTCCACATCTGCACCTGCATCCTCGCCCATTCCATTCCTTTGATCGCTTATTTCGTGTCCATTTACATTCTCCTCTGTAGTAGTGATACTCAACTGTTTACTTAAGTCTTCCAATTGCTCTTTCTCCAACTGAACATCAGCAAGTTCACTTTCGGCCATAGCTTTCACCAGACCTTTTCCGGTATCATCAAGCAAAGCAACACCGTACTTCTCCTCGTGCTTTTGTATTTCGCTTGCTAATATCGCAATCGTTACATACCCGTGTTCCGAATGATGTATGATATAGGCAATGAGGTCGGAGATAGTATATTGAGAAGGATCCGACGGAAGAGTGGGTTTTGGGTCAACAGTATGGCCGATGAGAAATGATAACTCATCGTCTAGATTTACAGGCTGTTCAAAGTATTAAGGTAACGGAAAGAAATAGAAAGAAAAGGAGCATTTAGTTTTCGACTGGCATGTTTGGAGGATAACGTGTTCCACATTAAGAATGGGAAGAGCAGTCCAGTACGTTGAGTAGATAGACAATTGAACTACTCAGTATATCTAGATAGTCTGCAATTACAATATACTAAGGCCAATTCTTCTAGAAATACAGTCCCAATGTTGCTTGCCGGTTCCCATTTCGTGATCGCAATCTTCCGGGATCAACCCAATGTAGAGTACAGAACATACCTCATCCTGTTTTTCATTATCTCCTTCAAGAATTTTATTCAACCGTAAATCGACATCGGAAATATTATGGAATAGTGAGTCGTCCAGGGAAGCCATCAGTAGCGCTAATCTAGTCGTGAACACAAAAGTGGCTCTTCGAACGGGAAACCGATAGATTGCACTAATATTGCAGGCGTGAGAATTAAGATTTACTTCCACAACTCGAATTTATGGTAAAGAAATATCACCTGACAGAAAGCGGAACGGTGTGGGCTTCCGATATGTAATGAGTGACAATGGGAACGAGAGGGGAATGAGTGGTGAACAAATTGTTAACAAGTGTCCGAAAGTTGTCGCGAATACGGTCTCGCGCACGAAAATTCAGCATATTGCCCCGCGATAATGGAGGATGTTCCTTCATATATAGCATTTTATTATCCATGAAAAAATTATGAGAAATCAATTCTACAACGGCCTTTCCATCAAACGACATTAGAAATCTTCGGCCAACATCGGTAATTCTTGACACTCCACTATTCCTGATCCCTTTAAAATGGCACTCACAGCTGCGTCTGCCACAGTATGAACATCCAAGGGGGGTGGCGGAGATGGCAAACGAATTGGTAATGGCAAGCTAGCGACAGCCCTCGCAAAAGAGTTGACCCCGGCAACGGGAATCGTGACGGGCCTTGCTGGAGAATACATCAGTCCTAAGAGGAAATATAATAGATCAGCCTTCGGTAATCGATAAAGAACGATATTGGATGTGAAAAGTGATCTATAAAGGGAAGTTACCAACCTGGTCGAAGAGACACAAATCTCAGCTCTTCAGATTCCGCGACCATATGAGAAATCAATTCTTCAGCTTCTCTCTTCGATGAAACGTATCGTGATATTCCGATCATGGACAATATCCGTTCAGGTAGAATTGCAGACGCTGAGAGATAAATGAATGCCGAGGATGGGATAGAGAGGGGCTTGCTGGTATTGTACTCGTTGCGGCTAGCAATGAAGGTATTAGCGACTACAAGAGCTAAGAAAAATCTTGTCAGCGTAATCATTTCTATTGCATAGCAAAATCACGCCTCATCAACTCTGTAGTGAAAACCAATAATATACCAGTGTCATGGTTCATTCGTTCGTAAGAAACTTCTCCTGTATGCTGACGACCCCGCATCATCTCTGTCGCAAATCCAGCAGAACTGGAGATGAAATCTGAGATAGACCTTGAATTCGCGATATGTTTGTAGGCCGACGATTCGAATAATGTGCCCACCGAATGAATCACCGAATGGCAGGACGTCAGTTGCTGTTGGTACGACGTCGGATCGAATGAATCTGCCTAAGTGAGTTTTGAGCTTCCGAGTACCTCAGAGAGTATAACACAGTCATCAAATCTGGATCAACATACGCTAATCCAGCTAACCTGGAGAAGTGGAAACGAGCAAGTCAGTAAGCGGTCAAATTGGCAACCTGCATTTTGAATTCAAAATATACTTTATCAACCCAGCTCGGTCTTATATTATTAGGTGTATAAAAATTAATCGGTTCGCCTTTTCGACTGAAAATGATCAATTTTAACAGGGAAATAGCCGTCAGAGTCATAAACCAATTGTGTTTGCAACCAAAATCTGACTTCAGTGAAAATTGGCCGCACCTAATACTAACAACTTCAAATCCTCTCGAAATCGCTTGCCGACATATGTGGAATCCTGATGGTAGAAATTCAGTGGAGGATAAGTGAAGAAGGAATGCACAATGTGCCCGACAACTGCGAAGACAACGCAAAATCAATGGAATAATTTACCAAGGAATCCTGTGCCACCAACGACAGCCACTCTAAGTGCCTGAGTGGGTGCCATACTGCGGTATTACTATTCTTAAATTAAAAGAAGCAGGACAACTGTAGTTTCAAAGGGCGATTGAAAGTTCGTGCTTGGTAACCACAGGCGATTTGTCGCTATGTCAGCCAATCTCGGTGTAGATGAACCGATTTGCAGACAAAATGATATAACTACAGTCTACAATCAACAGAGGGATCATGCATAGATTTTGACCAAAACTAATTGCGGCAATTTATTACAATCAGTAGGGCCGCGGTCTCCCCCAAAGTCATGGTTGAATAAATACATAGTTCTATGCGTGGGTAATGTCTACATAGCCTCAATTGGCATGCCGTTTCCAGAGTTACCTCTATTTACAGAATGAATTATATTCGAGTCTCCCTTTGATGTAGTTTATCAACCAACTTCGATTGCGAAAGAATGTCGAAATGAATTCCTTTTGTTCCAATTCACCTTCAGCCACACTTCCGCTTTTCAACTTTTTTTGATTGCTTCACTGGCGCCTCCCTTCGAACTGAATTCCAATCTATCTACCTCATCTCTTACAGAAATAGCACGGGAATGGCACAGAGTAACCTTCCCTCGTCATCCTCTTCACAAGATCTTCTGGATATTGAAAAGTCGTCATCCTGTAAGTAGCATGTTCGATGGTCAAATGGGATGTGGCCTGATTTTTGCTAACCCCAGATTGTTTCTTATATGCCTTAACCCTGTCAGCAACACCATTTCTTTTTGTACCTCCGACTTCTTCTTCATCCGACATAAATTCATCCAAGAAACCAGAAACATTTAAAGTTGATGTGAACTCTTCATGTACGGTCATTCTTTGTTCCTTCTCTTCTCATTACCACTGCTACTTATGCTAACGCAATTGGCACAAATCGTTCGATTTTTCTTTCTCGTTCTTCTATTATGCATTAATTATGCTTTGTATATTTCTATGCATCATCAATTTACCTTTCCTTGACGATTCTTTCGTTTACTGCACATTTGATGATTAGTACTAGCTCGCCTTTCGAGCTTTCTTCCGACATTAGAATCCTCAAACAAGGAGCTACAGTCAAATATTGCACAATTTGGTTCAAAGGAATTCGAATTGGAATGTACCAGCGATGATGAAGAAGACGCAGCTGCCGCCTTCAATGAAGAAAATAAGGGTAGGACAGACAGGAGAGATGGGCCGTTAGAAAAAGTGGAGGAAGATGAAAAAGTGTACATCGAAATGGTTCGGTCTTCTACTATTTTTCAATCCAGGCATTAAATGATTGATATTACTTGAAATGTCGCTAATTAGTCATTTTGCAATTCAGAACCTAGGTCTTGGTCTATTCGAATCCCGTCCCCTCCCTTCGCAGTCTGGCGATCCTAACCTCTTCATCCCATCCGGTAAAAGTGTAGCCACAAAGTCTAGTCGAAATTGTAAGATTCAAGATATATCGTCAACAACAAACTCTGCTTTGTCTGATTCCGCCTCAAATTTGAATTCAAAATGGAATGAATCACTTGATCAGAATGTTGCAATGGAGAGTCAGAAAGAGAAAAACTATAATGAGCATGGGGAAAATCTGAACGCACTAGATTTTCCGACTGAGAATATATCGTTGGAATCTGTCATTCACAATTTCTTGTTAGACGTGCAGGGACGCTCGGGGGATATCCAAACTCGAGACTTGAATGGATTAGTGCAAAATGGCGTTAGAGTTGATGATTCTTTAGGCTTAGGACTAGGTTTAGGACTAGGGTGCGGATTAGAAGGTCAGCGATATGAAAGTAGTGACAGTGATAGTGACAATGGTGGCAGTGATAGTGATGAAGATATGGATGAAGATTCAAGCAGCGACGGTACAAGCAGTGATGAAGGTAGTACTAGTAGTGATGAAGAGGAAACTGGAAAAGTAGGAGACAATATGGATGTAGATTTAATTGACCGATAATATATGTAGAACATTTCGACATCTCGTATTTAACAGAATTGACTTACTATTTACAACGTTCAAGTATACAACGAAATATGTATAATACGACAGGGACTTCTTTTAGGTTACAAGTACATCTTGATTCACATGTCTTTGATCGGAGAGAGATATCAAATATCATGATACCATTTGTACACTCATTTATTCCTGCCATTTCCTCGGCTGCTTCGTCCCCTTCTCAAACTGCTCACTTCCGTATATTTGACTGCTTCTCCCTTATTTGCGTTTTTGCGTTCAGTATTTGACTTATTAGCCGCTTCTGGCTGCGCATTTCTAGATCTCCTCGTCAAATATCTTGGCGCGAACTGCACGGTTGATTCTAACAATTCATTCAACTCTTTATCTCGTTTATTAAGTGGTGCTTTACTTCTTCTCGTACCATTTTCCATTTTTTCGGATAGAGAATCAATTTTTGAGGGTTTACTGACCTCATGAGTAGTTTCGAGTATCTCGGCTTTAGCAGGACCCGACTGGTCGAACAATTGTTGTTTTCGCTTGAGTTCCTTTAGGGTTAAGTTATCGTCATCGTCATTACGCCTTTCCGTTTCTTCTTCGTCATCTGTAGCATCTGGTGACGGTACAACCGACGAGGTTGACACTTTTGATTTAGTTAACGGTTGATCTGACTTCGGTTTGTCCCCTGATGCTTTCTCAATTTTGACCTTTTTTAATGCTGGGCCGCTTATATCCGATTTATCGACCGTTTCTGATACAGCATCGAAATGAGGGTTGTTTCTCTTTCGGTCGGTAAAATCGGATGCAGGAGCTGATTCTGTGAATTCAAATGTGGGAGATTCTTCATGGCGATCGATGATGTATTCTTCTGCCGGATCATGATCAGTTGGAACAGGCGTGTAAAGGCAAGGGGAATTCATTGAAAGGTTATTTTGGTCTAGATGACAGGTCAAAGATGGCTCCGGGTTGTAAAAGTTGTTGATTGTCGGGGAGAAATTCAGAATTGATTCACACTGCTCTTTCCCCGAGGGTAGTAGAGCAAGTGGAGCAAGGGAGGAAGGGGAAGATTGGGTAGATCGTGAATGGTGATAATTATGTGCTGTTGAGGAATTCAGATCGGCTACAACTTTCTGATCTGTCTTTTCTAAACCTGCGGTAGTGAAAGAAACCTGTCTTCCATTGTCCCCGTTACTTCGCCTTCGGGTAGCCTCTGTCTCAAATTTCCCACTTGCGTGCTGATTGTTGCTGTTCGTCCTTGAAGCCGAGTCCGGTATTGCAGACAATCTTTCAATAGGGCGAAAATTGACAGAATTTTTCGCCATCGTTCTCTGAAACTTACAGTTCAAAGGTAGATATACAACCGGATTAATATGAGACTTGGAGTAAGACAAATTTCAGAAAGAATGGGCAAAAACTCTAATGAATCTTAACAAACCTGTTTGGTGACACTTTCGTTCACATTGAGGTCATCTGGCAGGTGAATATATCGAATAGTTTTCGAATGTATAAACATCATTTCCAGTTGAGAGCTGCATCGAGACTTTTTTTTTTGCACAACAAAAATGAATAGCTTTGTCAGGGACAGAGACCGAATCACGAACAAAGTGAAAATGCAAGGCGAACTCTAAAAGATAAAAGAAATCAAACTTGTGCTATTACATTAAGTCGTTGTAATGTTACATCCCCTAATGTGACGCTGGGTACAAAGTGATTTTAGTTGGACGATCTTTTTCACGTAATTGAAGTATGTGAAAACAGCAGTTACTTCAAGTCGTCATCGACGTGGTCCACTTTTCCGTAGACGAGGCAATTCGTTTGCAATTCAAATGTAGCGTACTGCGAGACCAGAGAATGAATGAATATGGCGAGAGTGTTGAACTGTTGTTTCAATTTCTGCTTCATAATTTGGCCGATCTGGATTTTGGAATTGGAATGACGAGCAAGAGGACGGCCCGCGTACTTAATCTTTTGCTTTCCGAACGACGCTGACGTCCAGTGAGTTATCAGAGAGGGAAATGAATATTTTCTCTGAGTAAGGGAGTTATCTGATAAGGCAGTCAAAGCATGAAATTATTACGTCCAGAATGGGTTTTGTACACACTCGATTGCCTACAATCTGAATGTGCAGATCACCTGATTTCGGCCGAGCATCAGATAAGGGGACCCGAAGTTACATTCGGTTCAAAAATTTAGCAACAGTTTGCAAACTCTCTCTTTCTCAAATTCTGATTTTATATGGCCGTCTTGCACAGCGACTGTCCAGATCTTAAACTTCTCGCCAGAGGAAAAGTGAGAGACCTCTACGATGTAGACAAGAATTCACTTCTCTTTGTGGCCACTGATCGACTTTCGGCGTTTGATGTAATCATGAAAAATGTATTTTGGACTCATTACATCTCTGTATGAATATCATTCGTTGTAACTAATTATTGTCAAAATGTGTTGCTAGGGTGTTCCGAATAAAGGCAAAATTTTAACCCAAATCTCAACTTTTTGGTTCAACCTCCTTCAAGATGTCATTCCAAATCACCTTATTACCGCGGATATTAATCAAATGCCAGAATCAGTGCAGAAATATAAGGAACAATTAAAAGGTCGATGCCTTTTGGTAAAAAAATTAAAAGTGCTGCCAATCGAAGCGATAGTCAGAGGATACATCACAGGTTTGTTGGAATTTTTTTTTTTGCTTTCATGTGACAGAGTGTGGCAGAAGCATGTTAAACTAATTATCTCACTTATACTTTGTGCGGACGAAAATAGGATCGGGTTGGAAGGAATATCAAAAAAGTCAAACGATTTGTGGAATACCTTTACCGAAGGGTTTAGTTGAATCACAAAAATTGGAGAAACCGTTATTCACTCCGAGCACGAAAGCGGCTGTCGGCGAACATGGTATATGGTTGACTGATCTTCTATTGCTATGTATCGGCTATTAACTGTTTAATTGTGTATTTCGATCAACTTCTGTCAGACGAGAATATCCATCCTTCTAAAGGTATCCTCGTACGATTTGATATTCTTTATATACGAGTTATCGAACCCTATAATTAATCAAATTTCTATAGTTGCTGAAATAATAGGAGCTGATTTAGCAAAGAAAGTTGAAGAGGCCGCTATCAAGTTATACACAAAAGTATTATTTTTTTTTGCCTGAAACTTTTGCTTCTGCCGCTAACCATTTTGCGAAAGGCTTCTGAATATGCAGTTACAAAAGGCATTATCATCGCTGATACAAAATTTGAATTCGGTGTAGACGAAAATAACAAGCTATATTTGATTGATGAGGTGCTGACCCCAGGTGTGTTATTTATCACATTCTTCTCCTTTGTCCACTCTCTACTATTTCTCTCATTATACTAGCTGACTAATTGGAATATCCGTCTTAGACTCTTCCCGATTTTGGCCGGCCAATGAGTATACTCCGGGTGGCACACAAAACAGGTACAGATCTACTTAATTCAGCCTTATCGTCTACTGGTTCATTAATATCACCCCTACTCTATTGCTTTCTATTCACAGTTTCGATAAACAATATGTTCGTAATTTCCTCCTTTCTCTGCCTACTTTTGATAAAACTGAAGGTGTAGAGCTACCAGTAGATATAGTGAATGAGACCTTGAAAAAATATGAACAAGTGGTAGAAATGTTGACAGGTAGTACAGTTGTATGTCAATGACAGATCGAATGATTATTATTCTTATATAGCGATACACTCTAACAAGATGGAGTGAAGTAGGACGAATATAGAAATTGATACAGAACCAGACTTGTCTCTCCCTCCCTCGATTCTATGTACAATATGGTTCAGACTCGCAAGAATGGCATCTAAATTTGAGGCACAAAAATTCGGAGAAGTGAAAACAGGTTAAAGCTTGTGAGTTGTTACTCAGATACTCTTGATCTTGACGGTCAAATCTCGGATTTACATGCTCATCCTGGATTCCTGAGTCAGTGAAATGTGAATTGCGAAGTGTGAATAGTAATTTGTCACAGATTGTCACTGAAATCTGAATACGGAAATGCACCATTCACAGCATTAGCAAAATTCACCGCTTTACTATTGTCTCCCGTTTTGAAAGCTCGTCTTGCTGAACCGATGCTTGCGGATTAAGAATTTGGAGAATTCAGTTATTCTATCTCTACATAATACATAGTACATACTAAAAGACTTGATTCAAAGGTGTTCAACCGTCCATTAAAATACCATGTGAACAGTAGTGCTTTCTTTCTTTACTTCCAAGAGTCTGTCCGTTGAGTGGTTCCTCTAATAATTACACCTTTGTACAACCATCGCTGCGTCTTCGCCTTGCACAAACCGAAATGGATTCCAGCAGTTTACTCAATATTAGTAGTTACGACGCTTTGACATTCATCTTAATTGGAAGGCATTGTGTGACAAGTCCGTTTACCGAAGCGGTGCCTCAAAAGCACTGACGGTGAAACGCTGGTCAATGTTCTGCTCGGCGACAATTATACAAAATCATACAATAGGTGGTCAACTAACTGGTCAACTCTGGGAGTCTGGCGCGCCTGAACAGGCCAGTAACAGGCCTGAACACTTGCCGGCACAGTTCTGCAGTACAGTGGTGGAGCCATCTCTTCATGCTGTCACTAGTGTCGTTACGTTTAAAAGCCGAGATTTGAACGTTGGAGGCGAGCAGTATCCCAGAACTATCCCGAGTTCAAAAATCACCGCAGCAGCACCAGCACAGCTTAAAAATTGTTGTATATTTCTACACAAGTTCACTAGCTCTCATTGCTAGCCTTCTATTTCGTATTCCTGATAGCGTTGTTGTCGTTGATCCACTACCGGCCCGCATTTCATAAACACAATTAATACTACCAATTAAGAATTATGCGGCTATTCAAGAGTAACCCGTCATCTGCTGCGATACTTTTACTGTATATATATACATGGTTCCTGGTTATTGAGGCACAAGTCGACATTAATATCGGAGTTATTATGAGGCGCTCTGCTCGTACGTATTGTACATCTAATAATACTAGTATTTCCTTCACCGCTCTTAGGAACAACAATAGAACACACAGATTCATAGCTGACATGAATTTTCATTCCCATTAGCTGAAAGTGTCCCAAAAATGCTTGATTTGACTGTAGAAGAAATTAACAACAGTTCCATTATTCCAAATACAACAGTCAAACTGTTCTGGAAGAATTCTACAAGCAGACCCGCCGCGGTTTCCTTTGCTCTTGATCTGGCTTTGAACAATTCCGTTTTTGGAATTATTGGTACGTAGCTTACTGTACATCTTCTGGCTTTTCTTTCAACTTTGCATTTTCAAATATATTGACAGACGAGTGAATATGCTCCATCAATGATTTCCTTCTGCGACTTATTGAATAGGCGAAGGACTCAGTACCAGAACGATTCCGATGTCGTTGGCAATGTCCTATTTTAGGGTATTCACATGTTCCGGAGCAGCAACTACACCGGAACTCTCAATAAAATCAGAACATCCCTATTTTTTCCGTACCATGTAAGTCAACCAAATTTTACGAATTCATGAATTTTGCATTAATCTCGATTGTGCCTCTGCGTAGTGCAAGCGATGTTTTACAAGCTCGTGTTATGGGAAAATTCATAAAAGTAAGGATGACGTTACTTTTTCATGACCTTTTTAATACGTCTCATCCAGAAGCACTGACTTGGCGCGACTTACCATGTTGGTAGCACATGAATTGGACTCGGGTCGCGTTGATTTCTCAGTATGCGTAACTCGTTGCCCCTATTATACGAAGAATTTCTACTTATCATCCTTCATTTGATTTGACTAAAAGAAACGACGAATACGGAATTAATCTCTCCAAAGAATTTGTCGGCTTCGCAAATTCTAACAACATTTCTATTTTAACAACACAACAATCTACGTTCCCGGAACCTCCCACAAACGCAACTATCGCTGACGTGATTCAACATGTCAAAAGTAGCGGTGCTAGAATCATTGTAGTATTCACAAGTAGGGCGAATTATGAACCAATCTTCAAGGCCGCAAGGTAAAGCATTTGGCTATATAATCTGTTGTTCAAGGAAGACGTCTGAACGTTAGGTTTCCTTCGGTGTTAAACAGACAGCAAGACTTGGTTGGTACTGATTACGTATGGTAAGTTCTTCATCAGATGCATCATTCAATTTAAATCTCATTGAACTGACGGTATATACACCATGTATTTCCTTTCTTTACCAGGCTTGGGTAAGCTTTCATTTGTTTGTGACCGTAGAAGCCTACTTTGCTAAACTTATGTTGACGCTATACTCTCAAAGAACCGAAGGAATGGGTAAGTCTGGGTTCATTGTTGCTGATTATTCAAATGGCTCAAAGTTCCATTTTTTTGCAGTGTTTCCGCTACGAGAATTTGCCAACAAGACTACCGTACAAGAAAGAACAATGGCGAATGGTGCCTTTTCTATCTACCCACTTGAAGATGGGAAGACCTCCATCTATAATCAAACAAAAAATCTGTGAGTGTCACGTATCTCATTAATTATAGAAAATGCCAAATACTTATTTTTTCGTTTTGAAAAAGTTATCGCAACCGATTTGGTTTCGATCCGTATCCGTTGAACTATTTTTGGCGAGATTGTTTAATGTCCATGATTTACGGTATCAAGAATCTTATAGATTCTGGCAATTATACCTTAGCGCAGGTATTGAATCGCACGACTTCAGATGTGGATACCACAAAGTTTGTCAAGAATCTGTCTTTTGAGGGAGTCTCTGGGCCAGTCTATTTCGATAAAAATGGTGATCGCCCGGCTCGCTATGTGGTTTACAATTATTATAATGGTACCGTAGTTGAATCTAGAATGTACGATAGTGTCCAAGATCGCTTTGAAGTATTGATGGGTACGTTTATTTTGCCAACCACTCCATGAATTCAGACGGGATTAACTGAAATACTCAAATGGGTGGTAGAACCAATGTTTTATGACGGAACATCAGCTATCCCAGTGGATGCACCACCGATGATAGAACAATTCGTATCACCATCGGATGGTGGCGTCCTAGCTATTTTGATTCTACATAGTTGCATGATTTTTGTTGTAATTGCGTCTATTGGTTTCCTTACATTTCACCGATCCCACGAAGCTGTGAAGTCCATGTCGATTATCTTCTTATGGCTCATTGCCTTTGGATTAGTGCTAGTATTTGTTTCGGTGTTTGCATTCTTGAGTACTCCAACTCCCACATCCTGTTTACTTCAGGATTGGCTATCGGTAAGCGAATGATTCTAAAGTCTTGCTGTGGTGAATTAAGTTAATAACATCAATGTAGTGGTTGGGATACGTTCTTGTCATCTCAAATGTTTCTGTTAAAGTTTATCGAATTTTCAGGTGTGTTGCGATCAACTTGGATTTTCGTGTATAAGCGCGATATCAGTTGAATACTAACTTTACATGACACTTCACGATTCCTGGGACAACAGGATCTTCGGTTAGTGCTTGCCCTAATTTATGTCTTAACTTGCCCTGTACTAATCATCTGTACTGCCTGTCTGTAGATAATTCTGCCGGGAACATATTGCATCTTCCAGATATGGCGCTGATATCAGCCAGTTCTGGGATAACCTTGATCGACATAATCATTCTGGCAGTTTATTCTGTTGTTAGTCCACCTATACCTGATGTAACTGAAAATTTTTCAACCGGTATTCGACATACAATTTGTAAATCTAATAGCGGAAACACGGGCAACATAGTGCTGATCGTTTATAATCTGTAAGTCTATTCTGTATTATTTCCACTTCTCAACCAACGATACTCACCATGGCCAAATTGAAAACGTCTACCCCAACAGCTTCCTCTTAATGATTGTCCTCTACTTGGCATTCGCCACTCGCAATGTTGTGAGCAAATTTCGCGAGTCCCGCTATATTGGTTACGCTGCACAAACAACATTCATGTCTGGAGTCATTTGCTTGCCAGTTACTGAATACATGTCAGCCAATGTTGTCGGCACATTTTATGTTCGCTCAACTTTAACATTTTTCGCTGCGACAGTCACGTACGGATGTCTTCTTGGTAGATTAGTTTTCAATGTCATTAGAGGAAACTCCACAGTCGTAGACGGGAAACATAGTTTACAAAGTTTCTCGACTGGTGGAACAGGCGGGAAAACTGCGAAGTCTTCCGTGTCAAGCAGCAATGCCGAAGTAAGTGATGATACGCTGTAGTTTTTAAAAGAAGAAATCAACCCAAAGATTATGAGACTGTATGTCTCATTCTATCCTTTACTCTAGGTCAAAATTATACGAATTCCAGTTAAAAGAACGAACAAATTTCTCTCTCAGTGGAGAAATCACGACATCGCTTTTTATCCGAATATAAACTCATTCGGCATGCGAGATGCGCGATCCGGAAATTCATCGGTATGTTCTGTTAATTTGTATATGAAATTTAATCAAGCTTAACTGTACGAACTTACTCAAATCTCTGCATTCGCGATTTAGCCGTTTTTAATGTATGATATCAAAACATTGGAAGTCGCGGTGTCAAAAGGAACGAATGTGCTTGAATTGTATACTGATAACGATGACTATCTTCTACAATTCGAAACTCCAGAGGCATTTAGTACTTGGATTAAGTATTTACAAGTCCAGATGGGGGATGTTTAGGCGTTACATTTTTGTACATAGTATTAAATATAGACATAAATGGTATACATAGAGACTATACGACTGAAAATTTTCTTTTGATTTGATCCCTCGGGAATACATCGCTAGTAATAAATATTGGGAGAACCGCTCACCATTTCCATATAACCTATGATAAGGAAGTAGCAGGTTGACCAAGATGAAATCAGCCGCTGATTCCGGAAATAAGTTCTTTTACTGGCAGAATTAGGATGAATCTGTCCTGGCAAGAAGAAAATGAATTACGACAAGTGCAAGTTATATCACATATAGTGTCTTTTACATTCAATCGTCGGTGTAAAAAATATCGTAAAGACGTTTTGAATGTAAGAGAACGGACGAAATGCACTGAGCGTCCGACTGCTGATCCGCATATTATCGCCCAGGCAAGAACGCACTCCTTCCCTCGCTCAAACTCATCTACTATCTCATTTATTCTCCCGCAACACTCTCACTACCATAATCAGCATCCTCATTTTCAGTTGGGATGTATTAGGCATTTTGTTGTGGTAAGAAATCGATCTTTGAGCTCAGAGATTTATCCAGAGTCTTATCTGCGAACGCACCCATCCCTCAACTCCTCTCATCGATCCCTTTTCGCTTTTATCGAAGCGCCTCTACTAATCTTTATCATCTATCAAGACTTTCTTATCTTCTCCTAATACCTATAATAGCATGAAATAATGGGACAAGTGCAGGGAAAGGAGCACTCTTCTTTCCAACCGAGCTCTAGCTCGTCCTCGTCGATTCCCGCATCGAATAAAGTTTCAAATGTACCGTTGAGCCCCTCCATGAACAATAACATACAGTCTGAAACGCAAATCTGCAAAACATCGTCTATTAAACGGAAAGACAGTGCAAAAGACATCAAGATCGGTGACTCGCTCGAGACTTCATTACAACCCTCACTATTGCAACCCAAAACATCTTTGAACAGTGTTCACCAACCTGCTACTAGTTCACAAGAATCTGTCAATCACAACAAAGTAGCTGGATGCTGCATTAATGAGCAAACGAACGTCTCGAATGCACGACCTCCTGTGAATTCAAAGAGCAAACCTCAATATGTATGTTATGCGATTTTGAAAATTCGAAGTTGCATGGACATTCTTGCATTCATACTGACGCAAAATTTTGATTTTTAATTTATATTGACATTTTGTTAAATATTTGCATAGGAAAAATCATCGGGAACGACACCGCCATCGAAGCTACCACCTCGCTCTGTTAATCAAAAGCACATTCAAAATACCGTCGCCATTGGACTGCCTACCCTTCCCTCGACAAACGAGTCAAAATTTCAAGTGGAAATCCCCAATAACTATTCAAAAATTGCTGCCTCTAGCGAACCAGGGTCAGCATTTATTTTCAATTCTCAAAATGCAAAGCCGATATTCATAACACCGAGAAGCCGATCCCGAATGTTAGCTCTACCCAGTACTAAAGTTGCTTCCGCAAATGATGCGTCAAGTAAAATGTCGATTCAGTCTTCACCTCCACCCCCGAAAACTCCTCCCAAGTCGACGACTTCAGATTCAAAGACTTCTAATTTTCCTGTTTCCTCTCGTTGCAACCCCCCAACATCACCTCAACCACCTATTCCATTTGTTCCCCTGCCCAATCAGCCTTTACTTGACGCAAGTCCTCAAAGCACCGAAGAGCTAAAGGGAACCCATGAATCTAGAACACCTCCGCCAAAATCATCTGCTCTGTTTTCGCCAATTAGTCCAGACGCAATAGCAAAGATCGCGAAGCTTGATAAAATTCCGCGATATGACTCAATGCCGGTCGACCTAAGAGCGGAAATGAAAATCTTGAATGCGAGAACCGATCCAAAATTTTTGCGGGCAGCATTCCTCGGTAATGACGCCAAAGACGACGGTTCAGTGGCTGATAAAAATGCTGCAGCAAAACATTTTGCTGCTACGGAGACGGAGACGCAAAATCAGGCTAAATCTTACATTTCGAAGAGAATATCGGCTGCCTTAAGATTTAAAAGCCCTACAAAAAAAACTGAAGAAGTGAAAGTAAATGAAGGTCGAGATCAGACTAGAAATGAACAGTCAGCTGGAGCTACAGAGGCCGTGGGCGGAGTTTCCAATAGGAACTGCAATGGAGTTGAGCTTTCTTCAGCTACACATTCGAACGATTCATTTTACTATCAAAGACCACCTCTTCCACAACGTTGTGGTAGGCTCTCGGCAGTTGGTGTCTATTTTAGACGCAATCAACAGCGGTCTCCGTCCTGCAATACCAAACCGGATTTGGCTTCTCAAGCCTCCGCTTCTTCGTTTTCAAACAACCAAATTAATAAATACCCATCTGGAAGTAAAACAACCGACGGTAAAGAGGGTTCCTTAATCGCTTCTTTGGATCGCAATCTTATTGATAAGATAGTTGATCCGGAGCCAACTACTATTCCACATCAATCCAATATACCGAATGATGTGCTTCCGAAGGACTCTTCCCACTCCCCATCGTCTCCGAAGAATAGTGAGCAGGGGAATCAACTACAAAGCTTTCAACCAACCGAGCAAAGACCAGCAGTGGTTCGTCAACAGCAGCAGCCCAACCAAGTCAGATTTGTAAATGGTTCTCATCCACCTGAGACACAGCAAAGGCTAATCGAAACCACACGGCCTGCTCAATCGAGGCGAGTTCGGACCGGACAGGTCGAAGTTCGAAGGCCAGCAAAATCGTCTTTCACGCAACGATACAGGCGTTACCTCCAGGCTTCTGAAGATATATATATTTGTATGTTGTGTGAGTATGAAATGATATATGGGCCTATTCGTAAACGCGTGGCGTTCTCCAAACGGGGTGGTGAAGGCGGCTTACCCATGGGTGTTAAAAGAGTCACTGATGCAAATGGGAAGCCAAGCAAGCGAAGAAAAAGACGACAACAGGATGACAATGGTGTCATCCGGAAAGAGGAGGTAATAGACCAAAAAGATGAAGCTTCGAAAGGTAGAGAAAGAGAAGAAGAGACGCCAAGAGAAGATCTACATCCGCCTTCGACCAAAACCAACGCCAAGAAGAAGAAGAAAAAAAAGAAAGGGAAAACCCAGAAGACAGATAATTTTCCAACCGCTGGTCAATCTGGAGTGGGAAATCATTTACCTCCTGTTAAAGACGAAACACATCAGGGAGTTTCCAAGGAGCAATCCGATAGATCTTGCGTTCAACCAGAATCATCGATCAATATGCCAAAGTCACCTAAAAAGATTCCACCAAAAAGCTCGACAACTGGTCAAGCTTCTACGGTCATTGCAGCACATCAGCTTGCTTCCACCGCATCATCTGCCGCCCTTCATTCCACAAGGGTAAAGAGAAAGGAACCACCAGTATCCGGATTCGTAGTCATGACCGTTCCCGGCGATAAAAAGGATTTGAAGTATGAATATGACGTCAACTTGAATGGAATTGAGAAAGTTTGGCCGATCATTAAAAAGAATGAGAAGGAGAAGAAATGACTATTGGGGCCAAGCTATGGCGAAATTAAAAAACTGATTTGGCAAAACTTTGACTGGGCGATATATGATGCCAGACTGTTGCTTACGAAGCGATTTCTTTCAGCTCTATTCTATCTTCTCGCTCATTTAGAATTCTTTTATTTAAATTACATACTCTTTCGTGTAACTGAATAGCATTTGTGCTTTTTCTTTATCTCCAATTTTGGGTCGGAAGAAGAGTGGTTCCGACGCATCCTGTGAGGGGTGTACAGCTTTTTTTTATTGTGACATACTTTACTTTCCCTTTCAACTATTTAAAACAGCTACCAATTGCGACATCCTTCAACTTTCTTTTTCTTTTCTTGAATTGCGATGATAAGAAACAGTTTCAGATTGCTCAACTCTTTTATAGCATAAGGGAGCTTGTTGGATCCCGAACCCAAATTAAAATGTCACATTGTACATATATATGAGTTGGACTGTCGCTTCGATTATATTTCAGATTTCCCACTTTTCCGCTAGATTTTTTTTTTGGTGACGGTAGAAATGAATGCGAATATATTACTTTTGCAATGTCCTCGGTGTGTAAAAATAAGCCTAAAAGTTTTGTACAAGAACCTGCGGCTTTTACTCATGAGAATTCGCGATTATCCAAAAGAATTATTCACGCTCAAAAATGTTTATTTCACTGCATTAATCACCAGGGAATCTTTCATCTGCCTTGCAGATTCTACTGCCAGTTACTGACTGCTCTATCAGGCGATGTTCGGTATGTCCCTTGTCCGAACTCTCAGATGCATTGAAAACATACTACGGCATTCGCCAACATGCACACTTCAACGTAAAATTCTTATGATTTCGAATACTTTAATTATTTTGCAAATGTACATAGTAAATAATGGTAGATTGATAATAAAAATATCTTGAATATATATTCTAACATCTTAAATACAACACACCGGAAGGCCGCAGGAATAGCTAAAATAAAAACTGAAATACCTGATTAATTGTTTTACATAAAAACTTTAACTATGTTATGCGCCAAAACGAATTTGATGTGTTTTGTAGAACGAGGTAACTTAAGATAAGAATTCTACAACTGACGATAGATTATTTAAATACCTCCTGAATTTACTCGGGGCTGTATTTTTTTTGAGATTATTTCTACAAATAGAAAATGAAAAAATATTTTCGGGTTAAATTGATGCAAAGGGTTACTGTGAAGAGAGGAACTCTCACCATAAGAGGTAATGTACTCTTAAGACTGATCCGCGCATCCAGGGTGAAAGAACTTCCCATTGCTACTGACTGTGTTGGACGACCTAATACTTTTTTGGCACTTGGCGCAAACATACTCCCGTAGTTTTTCTTTTTCACTTTCTTTGCTGCCTGCGTTGCCAGAGTGCTTCAAATTGCTTAAACTGCCTCCTGCTTTATCAGACAAAGACGAAAGTGATTTCTCTTTGAAAAACTGAATTTTGCTCTTAATACTACGGCTAGCTGCTTCGTCGATTAAGGCTTGCTGCTCTTCCTTGCTTTCTGTTTCTTTTTTAACGCGGTCTGCTTCATTGATGAATATCATGGACTGTCGGGGAGTGCCACTAAGTCCATTAACTGACGGTTGTTTTGACATAGGTCTTATTTGTGTGCTGTTCTGTTGAACTGTCTGACTCCTTTGTGGGATTGATTTTGGAGTTGGTTTTGGGCTAGACATTGGAGAGGTAGTAGCTGAAGATAGGACTGTTGACAATCGTTTTTCATGTTCTACTATAAATAACGGGTCGGACTGCCAGCGGGAGAAAACTGGTTTGCTTTTGTGTCTCGCTGTTTGCATGGTCGTGTTTAAATCTTCATGGGATGCAGTTGTTGAAGATGCATCCGCCAGCTTTGACTTGAGATCCATCGGGTCATGCGTTTGTTCTGTTGAGGCTTCCCTTGATAGCTTCTTTGGATCTTCCGGTTGTTTAGTCTCGGTAGTGGATGATGGAGTTGGTGACGGAGTCGGCTGCTGTACTTGTTTGAGATTGGTACTTTGACTGAGATTCAAGTCTGCTGAAATGGCATTTAATCGCTTGAACTCGTTTACGGAAAGACTGGCATTTGAAGTCGACACATTATCGTTTGATGTAGAAGTGCCCTGTATCGATGATTTCAATTTTTGAACGGATGAATTGGAATTTAGATTTCCATTGGAAACTGATTTTGATTTTTGTGACAAATTGGCACTGGCACTTTGACTTAAACTCTGACTCGCAACTCCGTCGCTTAGCCCCATAAAATCTTCGTCCGAGAAATGTGACCTTGACAAAGCCATATCATCAACAGATAAAAAGGTTCGACCGCTATCAATTGTGTTATTGGTAATTAATGGGTTTAGCGTAATTTTTGTTGTCGATATAGAATCAAATTTCATCATCAATGCCTCCAGTGATCCTATATTATCAGGAGTGTGATCAGCTTTTTTGGAATCATTCTCGGGTTCAGTATTCTCCTTAGCTTCAGTCGTAGATTGTCCCTTATTACCGGAATCGGAAATGACTGGTAGCGCAAACAATATAGGGTCTGATGAATCTAACTCTTCCATGAAATTGTGTTCGTCGTCGTCGGATCCGCCGACGTATTTAGTGTCTCTCGGCGAACCCATTCCTCCCATGTCCTTCAAGTCTGAATTAACCGTGCTTGAACGGGTAATGTAATCGCTAATAATCGAGGATGCGTCGTCCCTTGTCATATGATCATTTGGAGCAAGGGAATTCTGCACTGATCCCCTACGCCCTATAGGACTTGGCTGTTTTTCTTCGTCCGGACGGCGTGCATTCTCAGTTTTCCCATTCGCTGACTGGGCTGATGGAACAAGAATTTTCGTCAGAGGAGAAACCGGTGTTATAGGTGATAATTTCAACCCCTCGGTCGCCGGGGACTGTACTTCATTCGGGCTACCTGCGGCGAGTGAGTCGGTTGACTCGGATTTTAATTTCGAGCCTTCGTTGACTTTGGCAAGTGACTCTTTCGACTTTCGCAGAGAGCTGTACTTATCGTATGCCATCGACTTAGCGGCTTTACGCATTTCGGAAGAGGGTCCAAATGCAAAGGACATGCGCATGGTCTGCCTTCGCTTCGTCGCTGATTGAAAAGCAAGTTAAGTAGGTTATATTGATTACCAGAATGATGACAGCATACTCACTTTCTATCATATAGTCCTCTGATTTCAGAGGGTTTTCGACTCCTACAAAGATACGCAAAGTCAGTTCATCCTTCTCCCCAATGCAAGCAGAGTGCAATCAGAAATTCGAATTAACATACTGGTTACAAGCACAAAATATCGCAGCCGATTCTGTTCTCTCGTCTCATCCTTGAATGGATTATCCGAAATGGTAACTCCTGTGATAGATGTCACTTACAATGCAATTGAACTCTATACTTAATAATTAACTCGAGGTAGTACCTTTAAGCTTTTTCAGCTGATAAATTGGCTCTATATCATCCAACTTGTTGCCGCTCAAACCAAGCCATTCAAGTCCTTTCAATTTACCAATGTCGGGAGCAATTTCAGTTATTTTGTTGTCGGATAGTGAAAGCTTTGTAAGCCTAATATTTTAATTAACACAGGCAGTAAGTAAATGTTAGTCAACATTCGTCAAAAACAGTTTTTCAACGTACTTCTCCAATTTGTAAATAGCAGTCGGAATCTTATCTAACTGATTTTTGGAGAGATGGAGGTCCATTAAACTTGTCACCCTATCTAATCCAGAATCTTCGATGGCTTTTGTGGTTAACTGGTTACATGAGAGGTTCAGCGTTTCTAGAAAAACTAGCTTTGATATTTCGCGAGGGAGAGTTGAAATTTTGTTGTGACTAATATAAAAGTTATAAATGTCAGACATATGGCAACCCCAATGAATGTAATTTTGTAGAGAGAACGTCTCAAAAGTATGTTTACCTCAGGATTAATGTCCTCAGAAGCCGCAGCGAAAACAATTCTGGGTTTATGTGTGTCAATTGGTTGTAGCTACAAGAAGGAAGTGGCGGAAAGTATAAGTTGACAGCACCCTGTGAATAAAGTAGCAACGGATACTATACCTCAAATTTAGGCTCACTAATGTATGCAGCGATAATGTACTCTGAGGTATGTCTGTTAATTTTGAATATCGCAACGAAATGGTCTAGAGAAAGCCAAAACAAAATGGGCCATTCAGTATAACTGCTGCACATAATTTGTGCTCTTATATGGAATGCAACATACATCTTCTGCCACCTTGACTTTGGAGACGGAGGAGGTAGGGGGTATAGGGCGAACTCTGTCGTCATCTGTTCTGAATTCCCTGCTCGAGGTTGACTTGACCGTCGGTTCGTTCTCCTTTACGCCTCGTCTAAGGGCAGTGAATATTTTAGCGGTTGTGTACATAGACATGGTGCTGGTCTGTGTGGGAGGGTATTGAGGGCTGCTATTACTACTGCTATTAATATAAAAAAGAGTGTGGACTGTGGAGAGCAAACGAGGGGAGTTGGTCGGACTGGGCTGTCTCTTGGCAGAATGAATGCGGACGCGTGTTGGATTGTTCGACGCGTCACTGGAATGCTCATTCTTGCATTCTCGCTCTTCTATGCCTTTCAATCTTCAATTTATCAAACTCGTCTGGGACAGTCGAGGATCTACCTTAGGAATTCCGCCCCGCCTCATCTAACTCTGTATTGTCTTGTCGGCTTATCTGTATATTCCGCTCTTGATCTTCTTCAATCCCTAGATCCATGGACTCTTCTGCTCCTGTACAGCGACCTCCCCTACCGCAGGAAATCTTGCGAATGGCTGACGACGAAACAGCATGCAAATTTTGTGGGGTTTCTTATCTAATTCTTTCACGAACAGAAAAACTCGAAAAGCTAGTGGAATCGCTTAACCACGAGTTGGATCTAAGAAAGGTTGATTTACATCCCAAATTTTTAACTTACCCTAAATGAAAATGTTGTCGTCGTTGGTCGAAAAGCAATTGACAATCACTTGGATGATTGAACACATACTATACAGAAATATATCGAAGAACGACCAGCTCTTCTTCTGAAAATTCAACGTTCTGAGAATGATATCGTGACAATGACCCAACAGTTACAAGAGTCGAACAAAAAAGCTGACCTTTACGAAAGGCAATGGAAAGATATTTCTTCAGCAAATGAAAGATTATCCAAAGACTTGGTAATAATTTCCCCTTATTGTCACAGATGGTATGCAGAATACTAAATTATTCTATTTATTGTATTTCTAGGAAGCTACTAATTCCAAAGTTCGATATCTGCAGTACAAACAGAAAGAGAAATTGTCTAAGCTAAACGAATCCCTAACTCAAATGACAGAAGGTCTAAAAATTGAAAAAACAAGACTTTCAAGAATGAAAGAAGATGTTCGAGAATGGTTGGTTACTCTATATTCAATTTCAGTCTAACCTTGTATCTGATGCCACTCGTTCAGCTTTTCGACAGTTCCGACGGCTATGAATGATACAGTCAGAAGAATAACGCAGCAGCTACAGATCTATTATGACAATCGACAGATTTCAATTAAAAACGATTATGAACGCCAAGTAGCGGAGTATCGTCAAAGAGAGATTCAAAGTTCAGAAGAATTGAAAAATCGGTAGGTCATTCTAATCTCGATGGTACAGGGGAAAAACTGTCATTGACTTGCATTTAGAGAACAGAAAATTGAGAAACTTGAAATGACAAGACAGAAATCAGAGTTCAAGATGGAGCAAATGAAATCTGAAATATCAGGTAAGTCATATTCAGATCCAACTTTCACTTGATAGTATGCCATGAACATTCGGGGAATATTGACCTTCAACCCCTCAACAGAATTGAAATCGGCAATAGAGTCACAATTTCGACAAATTGAGGATCACACGAAATTGTCAAACGTATTTCTATCTTCATTGCATGTTTCTCTTTACGCATCAGGGTTGTATGACCTGACAAGTTTGTTACCTTTTCAAACAGGATCTACAATCCAAATTTGTTTCCACCACAGCATCATACGAGTCGCAGATATCATCAATCTTGGAAGAAAAAACTACCTTGCTAAAACGAAGTCAACAGAAAGAACAAGTCTTACAGGCAGAGATAGTCCAGTTAACACAAAATATTAGGAAGCTAGAAGGACAATTAAAGGAACAGAAAAAGTTGAATAAAAGTGACGTGGAGACGTTGATGGTGGAAAAAAACGTAAGTGTGCGAATAACTGACTTCCGGGGGTCATCCCGTAGTTTTAGGCTTTCTGATGCTGAATTCTCAATAGGGTAAAATTGACGTCCTCCAAAAGTCAATCGAAAGATTGCGACATGAGGTAACGGAAATGAGTGAAGAACGGTATAATATTGATTTTCAATAGATATTCATTATGAAGCATTGATTGATTGCTCCAAATAGATCGAATATGCTGAAATTGCATGAAAAGGAATTGGAATCCACAAAGGAAGAGTTTCAGAAGTCATGTCAGGAACAGGTGAAAATGCGGACGATTGTATTCGTACTGATTCCAGTGAAATCAGAAACAGACATCTGATAACCATTTACAACCATCCTTAGATTCAAAATGCAGAAAACAGCATTAAAATTGAATTTGAAAAAGAAAAGCTAAAAATTGAGGAAGAGTGGGCAATGAAACTTGAGAAAGCATTGAGCCTGGAACAGGTAAACACATTGAGGGATTTCTCTCCAGTCTTGTCAATTATAACGTCTAATTTATGATTGAATACGCTAGACGCACCTTAGTGAGCTATCTCGTCTTAAAGAACAGTGCGAGTCAAGCGAAAAAGAAATTCAACTTTGGGCCCAGAAAACTCAGGAATTAGAGGAAGAATTAAAAAATGAGCGGAACCGGGCCAACGAGTTGGAAAGTCAAATTCAAGCTACCACGGTATTCACTTCTGCATTACCTGTTATTGTCATATTAGCAACAGAAAGAATGACGTATAAATGATGTAAACTGTTCTTTCTATAGGATAGTCAGTCCGTCAAACTCACGTCATTGCAAAACCACCTCGAACTCGAAAAATCGACGCGAGCCAAGCTTGAACAGCAGCTAAAACAATTAGAAACTCAACTTCAATCTTCTTCAAATTTGCCACCATCGTCATTAATAAAGGAAAGAGAAAATGACTTTTGTAACACTATTGAATCTCTCAAATCGCAGTTAACTTCATCCCACTCTGAGATTCAATTCTTAAAGGAAACGGTGAAGTTTGAATGTGAAGAACGAATTAAATTGCTGAGCGAAATTGACGAGCTACGAAGGTTGGTCAAAGTTAAAAACAATGGTAGTATGCCGATAAATAAGGATGCAGGAACCCGTACGGGGGCTGGAGAAAAGGATTTAACAGCTTCCGGATCAACCATTAGAGTTAGTGGAGCTGGAGGAATGGTGAGTGAAGTTGACGACGGCGATGGAAGATGGAAAATAAGAGATAAGAAAGTGAGAAAGGCAATGACAGGTTCAACTGGATCAATTGGCAGAAGAAGGTGAGAGCCGGAAGTACATATTAATGGTGAGATGGAAAAATTGAAACACCGCTGGAGCCGTGGTCTTCGATGTCTTTGCCATATCAACCGAACAGAATGACTCATCACCCGAGAAAACCGTCGTTATTATCTTTTGAAGTAAAGTAAATACAAATATATATCTATAAATAAAGTCTTCGTAGAATTTTTCCGTACATACCGTCTTCTGAATGGTCATTCCTTTTCTTTCTCGATCATCCGTACCGTCACAGTTAAACAAATCTTTCCAACTCTTCACGAGAATCCGTGTTGCAAATATGTCCAACTCTGCACCTACATTCAAAGACAACTTTTCGAAACAAGCTAAAGTCTACGCCAAATATCGACCTACATATCCGAAATCTTTATATCAATATTTGAACTCTATTGTGAAAGAACACGATGTAGTTTGGGATTGTGCCACTGGCAATGGTTTTGTGCCACTTCATTCACTCCATTTCGTTTTTCTTTACTCAACGCCATTTAACAATTCGTTACTGCACATCAGGGCAAGCCGCTGTACCTCTTTCAGAATACTTTAAAAAAGTAGTAGCAACTGACGCATCCTCTGCTCAAATTGAGAGTGCGGTCGCGAAATCCAATATTGAATATCGTGTCGCTGCAGCAGAAGACAGTGGATTGGCTAACTCAAGTGTTGACTTGGTGACTGTCGCCCAAGCGGTTCATTGGTTTGATTTGGGTGCATTTTATAAAGAAGTCAGAAGGGTGAGTATTGGGTTCCGAGTTTTGTTTGCGTTCAAACACAGGGTCTGGTAACGGATCAGTGTCCATTTTTTTCCATTATATTGCTCTGATAATAGGTGGTCAAACCAGGAGGAGTCATAGCAGTGTGGACATACAATCTTCCTAGAATTTCTCCATCTGTGGATTCGGCGGTTCATCGTTTCTATTCTGAAATTGTGGGACCGTACTGGATGTTTGAACGCAAATTGGTTGAAAGCCAGTACCGCGACTTGCCATTTCCCTTTGAGAAGGTGGATGAGGGTCCCCAGGGAAGTGGCGGGAAGGAAACGATCAAAGAGTTTGCGAGTGAGATGGAGTGGGAGTTTGATCAGTTGAAGGGATACTTGTCCAGTTGGTCAGCGACGCAAGGGTACATGAAGGCCAACGGGAGGGATGCGGTGGAGGAGTACGAGGGTGAGTTGAGGAAGGCGTGGGGGAGTGTGGACGAGACGAAGAGAGTGGAGTATCCCATATTCCTCAGGGCTGGCCGTGTGCTCTAATTACAATGTGCTCTAATAATGACAATGTACTCTAATTCTGATGCATTCCAAATCTGCGGTATTTCTAAGGGCAGCAGTGGGACAATAGGGCAACAATATTAATATGAAACGCGTAATCTGATTGGCCGGGATGCTTAAACTTAGTCCCTCCTCTTCCACTTTTATTTTTGACTCTTTTCCGACTGACATTGATCAAGCATCTCATTTCTGCCCTCTTTATCGCACACTCTCAAATCACACCATTATCACTTTGCAAGATGTCTTGAGCTGTCGCTATGGTGTCCAGTTCCATGTTATCCTTGCCATTTTGCGTCGTCGGCCTGTTGGCCTTCTCATTACTCATCCAGTCAGTCGCAGCCAGTTAGTTGATTTTCTCTACATCTATCATACTTTCATTCGTTCGCAGTGCTTCTGACTCTAATTTGCAACACTCTAACAGACTCGAGGGAGTTGGAATGTTTGGCGACGTTGTCCAGGTGAGCTAATCTCGGCAGCTTATTTAGGCAATCTAAACTTAGTTTGATGGTTTCAGTCACTAGGACTGAGTCGATTTGTAAGAGGATTGATCACTAACCATTATCCTAACTTGGCCATTTTAGAAACCAAATTCTCAATGATCCTATACTCTCCGCGGTTAACTCACAGCAAAAGTCCTGGGCATTTCCATCCAACTCTTGGACTTTCTTACCGTCTGTCGTCAGTAGTCCGAACGGCTGTATAGTGCCCAACGAAACGTTTGTATCGGCAACCCGAAATGCATCCAACCAAGCAGATCAATTACAGCCTGTAAAAATCGACTCTCTCACTTTACATCCCTTACCTATTTCTCAAATCGTCTCGACCTCCTCGCTTGAACCTTTCACATACATAATTGATTCAAACCAAGCGCAATTAGAATTAGCTATCAGCTATTCACCATTGATTATAAAACCAGACACAGGAGTTTGGTGTAAGCTAACGTTTTTCGACGAATCGAAACGTCAGATTTTCTCCGATGAATCAACTACGTTCAACGGGATTGTTGCACTCGGGGCGCTCTCCGCTCAAGCGTCGTCCTTACCGACGAAAACTGATTTTCCACCACTTCTGATTCCTAGAACCACAAGGACAATAAAAATGGATGTTTTTGCGTCCTCTGATATGCAAGTTTGCATCAGTGGTGTTAAAGCATCTGTGGGACAAATCAATGAGAAATCAGAGTTGACAAAGATTGTCAGAGAATATTGGAATTATTTCGCCGTGGCGACTTTAGCAAATGCGGCAGTGGTACCGTTCATATTGTTTGGGCTGGGGAAAGAACTAGGACGAAGAGTAGCAATGTATGTGACTCATTCGCACTCGGTGTTCGGACGGAATAACGGGACCTTTAAACTGACATGATTCTATTGTTGCTATCGCCAAACAGACCATTCAATATTCTACAGAGAGTGCAAAACAGAACGATTCCATTCGTTCTTTTCGGTATGTCACAATTATATTTCCCATTGATAATCGAACCGAGCTAATTTTAGCATATTACAGTCGCAACGGCTTCTTTCCTCGTTCTTACAGCCGTTTCACTCTTTACCACACCCACTCCTTTGTCGCCCATTCTTCTGCCGGTTCTTGGAACAACACCTGAATTAAGAGTGCTAGTTGACCTTTTATGTCTGGTTATAGTATTAATCGCTGGTCCTTTACTGTATTGGCCTCTGTGGTTATGTTACGACCAAAGTTTCCGAGTTGTCGGGGGATTGTTGGGTACTTGGACTACAATTTGTCTTGGTGGATTTCGAATGTAGGCTATCTTAATCACTTCGATGCTCTACATTGCAATCATTCACTGTTTTCTCTTGCTCTAGTCTTTCTTTCTTACAGTCAGTTCCCGTCTCCACTCCCTCGCTTCTCATCATTCAATGTCTGGTTTACTTTCCGGAAATATTTTCACTATTCTTTCTCTTTGTATTCTTCAATCTTTCGTGGGTCTTTGATCTGACTCGACGCCACATGCAAAAGAAGCGACCATTAAACGATGCCATCGAAAAGATATTGGAGTGGAGCTATGTTCAAGACTTAGTACTGTCAAGAAGAATCAAAAAGCAAAGGCGAAAAGAAGAGAGATTGCGAAAACGAATGAATGCGCTTCATGTTGGCGAAAATGCGAATGCTGCAAATGACAGTATGAGAAATTGGTGGGTCCCAAGGAGATTGGAAGACTGGATGGAAGTATTGGGTGTATTGGCAGGATCGAAGAAAGGGGTTAGGTACAACTTAACGATTCATAGTCATTCTCTGAATATGAAATTAACGATATGCTCGACTACAGATTGCCTACGCTACTGATCGCGATGCTTATTCTGAAGTGCTTATTACTGTATTTTTCTGGTCTCGCCATTTTATATCAGTACTACCAGTCCCTCGGAACCACCCTGACCTGCTCCATTATCTCATATCTCCCGTCTTCCACCATGCCTTCAACTTCTCAACTTTCTGATCCGACTACATTGTGGTATTGTCTCTTGACTTGTATCGCAGTTTCTATTATATTTGCAACTTTAGTTTCTGGCTGGCTTTCTCTTTCTGTCATAAGGATATTTCAGAAAGATCTCAAACGGCTAAGAAAGGGCGACTACGACTGGATCAATTTACCTGGTAGAATGGGGACTTTGACCAGAGTCATTCATCGACATGTGAATCTGAACGGCCACATCAAGTTTCTCGGATACGCAACAACATATACTCTCCTTGGTTCCCTCGTGATCCTGTTACTTTCGTTTCTATTCACCATTCTCGTTATCTTGATCATTCTCTATCCAACTGCTACAGGTATCGTTCAAATCTTTACACGGGGATACTTGATTCCTTTGGCCGCAGTTCTGGTAATTTATTACATCCAGTCGTTTGTTGTGTCCAAATTATTTATTGTACCCGGCTCGAGATTTTTCGTAAAAAAGAGGAACCTATTCTGGCATGTTGCATACTTATGCATGTGGTGGGATTTGGGAATCGTAGCAGCCGGAAGTTATGTCTGGAGAACAGTGCTGGCTGTCGTTGGCGTAATAGGTGGAAGCTTAAATACCGAAGAGAGTGTGGTCGGGAGAGGATGGCAGAAGTTAGACGGCGGTATGTTATTATTACACATTCATTTCTGTTCCATCCCTCGCTGACGCTTGTTTATTTTTCAATTCTCACATTGACGTTGATAGGTTACACTTCATACTTGTCGTTTCTGCTCACTGAACATATTTACAACAATCCTATCATCATAGTCTTCCTGCAGTTATTGCATCAGTCGAAGTTAAAAAAATTGAATAGCGTTTACGTGGTACCAACATTGAACCGGAAGCCCATGTTGCCGGCTAAAGTTGAAGAGAATCATTCTTTGGCGAAGGGAAGTAGTGATCGAGTAGACGATGATATAACTATTGTGGAAGGCCGAATAGACCAGAACAGTGAGGACACGGATGAAATTGGTACGGTGTCGCCGTCAAGTGAACCGTCTGATCCGATTAGAAGTAAAGAGAAAGCCACGAAATCGAAATCACTTTCAATTTCAATTTCCACCGCTACTCCCGACGTATCCGATTCGTATAACAGATATCTAATTTCGATTCGTGCCCGTACGCGTTGGCATTTGTCTCGTACGCTGCTCAAAAATCCGGAATTGAGATGGCTCCGCAAACATCGACTATCTGATTTAGCATTCTTAAATGGATACGAGGACGTCAGAGCATCCAGACCTATGACATTGATGCTGCCAAGTCAAGTGACCTTGAATAGGTACAGTTTCATTGGCGGCGGCGGGGAACGATATAGAGCTAGTTGGGTCAATCTTGGCTCTGTGAGTGCATTCGGCGAAGCAGGAAAATCTAGCCGACTTAGTATGGCTGGTAACAGAAGGAACAGAGTTAGCATGGCTTACGTGGTGGATGGAAGTGAAGATGAATATGATTATGATGAAGGAAGTGAAGGAACCAGCAGTAGATCTGGAACCGGGAGTGAAGAAGTGGACGAATCTGATTCCGAATATGATGACGAATATGATGGCGAAACTTCGAGTTCAGATGAGTCCATACCGTCTCGGCATTCTTCGAACTCTTCAACATCGGTTTACAATCCCGCTGCCACCCCAACGCGATCTGCATTCCGCAAATCCTCATTGTCAGTGGCACACCCCACCAACACAAATAGCGAGAACAAATCTTCTCAATCGAGTGGTGCCCCCATTTCGTTCATACCGTCTTCTTCCGCACCTCGAAGATCAGTCGTCTTCGATGAAACCAAAATATTGCCGTCCCGCCAATTGCGAAAACGAACTGCTTCTGCCAGTTCCGGTGATTTTAAGAGGCCCGTATCTGCGGCAGGAGTCAGTACGATTAAACAATCAAGACCAAGCAGTATGTACTCAGCCATGGAGGCACGAAGTACGAAAGCTATGTCGGCGTTGTCATCTATGGGCATCGTTCCACCGCCGATTCCTCCGATACCTCCTGTTCCATTGATTCCGAGTTATAGCCATAAACGACGCGGATCACGAAGCTCCAAGTCCTCTCGAACTTCTCGTGACGGTAAGAGGAGTTCAATGTCCAGTAGTTTTTTTGAGAAGGAAGAATTTACAAATTGGAGTGAATGGATGTCCCAAAATGAAACCCGTTCAAGATCTGGATCTGTATCTGGATCCACATCTCCATCTGCATCTGCATCGGGAACTGGATCTGGATTAGGGTTGAATTCGGGATTACGTGTAGCTGGTAACAGATTAAGTGGAATATTTAAAGAGAGAAGGAAAAGTAACGTTAGTTTGAAGAGTAATAGTGGCAACGCAAGTGGACATGCTGATGCCAAAGATCAGAAAGCAAAAAGAAAGAGCGTAGTGAGCGTCCGCAGTTTTGTGTGGGATGACGATGAAGATGATGAGGATGAATTTAGCGAGACCGAGGACGAGACTGAAGATTCTGAAGGTGATAGTGAGTCGGATGATGACTTCAAGACAGTTGAGAATGAGGGACGCGAGTAAGGGTGCTGTGGAAGCCCGATTATTTATTGTAGCGTTGTAATATCATCAGTTCGTGTTCTTTAATGTATGAATTTTACAATAAGCATTGCCGCTGATGTTATGGAGGTGCGACGCACGAATGGGGCTGGAAACAATGCGAGCCAAAGTTTCTTATTTTTCCGGCCATTGCGCGGACAGAACAGGTGGAGCGCATTCCATTGACTTTCTCTCCTTGTTCCCCTCGGGCCACTTTTGTCTGTCTGCCCTACCCTTTCGTTCTTTCTCCGTTCCTTCTATATCTATTACTAATATTTGTATATATGGGCCATTTCGCACTGTCGGCCATATTTGCATCACATCTGAATTCTCCAGTTGTCGCCGAGAACTAGAATGATTAGAAAAAGATTGTCAGCGAGACTATCAGCCGAAATCATCGATAGCAATATGCAACTTCAAGAATTTGAACGTCCTGAAGCTATTTCAACATCAATTTCTAATTCTCGCAACCCAGAAGTATCCTCCGATATCGGGTTGCAAAATTCACCTGCATTACAAACGCAGATTATACCCCCTGACAATCTAAAAGTCGTCACTCTCACGGCTGTCAATGAAGATGAAGAAAAACAAAATGACAAAAAGAATGCCTTGTCTATATCTGGTTCTTGGTTTATAGATGGATATGGTCGTAAAGTACTTTTGCGAGGTGTAAATGTATCTGGCAATGCAAAATTACCTTATACTCCTTACCTTCCTTCTCACATTTCAAGTCAATTTTTCGACGATATCAATGTATCTTTTGTCAATCGACCGTTCCCTTTATCTCAAGCGGATGAACATTTCAGCAGACTGAAATCCTGGGGTTTCAATTTTTTTCGATTTTGTATAACCTGGGAAGCGATAGAACATTACGGTCCAGGAATTTACGATATGGAATTCATAAATTATGTCATCGCAGTATTACGTAAAGCAAAAGCGTATGGTCTAAAATGTTTTATTGATCCTCATCAAGACGTTTGGTCAAGATTCTGCGGCGGTAGCGGTGCCCCGAATTGGACTCTAAAATTAGTCGGACTCGATGCCACAAAATTTGGACCTACGAATGCCGCTATAGTTCACAATACGTGGGCTGAATCTGGATTACCCTGGACTACAACGAATCCAAAAGATTATCCAAAGATGATTTGGCAGACGAATTATTTTAAATTGGCTTGTGCGACTATGTTCACTTTATTCTTTGGTGGAAAACTGTATACTCCGGACTTTATTATCACTGATGAATACCAGGAGAAGCCGTCTATTTCTTCGTCCACAAGTAATTTCAGTACGGGACAGTACAACATCGAAGATTATCTGCAATCGCATTTCATCAATTCTTTTAAAACCCTCGCCCGTGAAATTCACAAGGATGGAAGTTTGGAGGATACAGTCGTCTTAGGATACGACACTCTGAATGAACCTGGTCCAGGATACATCGGAATCTCGGATTTATCGGTTATACCGGTCAGCCAAGAACTCAAACAAGGGTTAACACCTACACCCATACAAACCATGTTACTTGGAACCGGAGCAACCTGTGATGTGGCAAATTGGAAAGTCACATCGGTGGGACCTGTTCCATGGGGTAGTTATACAGTGAATTCAGAAAAAGAAGTAGCCTGGCTTTTGAAGAGAGTGACACCCAAAGAGTTGCGAGAAATGGCATTCGACACTTTAAAATCTAAGCCATCATCGGCCTACTCTATTGCTAGATTCGAAGATTTTGTTCAGTACGAGTCTCCTAATCCACCTCAGACGTCGTTTCCTCAAGGTTGTATATGGAAAGCAATGGGACTGTATGATGTTAATTCGCAAGAGTTACTACAGCCCAATTACTTTGGATGCAACCCTTCTACTGGTGCCGCCATGACAATGCACGATTTCCAAGATACATTGTGGTTACCATTTAGTCAAAGATTTTTGATGGAAATACGAACCATTCATCAGACTGCCATGGTGTTCCTGGAACCTCCCGTGAATGAGGAGCCCCCAAATCTTCGCAATGTTCAAAGTGGCTCCCCTCCTTTCGATTCACTATCGTCTTCATCAACTCAAAATTCTGTTACAATTACCGTACAATCTCCGTCTACAAATTCTGCAAACTCATCAATACCCCAAACATCACCCCAGAATCTATTACTACCACCTCAGTATGATTCGCATTCCCGCAACAACACCACATCTTCTGTAAATAGCACCACTCCTCTTACTAGGCCCTTTTCGCCCCACTTACCTTCCGCCGTCTCCTGTTCGAATTCGAATGTTACCATTCATCCTGACTTCTGTAAAAATTTAGTATACGCACCTCATTGGTACGACGGGCTTACTCTCATCACTAAGCATTGGGGATTCTATAATATGGATTACCTTCTTGTCAAGCGAAAGCTGAAGACCATGTTGACCGCTTTAAGGTTTGGGACTCACGGGGTGAGAGAGTGTATGAGAGTGCAATTAGAGCTGATCAAACATGAATGTGAAGAATTTATTGGTAGTTGTTTCAGTTTTGTTCATAGAAATATCTGCTACATTGAGTTTAATATTTTTTTCTCATTGTAGGCGCTGCACCGACGATACTCGGAGAAATTGGGATTCCATACGACATGGATGATAAATATGCTTACTACATGGGCGATTTTTCATCTCAAATTCAAGCGCTCGACTGCAATCTCCGGGCGATCGAATCCAATTTGCTCAACGTTACCCTATGGAATTACTGTCCGGACAACAGTTACGAATGGGGTGATGGTTGGAACGGGGAGGATTTGAGCTTGTACAGTTTGGGATGGGTCGAGGAGAAGGGAGGATTGGAAAAAGTTGTTAAAACAAAGGAAATAGAAAGTCAACAGCAAAACGAAAACCAAAAGCAAAATTTTGAAGACCTATTGGTGAAGCCGATAATACAACCGAGAGATGAGTTAGTATCGCCGTTATCGCCTGTTTACTCAGCAACCAAGTCTCCAGCTTCTCTCGGAACTCGTCATCATAAGAGTCGCACGGTTTCGTCTTCCTCTACTGACTCGACTTTGAATCTGGCAGAATGCTGTGACGAGTTTCAGATGATTGATAAGTTGGCTGCTGGTGGACGTGCTATGGAAAGCTTCGTCAGACCATACCCTATGGCAACTGACGGCACACCTCTACAGTTGTCATTCGACGCTACGTCGAAGCGCCGGACTTTCGAATTTGTGTTTGAGAAGGAATGGAAGTTATGTGGAAGTTGTTGCCGAAGAGATTCTGCGATTTCGTATACCTACCCTCCGTCGAAAGTGGGGTCCTCGTCATTACCTCCTACGCCAGTGGTCTCGCCTTCGAGTAAAGTTCATCCAGACACCCACGCCTCTACCCGACCTACTTCACAGTCTGCACAACATAGTACATCTTCAACTCCTAAAGTATCCAAGGATCTTGGTACTTCCTTCCATCTCGCTACTACGATTTCTCGAATTTCTGAATTTTCCAATAACCATGTAACGGAAATTTATTTTCCCCGATACCATTTTCCCAATGAAGATAGCTTCATAGTGTCGCATTCAGACGGATTTGTCTGGGTTTGCTTTTCTAAACAACGACTATATTGGGTGGTTACACTGGATGGCCGAATACCATGCAAGCCTGTTGTGGAAGGCGGTTGTGAATTGTGTGGTCAGGAATGCATTACCAGTGAAACTGTTACTAAGCAATATGACATTACCATAAAGAGACGTAAAAGGAAAAATCAAGTACAAGGAGAGTGTGATGATGAACAAGATGCGAAGGATGAGGAGAACGAAGAATTGAAGAAGGAGTGGTGGTTCAGTTGGCTTGACAAAACCGAGAATGAAGAAGAGGAGGATGACGATGATAATGAAAACGGATGGTGCGGACTTCAAGGTTTATGTGGAGTGTAATGTAATGACTTTTTCTTGAATACACTACGCAATAAATTGTGATTAATGTCGACATGGGCCCCCTGAACGCCCTTTGTTATCCTTCGATGTATGTCATACAGCAAAGCCTACACAATTGCTTTGTGAAGGTATCTGATATGCAAACTAGCCCCAGTTATATAACCCTCTGTGCGTTGTGGATATATGGGGGGACAGACACCGATCACGATTTAAGGTTCAAACGCGCTGGCTCCGGTGGCTGTTTATTACTCCAACAACAAGTTTACCAGATATCTAACACGCACATTTATCGGTGAACAATGTATGCTACACCTTTTTTCATTACTTCTATAATATTCTTCAATAGATGACTGACGAATTATATTTCAAATAGAGGTTCGAACGAAATGTTGCGAGCAACGTCAACAGAAAATAAGGACCCGAACAACTCGGAGTTACAACAATATCAACAGTCATTTTCATATATTAGTGCTATTGAAAGGCCACAAACATCAAGGAATCCTTCAGGATCACATAATCCTCCAACGTTCTCTTTCGATCAGCTGCTGACACCGTCAACCAACGTACATCGCCAAACAAACGTGAACGATCAGGATGGGTTGATAACTTTTTCATCTACACCGAACGGATCACCTTCGAGAAAAAGTTTAAGTGGCTCACAAAGAAAAGATATTGACATTTCATATGAACACGATCTTAGCAAAAGACCGTGGGATGTTCCAGAATTAGCGGAGGAGTGGGTTGAAAACGAGGACGGTGGGAATTTAATGGCAGAGCTTGACCTCACCGAGAATAAGCAATTCGATTCATTAAGACTGGACCAAAATGAAAAAAGTGCAGAGCAGGAACAAAAAATTTCAAGTGTAGTATCAACTCCAAATCAAAGTACTGATGTTACAGGATTCTCAGCTCAAAATCCGCCATCGTCGGGACATCAGTATGAAACTGCTCCTCAAACTCCGGCGCATTTCCCGGTGAAGTCTTCGAAACAGTCATTACAGCAGCAATTGTTTCAACAAAGATTATTAAAGGCCGATAGCGAAACGGAAATGCAGTTTGGAACAGTTCAAGTGAACAGCATTGGCAATGTTCCGCAATCATATGATGCCAATGTGTGGGGCAAACGACGATTCAAGGATATATTTAGCCCATTGACGTTGGAAAATCTGTTTCAACCTCCAACAGCCAAAAAGTCTGATGTATCTCAACACCGGCAACAGCAGGAAACAGACTCAGCTGAAGAACTGTCCCACCAGCAGAAGTCGCCGCTTCAACAAATTGTTATACCAGAGGATTTAAAACGATCGTTAAACATGTCAGTTGGCACCAATGGGAGCAAGGATGATTGGTCACCCAAGTTGGAGTATAGTGATGTCGAAGGGTCATTGATTTACAATAGTTCTCCAGACAGGCAAATAGAATACTCGGGAATTGCTGATATCACCTTTGACGAGAATGATTTTGATTTTGGCATGAATGATGGAAATCAACATTCTTTCGATAATTCTATGCCTCCGGAGTCGGCTGCGATAATCGAAGAATTTCAGCGACGAAATGAACATGATTTGAGAGAAACAGAGCAAGTTAGCCTTCTTATAGGCAGCCGATTACCAGTCGTAGAAAATGGGCATTCTCAAATACAGTCAGTGCCTGATAAAGTTATGTCAAGCTCGCAGTTTCAAGATAATCTCCTGTCCCAAAATCTCGAATCATCAGCTTCAAATCGAAACAGAGTCCATACACCCGAGGACCCACACGATAATATTGAACTTCCATTTGATGAAGGTGCTGATCAGCAGTCTCAAAACGATAGTTTGAGCGACGTTCGCGATGCATCAATCAGTTTGCAACTCCGTGCTTCCCTTGACGAAAATATTCAACATGAAAACGACAAAGAATTTTCATTCGATACTAAGGATGGAACTGATGTTGAACGTTTCCAGCTTGGACAAGAAACTACGACTTCAACCTTTCCGCCCTTCAATTACGATACTTTCACGAGGGAAAGGATAAGCGCAATTGTGAATCAAATGGAATCGGGCAAGGCCGTAGCAGGATCACATTCTCAAAAGTCATTCAATTCGTCTATCAACGAAAGTAGCAGTCGCCCCATGGTGTCGTCCTTTGATATACCGAATGACCCTAGGACAGAGGAGCAGGAGAATAGCTTCGGTGGCATATCATGCAATCTTGACGGCGGAATGAGTAAATCATCGACTGGCCTTTCAATCCCGAACAGCGTTGATGATACCTCTGTTTCAGCCTTCGATCACCTTCGGCGAGGTCAAAACCTCTTGGAGGAAATTCGACAGAATATGAGTCAAAGTCAACAAAGTAACAGTGCATTATATAATGAGCGACAGGATGAAGAACACAGCATTGCAATGGATAATGTGGAAATTGGAGGCTTACCTGACGAAGGAGAATTGAATGCTGTTCGCAGCCAAATGGAAGAGCTTGGTCATTTTCTTCATGAGCAGCCGCAACCGTCCCATAAAAATGACGACAGTCGTGTTTCATCTCATGATCGTGATCGCTTTTTTCAACACTCCTCCTTCTCTGATTCTCCCGAGTTCTCTAGTCCTAGTCACTCTTCCACTTTTGAGGATCAGAAATTCGGTCAGGAGATTGCAGACGATGAAGTTTCGGGATTATCAAACCAAGTAAGACGCATTCGTATTGCAGTGGAAGCTTCGCCCAATGACATGGGAAAAGAATATCAGAGGTTACCAGCAAGTACCAATGTCGACGAAATCCTCAGCTCACGTCATCGCGCGAATGTCAGAAGTCCTCACTTCAACCCTATCCCGAAAAAAGCGGTATTGATTCAACAACCCAATAACTCTAGTGTCGTATACCCCGACAATATCGACGATTTGGATTGTACTCCAGATGAATCCAACTTCTCGAACGCCCCCACCCCTGCTTATGAAGAGCGCAAACCTATCGGGGTCTACTTCGCACCAACTAGTACTCATAACGTTTCGATCAAACCAGTAAAAGATGACGACGAGTATCCATCCGATATTGATTTTGTGGAGTCCGTATCTGATGCAGAGTCAATGACGTCCGAAGTAAACCATGCAGCGGGAGACTCAAGGAGCAATAATCAAAAAAGCGATAATTTCAAGCCCGTGAAGAAACGCATGGGTCAAATCCGTAATCTGAATATCGCCCATCATAAAGGTTGGTATAAATGTTTGTCCCATAGTTCGTTGAATTTGAAATTATCTGATACTTTATCTATTCGAATTAAAATTAGCGAAATCTAACCCTAATATCTGCGGTCAACCGGAGAGTTTAAAACCATCCGAACGACAAACTAATATGATCCGAATCAATCCGACTGATGCAGATAACCTACCTGACAAAATAGGCAACATGATTTTTGATAAAATTCGAAATTGCTGGGTCGAGCTGAACCCTGTATCTGAGGTATCAAAGCTTGATGGTCCTTCCGCTTCCGGAATTATATTGAATCCCCGAACGGATGAGTTTTCTGGAATTTCTAATATCAGCAGTCCTTCAAGCGCGTCTGGTAGCAGTCACATTAGGGCGAAACCGAGCCGTTTGAGAGAAGATGCATTCGCCAATAGTATGAATACGGATTCCGATGCGGGTACAACCGGGATTTCAGATCATGTTGGTAGCATGGTGTTTGACAGGTTGAATAAGCGATGGGTTGAAATGAACACCAAGGATCACACCAAGAGTGTTACAATGAATGGAGAAAGCGATATGATGACGGGGGATGCATTTCTAGAAGAAGATACCGATCCATTTAGAGAGATTGAAGAGGAAGCGGAGAAATCGTTTGAAGATGAATGTGAGAGTAATCAATTCCGCGCCAGTGCAATCGAATCAACGTGTTTTGACCATACTAAGGAGAAATCAAGGTACGAAAGCGGTTTCTGCCGCGTTGCTACCTTGCTTTTCGCCTGTTTAACCCTTCTTTGATATTTCCACTTAAGTGATCAACCCGTTAAAACTTCGTTTGGTCACGCAACCGAGAAATTAGAAAAGCCACAACCTGAATCGATGTCTCAATCGCCCAAGTCCGAACGGAAGGATAAAGCTATTGACGAGACGCTCATGGACGATACTATCAATGATTTCGGTATTCCGCTGGTTCAACCAGGATCAATCGCTCAGGCTGCAGACCGAATAAGTCGTCAAGATTTTGCGGGCAAGACTATATCTGATGAAAATTTGAATCATACCAGAAAAGAGAGTGGAATGGATGGGATATTTGATATCCCAACTTTTCAGAATCCTCACTCTGTGCCGAATTTCGACTATCTGGACCACAGCATTCAAGAGGACAACATGCCGACTCCCAAACCTAAAGAAAAGTCAATTAAGTTTGCCGCGCTTGAAGCCAACGTGCAGACACCAATTCATCAAGGACCTACTGAATTAACCATGACCGGATTCCGTCGCCAAGTCCGACAAAATCTTCTGGTTGACACTCCCAAACCATCCAAAGTGGAGTTGGCGTTCCAGAGTCTAGAAGATCTTGCTGCGGGGAGTACGAGGAACGAAGAGCAAGCGACCGCCGAAACATTTTCTCGGTTGGAAGATTCATTTCATCAATTAAATACTTTCGCCGACGAACTCCCGCAGCCTGTCCGTCTCGACGAACCCATTGACCTATCACAAATGCAGCCTGAAATTGTAAATTCAGCAAAGTCTACTAAAACCGTCAGCACTTCTCCTTTGACAATTTTAAGTCCAACTTTCTCTCGTACTTCACTACACTTCCAGTCCCAACCCAATCCATTGAAACAATCCTCTATTTCTGTGTCAACTAATTTCACCACACCAGCTTCGACCAAAGCAGAAAACGAACCAGAGAAGCAATTGTTGCAAATTTTAACGAATAAAGGGACTTTGGTTGAATTAGAGACAGCAACGGAATTAGATTTAAGAGAATCCGGTATAGAAAGCTTACAGGGGTTGAATGAGTTGGTTGGCGGAGGGCAGCTGGTCAAATGCAATCTGTATGTATTTTGACTGATTACTTCAATACTCATGTCTGCTTCCATGACTGACGATGACTGATTCAAAATGACAGGGACAAAAATAAGTTGAGATATCTCACTGGCGTTCCTAACTCTGTGATTCACCTGTCTTTGAGGACAAACAGGTAAGGTCGGATAATGTCGGCGGGTTGTATCACATGCTAATTTCCATTTTGAATTTGTGCAATTATAAGATTGACTACTTTGACAAGCTTCTCGCATATGACAAATTTGCAGTACCTGAATATCTCGAACAACGTTGTGGATGATTTGATTGGTAAGTTGCAACGGGCGCGCCGCCCTCGTTAACATCTGGATTTAACCATGTATGAAACGTTAAATAGGTCTGTCTCCTCTCAAACATCTGCGAGAGCTGCACGCCGACAATAATGGCATCTCCAGCTGTGGCCAATTGCCGAGTATTGATGGGTTACTGAGACTAAGCTTAAAGAATAATAATATAGAAGATATTGATTTAAATGGCGTTAAGTTGTATGTATTACTTCGCATCAAGGCGTGACTTTTCACCACTTTCTTCTAACCTCCTCTCAGACCGAGCTTAGAATTCTTTGATTTATCGTATAATATCATCAACGAATTCAATGGAGCATCCTCTCTTCCAACGTTGAAGTGTCTTATTCTTGGTAAGTTCGTCGCATTATTATTTCTGAAACCTGAAGTTACTTAATATCGTTTTCATAGATCACAACGCAATCAGAACTGTCGCCATCGATGCTTCACATCCCACGTTGCAGCACCTCTCACTGAATAATAACAACTTAACCGAATTGACTCTATCAAATCTCCCAAACCTGCGGACAATTGAAGCTGATTGTAACCAACTTACATCTTTTTCCATCGCATCGAATATGCAGTTAGACGAAATTCACGTGTGTTCCCAATCTTTACCATCTGGGGATCTCCTTTCATTGTCGAAATTCCCGCTTCAAGATTGTCGCCGAATTTATTTGTCAGGGAATATGATCAAAACATTAGAGCCCTACTCTCAATTCCATCAAGCGGAAGTACTAGAGGTGGCAAAAGCAGGAATTAGACATCTACCAGAATTAATGTCGAAAGTCATGCCATGTTTGAAGGAATTGGATCTTTCCGGGAACAGCATTGTCGACATTACTCCACTGAGGTCATTGAAGAAGTTGAGGAGGTTAAATGTAATGGGGAATGATATCGGCGACTTTTATGAGGTGGCAAAGACGATCAATGGCCTGAGGACTTTGGAGATTTTAGATATACGGTACTGTCTAACTTGATTTGGTCGTGCATTTGAATGCGGACTAAACAATGCAATTTCCAGGCAAAATCCTCTAACGGCCCTCTTCTACACCAATTACCTACCGCCGACACCGAATTCTTTGCCAGGTGATTCTCCTCCCTCGTCACCGTTGAAATCACATAATTCATGGTTGGAACAAGATACGACGTATCTAAAAACTCTCAACGACACAACTTACGTAAAGCGACATTGCTATCGAACGACACTCATTTATCTACTACAAAAAACGATCACATCTTTAGATCACATTCCTGTTACCGAATCAGAGAGAAAAGGTGTCACCCATGCTTACAATAGGATGAAGCGACGACTCAATCGAGTCTTTGTACGAAAGGTGTATAAACATGTCAAAGTGAATCAACGAGGCGGCCGAGGGGCCACTGATGAAGCAAATTTGAAACCATCCCGCTGTGAAGATCCCCGTCCTTCCGCTAGAAGTGAGTACGTTACGCCGCGTCCGAGCACCAAAGACAACGTGAAACAATCACGGAATGATAAGGTGCCTTCAACATCGTTCGCACCTGTCGTTTCGACTGGTTTATACGACGATTTGACGTCACAGACCCAAATAATGAACGAAATTATGAACATATTGCATTCTCCTCCCAATGCTTTGACGAAACTAGACCCTGCTTTAAATTCGAATACCTTTCAATCGGGATCGATGCCTCCGCTAACACTTGGCGCTACCCCAAGCCAAGCTCATGTTGAGAAGCAAGATAAAGAGAATTACGGCATGAAACATAATGAGGCGGCATCAGCAGAGCCGATGGCAGACACAAGAAATTTAAGCGGCGTGTTTGTAGTTCAAAATGGGATGGGGAAAGAACTTGAAGGACGCACTAGCTCGAAAGCCATGCGAGAACGACAAGTCAGCGAAAGTTCGGTTAATGTTGGGATGAAGAAGGCGAAAGAATAGGGTTTACGGCATAGAAAACCAGCTTGCAAGAATTTTTTTTTATATGTGATCCCTAAATCAAGTGATTTTAATTTAACATCGAGCATTGTGGAGTATTAGTAAATAAACATTTGCATTCCTGTTTTTATTAATATATACATGTGGTTGATACTACGCTGAGGGATCTGAACATAAAAACGCAAAATGCGACACCCTACCAAAACCAAAACTTATCTCTGTCCGTCTACTCTAGTGTACACTTACCGCGCAGAACCTTGAATATTCACATACTGCTATTATCATGCCAAACTGAAATTCGTCATTAATCATTGCACGAAATCCTCCTCACTTAATCTTACAAATAGTTTCACAATATTACTGAAATTCTGTTCGCACTGTTGTTTCACCAGGTATGCCGAAGTTCGAAATATCAATTGAAAGTTCGAATTCTTTTCCCTTCCACGACGGCATTGGGTATCCAAAAGCCAAAGTCTTTCTGTTGCTTCTCCTTATCGTAGGATCCGCCGAATATGTGCTGTATATTGATACCGGTAGTTGCTTCCCGTCAGCAGTAATCACAGTTTGTCGAGATTTTCGAGACTTGGCGGTAGCTGAATTGGCGGGGTGAGAATTAGATGTGTGAGGTTTGAGTAGTAGCTTAAAGGTATCGGTGGAATCTGCATTATGAGAATTGAGGGGTGTTGAAGAGGGTGAACCGAAAGCGCTAGGAATAGTAGAGAATGAGCTTACGGACGACGCCTTCAATACTCCATTCGCTATTTCGGGCATCTTCGATTCAACCGGCAAATGATGCGAGTCGGAAGGGAAAGAGGGGAAGGTGGGAGTCGATATTGGTGTCGGGATGGGAACTGTGTATGATTTGTCCTGAGTCTTTGCCTTGGCTTTAAAATGAGCTGCAACACGTTCCCGCATGAGTAATAAGTGTTTTGGATCGACAGTCGTTGGGAAAACTGCAGTCGTCGTTGACAACGGGGCAAACGATTTTGACGCTTTTGGAGGCACAATTCTCACTTCTGATTGAGGTGAAACAGTAGGTGAAGATTTTGCAGATGGCAACGATGCCGCTGAGGATGGCGAATATAATCGAGTATTTGAGTCTAATGACGAGGTTTGATCAGTAGTGTCACCGCCGAATGATAAGGTATTTGGGTCGTCAGATTGCTGGGCTTCTGATTCAGCGGCATTCGTCATGTTCTTGATATGATCAGCCGTACATCCCGGACAATTCCTACATTGTGTCCTGTGTCTTTCTCGATTTTGATTTCTTAAGGAGCGCCGAGGACTACCCACTAGTGACTTCACATTTCGAGTGGAGGACTTCGAGGCCAACTCATGAGTTGATGATTGTAGAACGTTCACAGATACGTCTTGGCATGCTTGACGAGCCCGCCGTCGAGTTTGAACACCGATCGCTTTTGCAGGCGATGACAAAATATCAGGTGTAACCGTATGAGAAACAGAAATGTCGATACGAGTTGTGTCCGCCAAACCTGATTCAGTTCGTGACCGACTTCTGGTTCGAATACCTATGTCGGCCACCGAATTAGGCAAACAATGTTTATTCAAAGATTTGGGTTTCGAATTCGAGTTATGCTTATGTGGAGATTCAGACTCTGATTGTCGAATTCGAAGTCGTGGACGCTTATTTTGAACTCTCATGGTTGTGTGAGACTTTAGATCAATTCCTTTTTTATCGGTCGACGGTATCCCATCAGTTATTTTACTACTAATACGAAGCTTCTTAGTCTTTTCGCTTTGAAGCTCTTTTGAAATCACGTTCTTCCTCTTCCGGCAAGGGGACAAGACCTTCGCCCTCTCCTCATCGTCCAACAAATTCAATTCTGTCTCAGTTCGTCCGCGTTTTTTGTCCGGGCCTGCGGATTCTGCCCTCTCGTCTAACTCGATTGAATGGTGATTCCGAGGAGATTCGATATTCTGGCTCAACCCTTCTTTCATATGAGTGTCTACAGAGCTTGGGTTTTGACAGTCGATCATAGAACGTGAATGAGCATTCGAGCCTGCATACAGAATAATTCGAAACGTTACAACGCAAAGAAACCATAGATAAATGGTAACACAGGTCTGTTTGTATCCCATACATACCAATCCCACTACCTTCGAATACGACACCCCACTCTGACCGGCAAATTTTTCGAAAAGATACGAGTTGTTTAAGTTTAAAGTTATTGGCGGTCAAATCGCTCCAAACAAGATCACATAGTGATTCACCGTCAATGTCGCCATCTAAGAGTTGAGTTGCGTGAATATTCTAATACTACAGTGGCTTGAACCGGTACCAGATAGTGTTTTGACAAGATCCTTAACCGACATAACCTGGCGCCTGTCAGTAGTTGAGAAACGTACCTTTTAAAAATTGAGCGATGTCTGGTACTCCCTTTCCATTCAAGAACTCAAACAATCGGTCCACGTCCAGCGCCTTCAATTTTTGCAGGTTGGGCACCAACATTATCGAACGGCAATATAGAAAGGACTAGTAGAAACTTGGTCAAGCGATAGAGTATCGGTACAAAGCGAAGGGAGGGTCAAACAAACGCGAAGATTGGCAAAGGATGGCGTCCCTTGTGACTGGTGATGTCATAGGATCATTACACTAGACGCCCATGGAGAACCCAGATATTGAGAATCCATATACAGCGATACTAGTAAGGAAAAGTAGCGGTACATATTATGATCATCTAAATTATTTAAAGATGAATGCCTCTGTTGTCCACGACAGCAAAAAAGTGGCTATAACAATTATAACTATACTACAAAAAAGTGGATGAAAAGATTGTCTATAAACATGATGTAAGATATCACAAGGCCAAAAAGAATAACGGGCAAAAAAGAAGTGCCCAAATATATACTGAGAAACAGGTTCAAGCTTTGTTGAACCTTCACCGCTTCCTCCTTTTGCTTTCTCTAGTTCCAAACCCGTGGGTATTATTTCTGTCCGTTTCTGCTACCTCAGTACTATCTTCAACTTTCCTCTTCCTTCTATCCCCGGTATTCACTTCTGAGTTTTGAACTCCAACGGCAATGATTTCTTCCACAACTTCCCAACCTTTTCCCTTTTTAATCACCCGTCCAGTCGGTAAACGTTTTCCAAGGAACTCTCCAGGCAGATTGAACTCTGACTTGTCCATTCTTGGAATTGGACATCCGAACACCATTTGAGTTCGATTACTCCTTCGTAATGATGAATCCGAATTGTAATTACTATATATTGAGACAGGCAAATGCTTTCCGTTGTTAGTCAGATGTGGTGTAGATGCCAGTGAGGAGTTATTAGATGATGATGATGAATTTGTTTTAGAGGCGGATTGGGATTCGAACTTTGCGGTTTGGTTCCGCCTTGAGATCTCTTTGGCGGTACTATCGGATTTCGATTTCTCTTGAACGCGAGATCGGGTTGATCTCGGTTTAGGTCTCACACTTTTTGAAGCGGAGTCTACAGAAGATGACTGTGATAGCGAAGCACTAGGTGTGGCGTTGTGTCGTGCTGGTATTCGAATGATGGTGGCTGATACGGTAATTTTTGAAGAGGAAGATTGATCAAGCAATTTCGATTTAGATCTCAAATTTTTCTGCTTGGGTAATGGAATATCTGGGGTTGATATAGGCGTGGGAACAGCTTTTGAATTGGCTTTCGCTTTTGGATTTCGATCTTGCGCATTCGAAGGAGACGAAGGGTGTATCGAATTCACATCGGTACTGGATCTAGGATTCGAAGACACTGAAGCCGGAACAGCAGTCGATGTAGTATGATGATTTGAAGGATTGTGATGACTGTATTGATTCGTATGTAAGTTGTTTAGTTGCTTCTGTACTTTCTTTGCTTTATCTTGAGATTGCTTCCAAAGATGATGCAATAACATCTCCCTTTCCCGATTCCTCGCTTTCTTTTCCACGAGTTCATATTTCCGATGTCGATGGAGATACACTTCTGTTGAATCATCCTGCAAATTTCAAACGATCACATGTTAATTCGTATTGCAACTTCATTATGAAACCACAGTGAGCATGCAACACAGTCCATCACTTTTCTAGTGAAGATGAGTTTAAAAATCACAGAGGAAATACTGTCACATACCTCAATTTCACCACTCACGGATCCTCTTCTCTTTTCACCCACTACTGTATTCCCAACTCCCACACTCCTTACACTACCACCTCGCTTTAACTCGGTCCACTTAGGAATTGGAACTTCGGAATTAGAATTCAAATGCAGACTACTTTCCAACCTCGTTAAATCGAGTTCTGGCGGCATTGATATTTCTTTTTCTTTACAGTTCCGTAGGGCGGAGTCTTTTTTCGAAATAAATATGACGGTGGATACCGGGATTGGGAGAGTGGCTGATATGTACGTTGAATATTTTGGAATCATAAAGAAAGAGACCAAAGGCAGAGAGAATGAGAGTCAGTATTGCATTATTATACAATTTTCAATAACTTTCGACAAACAAACTATATCTTCAGCGGTTATCTTCAACCCAAGATAAAATTTTAGAAAGAATTGAAACTATGAACACTCACGTCCAATACTACTCTGACTAGAACTTTTTTCTAAAGCAGATTTTCTAGCTCTGAGTTGTCTTTTATCCCCATCTTGTTGTTGCTGCTGTTGAGTTTGCTGTTCTTCAACTTTTTGTAAAGAGTCGGAACTCATAAGTTCATGACCAAAGGTACTGGAGAAAGGGAGAGAGGCATTCGCCACTGCTGCCCGAGTTGTCCTTTGGGAGAAGGCAGAGACGGAGGGGAGAGGTTCAACGGCGATGGGTGGCATGAGAAATGAAGTGGAAAGGACATGGAAGGTTACAAGACGAGATGGATAAGAGGCAACATGGGATGAGAAAAAATGCTCAAGAAAATTGAGGCGCAGTGGCAGTGCCCAAAGTGAATGTGCGCAAGGTTAATGGTGTCCCTTCTTCACAGTTCAGCAGGTAGCTGGGCCACAAATTCCAACATATGCTTCTATTCAATTTCACGGAATTCTAATTCTGACAATGTTGGCTCTGTTAATTGTAAGAGTGAATTACATCGAACTGGCATCCATGAGGAGGGAAGTAAAGGACAGGGTGACGCTGTGACCACTACTTGCACTGCTCATCGGCGATACACCTTGATCAAGAGCATGACTTCGTTGAATCTCGATTATATTCATTCATATAGTAGATCCAATTTTTATGTACAAGACATACCCAACTTGGGTCAACATTCATGGCATTAAAACTTTTCCAAGAAACAGCAACAATAAAATCCTCGCGTCCAATTGTAGCATCAACTATTCGGTCAATGATAAACTGAAAAAATTATGTACAGTCTAGTCTTAAATAGAAAAGGAAAAATCAAAAAATAAACATTGATCAAAAGCGTATTTACAGAAAAAGTCAAAGGAATGGATAGAAATAAGAATAGAAACGAAAAACGTGATCTCGGTCTAATTAAAATGACTAAAGCACAGAAGAATATCTTATCAGGTTCGAGAAAGGGTATTTCTATTCGAACCACGCCTTCCCCACGATTAAGTTAAGAATCATAGAAAACTGGCACAAACTTCAACCAGTTCGACAACAAATAAATAGGTTTCCACCGGATTGCATTTTCTTCATCATGTATAGTCTATCATTCACCCATTCTCCTTCGTTAAAAGACGTTGGTCATTAATTTAGCAGGTAATCATATCCAAACTCGTTGTTTGTTTGTCTCCCCTTATCTGCAGCGCCACCGTTGCTTCCTTGTTCATTCGATTCGACATTAATTTCAGTGTCGTGGAAGAACGAATAAGGTGGATAACCATAAACTCCAATATTCAGGTTATCACCAAAATTCTGTGTCGTATTTTCAGTGCCGTTTCCCGTAGCGGATCCGTTTAAAGCAGAATTGGATACAGACGTTGGTGTGGCGTATGAGTGAAATTGGTCATGTTCAAACTGGTTGCCGGGATTGGAGGATGAATTGGCTGCCGAGACAGCAGGATGTGAGAATTGAGAGAAAAATTGAAAAGTTTGTTGCTGATGATTTGCATTGTTCGAATTGTCAGAATTTGTGTTTGTAGAATCAGTCGTTTTATTAGGATTGTTACCAGCGTGGAATCCGAAGCTAAAGAATTGTTGATGATCGGTGGGACCGGTTGATGACTGTTGATTTTGCATAGTATTGGCAGAAAATGATCCATATCCGTCTTCTAATGAGGCCAGTGAATTCAATGATCCAAAACTATCGCCGCCTTCGACAAGTTGAGAGTACGGATGGAAGGGGACTGACAAGGTCGTCAAGTGAGGAGTGTTGGAAGTGACGCTATTGGCCCCGCTAGAGGATGATGAAAAAGCGCTATAATCAATTTGGTTTTGACTGTACTCATTTGATGTCGGCATAGACGAGTTTTGACGAATCGACCGCATTTGGTCTTGTTCGTTCTCTTCGTAACTTGAGAAGGGTGGAAGGATTTGATGTTGCGCCGAGTTTGATGCGTCTAAAGGAACATATCTAGGCTCAGTGGGAAGGGATTGTGACCGTTGAAGGAATGGTTGGAGCGTGTGTTCATTATTGGTATTATTATTAGAAGAACTCGATGAGGAAGGATAAGTATCGTTGTATTGGCGGAAGGCTTCGTACGCCGATGCTGCACCATGGTATGTATAGTCGTACGGTGTTTGCGCAGGGTGACTCGGGATGTGAAATACCGTTGGAGCCAACGAAGGAAGATTATACGCAGATGATGCATTGATATTTTGCGTGTTGTGCAATTCTGAAGGAGGAAGATGAAGATTCGGAAGAGGCAACGATGACATGGACGATGACGTGGACAGTGATAGATGAGGTGTAGAGGATCGTCTGGAGGGCGGTTTATGCATCAATTCAGATGGATTCACCAGTGGTCTAAACATATGAGTTGATGGGTTCGGGCTAGGACACAAACTCGAATGAGACGATGGAGTTGGGAGAGTGAACTTCATGTTTTTTGTGTCTTGTGAATTTGAACCGGTGACGGCATCGATATTTGGATCAGTTAGCGAACCGGATGAGGATGTTGGCACGAACGAATCAGAACGAGACCGCTTAATCGCCCCTGATGAAGCTTTTCGTGGGATGACAGCCTTCCTCTTTTTGCGAGCTGATGGTCTGCCGTTGTTGGCATTTGATCCGTCTTCTGCGTTGCCATCTCCTGCACTGACTCCGTTTCCGGCGTCTTCTTGATTATCCAACTTCTTCACTTCCAGTGACAGGACTGAATCTTCATCGTTGTCAAGCACTTCATCTTCTTCATCGGACATTGGTAAATCGGTTGATTGAATGCCACTCTCCTTGGCCATATCTTTCCAAACATTCACAATATCGGTACTTGTCAAAAATGAAATCCCGTTTTCGCCAAATTTTTCGAGTACTTGAGCCCATAATCGTTTGCGGAGTTTTGGCGAAGGAGCAACCTTTTTGAGGGTACGGCAGATCCGTTGCTTGATTGGTTTTTGCGGGAAATCTTTCAACTCCTGCAAATCAAAAGGCATGGATATTAGTTTAGTGAAATGCGATATAGGAACAGGTCAAATGGTTGCCAAATCGGGCAGCAGACGATTTGAAACGCACCTGAAGAATGGTATAACAGTCGAGAAGTCTGTAAACTTGAGCTCTAGAAATCCTAAAGTGAGTAGCGAAATATTGTTCCATCGTCGACGATTTTGCCTTGTAGAGTTTTAATCTGACGATATTCGTCACGGCAGCCAAGGTTTTCTCGAATCCTTCCTGCTTACGTTCAGTCGACATGCGTAGCTTTGAACCGGTAAAGGATAGATCGATGTTGGATTCCTCAGCGATAAGCTGGGCCAACGTTGGATTGGAGGGCTGGGTGGGGAGATTGGGAGGCATGGTTAAGGTAGAGGGTAAGGTAGAGGTGGGAGTTGAGAGTGCAAAAGAGACAAGGGTATGCCGTTTGAACAGAGGGACGTGATCTGTGTCGCGGGGTTCCGAACGGGAGGAGGAGAATCGATGTTTCGCAGTTGGAGGCAAGGGACAGGAGAGAAGGGAGGGAGATGGAGAGGGAGATGGAGGAGGATTGGAGAGGAGGAGGGCCCACGGACTACTGAGCGGAATTCCAACGGACTGAGCAGAGTATAATGCCGTACAATAGCGGGTATTATGTGCGCAAAGGGAACGCACACTGAATGCCCTTGCCAGGTGATGCGGATGAAGGACACTTTGAGCACTCTTCCCACTCACGCGCTCCTTGACGCGAACCGAAGTCTGAACGCGACGATCCTCACCCTGCTGTCTGACTCGGGTTCATCTAAGAATCTGTATAGACCTGTACTGGCAGGATTACGAGATTATTTTGAATAAACAAGTCATGGTATGTGATACAACAGTCCCACTTTGTGTTTCCATCGCCCCCGTACGCTGACACCACAAACCTCAGGCTGCCTCACGAAGAACACTGTTTGATCAAAGAGAATCAAGCCATCGGCAAAAGGAATTCATGAGGGAGGATCTAATCAAGCAAGTAAAGTCAGAGGCAAGCATGAGAAGCCATCTGGCTATAGAGGACAGAGTAGACAACGCCAGAAGATTGAGAGCGCTCAAACAAAGAGAAGAGGAGTTCAAATTGGCAACGATGCTACTGGAGGTTTGTGTTGTTCACGACCAAAATACTTTATTCGTTGGTACAAAAAACATTTCAGATTTGAGTGTATTGTACTTCTCCAATACCACTCTACCTTTATGATTCTTTACTTTTTTTTTTTTGTATATTCAAACATTTGAAATATTGTCTTTGGTTGAAAATCCCGGAAATCCCGACCGCACATGTACCTGGGGATGAGTTTGACGTGAAAACTGGGAACTGCAAAGAACTCTCGATTCTCATGGTTCTGGAAGTGGAATCTGGAACGGGAATGCATTCATTCTTTAATTACTTTATTAGTCATTAACATTCATAATACGACATTCTGCTATACAATTCTGAATTTTTTTATCCATACTCTACCAGAAAGAAGAGGCGCGGAAAATCCGCGAACGAAAGCGATTCGAAGATGAACAACTCAGGCAGGAACTCGAAGCTCGGCAGGTCGCTGAGATCAGAGAAAGGAAAATTAAACAGTCAATCCAAGACAATTCTCTTGAACTTCGTCAACTAAAATCATGCTTACAAAGCGCTGCCATGAATCAAGAAAGGTCTCGACAGATTAAGGAAAAACAACTGTCGCAACAGAGAGAAAAGAATATGGAACAAATCTTTTTGAATCAGTTGGCCGAAAAGATTCAAAGGGAAAAGGAGGAAGAAGAATTGAAAGAGAAGGAAGCGTTATTAAAAGGTAGAAACTACAAAGAAGACTTACAAAACCAGTTAACAGAACTGGAGCAGAGGAAGAAAATGGACTATGAGCAATTCCTGAAAGAAAAGGCCATGATCGATGAAATCGCGAGGAAGATTGCAGAGGATGACGAGCTGTAAGTTTTATTTACCATCTTTTTGCTATTAACCTACGAAGCAGAGTCAAAGGGTACTAGAATCCTAAAGCTGAACTAACTCAATTAAAATTTTATGGCTAATTTCAATAAAACCAGAGAGCACCTCACCAGACTTCAGAAAGCTCAAGAGTCCAGGCAGTTCATTGAAAGTTACCTGAATCAGAGGCAAGAATGGAAACGTTTGGAGCAGCAGAAAATGGAAGAAGAAAATCAAAAGATTGAATTGTACGCTAAAATGCAAAGGGAGCGAGAAGCTGACCTCGCCGCGAAGAAGAAAGCAAATGAAGACCAGAGAGGTGCTATATACGAAAAGGTGCGATCTACGCTTTTCCTTCCGATCCTGTATTCTACAGTTGCGAATAATTGGCTAATCCTTCTGTATTGGTCGCGGCTTTAGCTCGCATCTGAAATGGAGGCAAAAGAAAAGTTCAAAGAGGAATTGGAAGAAGTCCGCATAGAATTGTCCCAGCAGGAGCAATTAGATAGGGATAGACAAAGGGAGCAAGTCTGTCTTTTCCGATTGTATCGTAATGAAACGGTTTATCAGGACTGACATTCTGATTCAGGAACTCATGGAGAAACGGATTAGGGAACGTCTAGCTCTGATCGATGCATACAAAGAGCAGATACGTCATAAGAGATTACTAAGGCAGAAGGAAAAAGAAGAGGAAGAAGTTTTCCGTAAGAAGGTAACCGCGCAAGATTCCTTGCCATTTATCGTATCATTGGATGTTCGAAACGACGTCGTCTCATTTTGACAATTTTGCCCCGTGCTTATCAGATGCTCGATAAATTTGCAGAAGATTGTCGCATAGACCAGCTTACGGCTCAGGCAAGACGCCTGAAACAATTGGAGCACAAGAAAGCGGTCGAAACCATGATACTGGAGCGACGAAAACAAGCAGAAATAGAGAAGGCCAAAGAGGCAGAAGAGCGTGCCAAAGAGTTGGAATTGGAAAAGTTCAAGCAAGAGGTCGTGGAAATGGAGAGAGCACGGTTATTACGAGACTGTGCGGTTGGTTTGAAAGACTTCTTGCCAAAGGTTTACCTATCTCCTTATAAATACATCATCTCAGCCCGATTCTGACTCAAAAGATTGTTTTTACTTAGGGAGTTTTGAGAGATGCGAGAGATTTAGAGCTATTTGATGAAGAGTTCAAACGGAGATTTGAGAATAGATCTAAAACTGATATAGTTGGCGGATACGATTAGATCATGCAAGGCGGAAGACTTGTTTTTTGGAGATGTATATTAGATCAAATCAATTGCTGATGATTGACAGTAGATTTTAAATTCAATAAATTCTTTTCCAACCCAACATCATCTTCACGGGATAAGAGATCTTGGTGCGTGGTGGCTGAATCTGGCGATGAGAGGGAATCACGCTTCATGATTCTATTTTCTTACTTTGCCGTCTCGGACGTATATAGTGAATATATGTTGAGTTGTCCACGACAGTCCAATGTCAACCCAAGAAGAAGACCGCACAGATATTGAATGGAGGGACCCACAATGGATTCAGGTTCTTCTCCTTCTTCATTTTAAACTCGACCTTTTTCACGCCCTGTATCATGGAATCTAACCCGACCAAACTCTTCTTTCCTATTATCTTACCCATCTGCCCTGATGAAATTCCCCCAATAGTTTCATGGTGGTTTAACCCCACACAATATCCTAGACTACCTCGCACAAGCGACACCTTTCTACGATTCGAGTTGTAACAATGAAATCCTCAAAATGCAAACTCGATATAACAATCTCCAGGAAATGGATATACAGTTACGCAAAATGACCGGGGTGGAGTACCAGTTGACGTTTCATAGGTGGCCGGTGTTATTCATTGTGCAGAAACAGTACAGGAGGAGTGAAACCGAAGGTTTGTGAGTTTTATGTCTTCAGTTTGAATACCAGTGTTCAACGAGGATGTTGGAAGAGTAGTGTTGGGTCAGTCTATATGATTTGGATCTTGATGAAGTTAACGTGAGAGATGTATGGGCAGTGATTTGATGTCGTATTGAATTATAATGGACTAACATTATCTTTGTCCTTATGATTCGTGGTTCTTTTTTCGGAATTGATGACATTAAATGACAATAGTAACTCCGTTAGCAAATTATTACATCTTGAATGGCAATATCTACCAATCACCAGATTTATACCAATTGCTCACATCAAGAATGGTATGGCTACCTTCCTCTCTTCTTGTTTTCCTTGCCTAGAGTTTTTCACGGTTGTGGTTGAAACTAACCATTGTTTCTTGGAATACGGTTGATTAGTCTCAATCGCTATACCATCTTGACAAAGCATTTCAAAATATATCAAAGCATATAGAATTCACTCCAGGATTAGGATACTCTTGGACTACCTCGGACTTGACAACTTTGTTACAAAAGCAGTCGCAGATGGGTAAAAGTTCGGCAGAAACCGAAGGTACCTTGTTCAGAACGCTTATTTCCGACCTCCTAATAGTATCGATGAGATAAAGAATCTAATTATTCCCGTTGTCATTATTTATTTGCTTGATACATTCATTTTTAACACGACGACAACCAGACTCCCCGTTATCCCAGATTCAAAATTCACCTGAATTCAAAGCGTCAATTGACCATCTCATCAATAAAACGGCAATGAACAAAAATTTAGATATTGGACTCATCGCTCCCCCCACAGCTCCCGCCGGCTCGGGAGGTAAGGATCAAGAAAAGAACGAAGATCCTTCAAAGGTAAGAAAACAATTGCACTTAAATCACCTTTTCTTTTTTTCCCGTGTATTTGAATTGACCTTAGATACCCCATTTCCTTCATACGAATTATTGCACTTGTATGCATTGTCGTACTTTCATCACTGTACCATAGTCCACTGTGAACTCTCCCTTCACTGGTTCACCCGGTTTTCTATCCTCACGAGAACCATCCGAAATTACACCTTCCGGCGCTGGTATAAAACGGAAAAAGCGAGCTAACAGTACAGATAAAGATAGGGAAAGTACAATTTCCAAGAAGAAGAGAAGGAAAGAAAAGGAGAAGGAAAAAGAAAGAGATCGGAAAAGTGAATTTTAGTGCTGGATGTTGCAATCCTTAAGTAGGCCTCAGTGACAAATAGTTTATGGTGGGACAGTTATGAGAAGCGCGATATGACTGACGTCGTTCGAGTTCAAGTCTACGATTGTTTCATCTCCATGTAAAATACTCTAAAATTCTAAATATTGAAACACTAGAAATTATCTCATCTGGAATCAATAAAGTTCTCCACGGTCAACAAGCTTACTTCTTTATTTTCATATATCACAAAGAAAACTTTATATACAAAATAAATCATTTCAACTCCCTTCCTGTCTCAATAAATTAATCCACGCTTGATTTATTCGCATTTACCAGTTGCCAGAACAAATTAAGGCAACACCACGTTTGATCCAGTAGGATTGCGGTAGGTTGGTCGGTAATTCTATCGTCAAGATATAATTGGTGGAATGGCCGGTGGTTGAGAGTGTACCTGAGGGATTGATTAGAAGTTAATACATGTTGAAGCCGTGTGTTATACCAAACTAAAAATATGCTAAATTAACAGAAGAGAAAATAAAGCATACCGGCTCTAGCAATGGTCTTATAACAAGGACAATCGTAGATATCAGTTTCGGGTTTCTGGAGATTTTGTTTCGGCAACAGCCAAATGACTGGCATATCAGTATACAATTCCTTCGGTTTACCATCCGCCAGCACCTTCTCGACTGGATCCCATCTGGCCCCTTCCAGATACAACCCTCTGATGTAACACCCATCTGGCGGTTTGTTTTCGATTTCAGACCATTTGGTGTCGACAATACGGTGTTCAAAAGATAAAGTATCGATTGGTAACCCATATTTCCGAGCATAGTTTTGCATTGTGGCTGTTAAGAACGCTTGCGGGAAGAAAAATCCCGATATCCAAAACACGTTGGGAATTCCATTGTCAATCCAATTTTGGAAGAACTCTATACGCTTTACGAGATCTGAGATCCAAGAAGATAGAGGTTTCAATGATGGATATGCTTTTGCAGACCAGATTGCCGGTATTTGATTGATGAAAATGCTGTTCGCCATTGTTTCCAATTGCTCTGACATCACTACGAAACCTTTCAACGCCTTTATCAAGTCCTGCAGGGTTGAGTGAATCAATGCGAGAACGCGGTTATATCGAACAATTTCTTGGATTAGCACGGTTGACATAGATTCTTTGTAATCTATAGGGTACTTCTCCGATACCATTTCAGTCGGTATCGGCTTAGGGACCTTTTGTGCAATAGATGTGACTGTCTCGATTAGATGGTCCTCTCGCGTTTTACCACCTTTTGACGAGGAGGATTTCGGCATAAGTGTGAGAAGGGTCTCGAAAAGTGTAAATGTTTCCTTCTGCGCAAATGTGATGTTGGCATTACTGTGCATTAAGAAAATCTCAGTCGGTTCATCTAAAGGTAAGCCTTTGATATAGCTTTTGTATGCAGAGTAGTCATTGACAGCTGGATTGTAATACAAGGGGGATGTGGAATATTTATGATTGTTCTCAAGAACAGCGGGATTGTAAAAGTCATCCAAAATACTCATAATGAGACGCCGATCCCAGTCGTCGGTAACGCGACCACCATAATTGATGTGGCCGACCGTATACTTGAGAACTTTGAATGGAATGTCATCGTTCTCTTCAAGGAACAATTTGAGCTGTCGAATACAAATCTGTAAATCACCGTCCTAAACAACAAAAAAATCATTAGATTCTGAAGGGAAAGACGATTGACAATAATCAGTAGATGACGAGAATGAAAAATCCAACTTGCCGTGAATTCATACGGAATGTTGAAACCCAAGGGACCAAATTTTCGCCGCTCTTGGACGACGGCATGGAAAAATCCCAGTGAAAAAAGTAGCCTTTTCCACTCCAATGATTTGGAACAGCTGCTCAGAAATTCATCATTGAACGTAGCATAGGTTCGTAAAAGGTTAGCTTTGACACCCTTCGGAGGTTCGACTGTCATTTTGACGCCATTCTGGAGAATGGATACTGGAAATTTTGGAGTCGGCATACTCGTCAACCACAACCTAAAATCGCGATGAACTTTATCTGGTGTAATCCCATCCACTAATTTGTCCAATGTAGGCATCCAGGATGGCGCTAAGTGACAATTCTGTAGCAAAGTCCACATCCCCTTATCCATACCCTCTCTAATTAATGCTTCGGCCCTTGGGCCTTGCCCTTGACCTAAGGAAACCGACGCAAGTTTCTTACTAAACCTCATTTCTTCGGCAAATTTGTACAGGTTGCTGGCCGGATCCGCGCCAGGTGAAAGCACGAAAACGAAAGGTGTCCAAGGATTTGACTCTTTGAAAATTGCCGAAAATTCAGATGTTTGCGGCTCGATGAATTTTTGACCTAGGGTAGAAGCCACAAAATCTTGAATTCCCGACACAACTCTGTCAGTACGAAGACATCGCAATACCAGTAATTTTTGAAAGGCATCTAAGCTTGTCGCCCATTTGTCTGGCAATATTTCTCGATGAGGATGGGCACTATCATACAGCCGGCGGAAGTCATCCACAGTGCGACTGAAACCTTCAGCCAAATCTTGGAACGATGTAAGTTTCGATAGACTCAAAATATCTGTCCAAGAACGACTAGCAAGCCAGTCGCTAGCGGGATTCGGTATTTGGTGATCTGAGGCGGTTCCCCCGGTAAGTAAAAATTTCCATTCATCGGCGTTGATTCTACCTTCATTCATCAAAATTTTGACTGCAAGCAAAAACGAGAACAGGAGTTTATGCTTCTCAAACAAACTCCTGCAAACGTTGCAGAAGAGGGAAAATGTGAAGTAATCAATTACATGTGTCAATCTCTGTTGGAGGTTATCCGACTTTTCAGAATTTGAAAGGGAGGCCGCAAAAATATTCATAAACCAATTCAGCGAGTATTGGTACATTGGATCAATAGTAGACAAGTCCGTTATGCAGAAGAATAGGATTCGAGTTCTAACAGCGACGGTCGTATAGCCGCTTCGCGTTCTATCAATATCTTTTTCCGTTTTCTCAGCCTCAGTGACTTTCGATGCAATTTCCGCCGATGTTACTTTTGAGGCTGCTAAGGTTTCAATTAGACGCTCGTCATCGACGGGACTTCCTTGGACAGATGAGAGAAGATAAAGGATTTTATCCTCAATATCTTTCAGCTCTTTCTTCATTTGAGCATTGCTAGCCGCCAGCTGATTTTTTGCTTCCTCTAAATCCGGCCTCTCATGTGCTACAACTAGCGCTAGAAGTTGATCTTCCAGGCCACTGGGAGCGAGAGTGAAATTGAGCAAGGTCACAATCGCAGATGTTTCAGGTGAATAGTGGGGATTCGGCAGTTTCGTCGTAATATAAAGCCTAAAATCTTCGTGGTAAGGAAGAACACTATCGCCGACTTTTATAACAGTATTTCCGCTTTGTTTGAACGTTAATCTCAAAAGAACTGGCTCCAGAGCAGGATCGAGTTTTTCCTGAACGTTTTCTAATAGACACGGTTTGCCGAATCTTATCGAGTTCTCCAACGTCCGAAGATAATCCTTATCAGTGAGTTTAATTATATCAATACCGGAATCTTTTTCCATATTTCGAATCCACTTATTGGCTTGACCCTGTGGATCAATAAAGAGAGGCCATCGTTTTGAATTCGACGCGATGATTGCGTTCTCTCTTGAAAGGGTATCTTTGGGCAATCCGAACATTTCCCATTCCCGGATTTTAGCAGAATCACCGATTACATCCATCAATGAAAAGCTCTCCGAGTGCGGTATTTTCAATTTACTGAGGCATTCAATCCATCCTTTCATAAGAATTGACCGGTACTCACTAGTAAATGGGCCTAAATAAGCAATGGCACCACTTGCAACCAAGACATCGCCCACAATAGCACCAATCTGCGTGTCAAACAAGTCGACGGATTGAGCCCATCGATGCTTTTCGCTGCCAAGACCCGAAATCAGCTTTCCTGCTCTAGATAATTTTATGCTACAATCTTCCACCTTTCGTCCCAATTCTTCTTTTTTGGCGACTGATTCGGTATATTTCTTCTCCATCTCTTTTATATTTACCTCTGCCTCCCGCAGTTTCTGGCGTAAATCAGCCAGCGTTTTCAAAGTAACATCCAAAGATTCTTGCGCTTCTTTCAATCTGGCACGTTTGGGTTCAATAGCTCTCGATACCCAATAATATTTTTCCATAGCTCTCACCCATGCACATATGGATGTCGCCGCTTTGGAAACCTTTGAAATAACACTGACCTCGAAATCAGGATTATCGATGTAGGGTTTGATTTTCTGAATAACTGCTTCCGGAATGTTATCCTTATCGTAGGTCATCAACGAATCTAAGAATTTGGCTGGATCCGCCAAAAGACCACGACCCGGTTCCCAATAGTCGTCCACCTTCTTACCCGGTTTATCACCGTCAATTTTCTTCGGCTTGACTCCCTTCATAATGCAAACAGCTTCCATAACGAGTTTAACACCTTCAGGAGGCCTTTGCATACTTCGAACTTCTATGACGTCGTTTTTACTTAAACTGTTCAGACTTTGTAGAGCGGCATCAAGAGCAGGCAATGCCTCATCTAAATCTCGCTTCGCATCATCTGCAATCGCCTTGGTCTCCTCTGCCTTCTTGGACGCTGCCAATTCCTCCGTTGCAACAACCTCCCGAATTTCTTCTGATTTAACTTTGTCTACGGCTATTCGCTTCATAGTATCCTCTGTTTCTTGGGAGGTTTGTATCAGCATGGGTTGTGTATGCTCCAACTCCTCTTGTAACATCTCGACTTCCTTTGTTGCAGTTAGCAATTTTTCTAACCCAGTGGCGGTTCTTTTTCTGAGAGCCTGCAAATCACCTCGTTTTTTGTCCAGCAATTTTTTATATAAAGCGAGGAGTTGGAGGTAACTTGTGGGAGTGATATAGTTGTTCCTTCCTAATTCTGCTTTAAATTGAACCGAAGTTTCTCGAACACTCTCATGCATCAGAACACATAGATTCACAATTCCATCAATAACATTTTCAGAGCCCAAATCAGTCATTTCTGCATTTGAAAAAAGGTTAGGCTAGTCAACGCAAATCTTGTTTAGTGAAAGGGCACAAACCTGCAATCGAGTTCGCCGCGACCGATCTAAGAGCTTCCTCTGGCCACATCGAGAACCAATCAATGGTACAACAATTAACCAGCGATGGAAACATTCTTAATCTATTACGGAAAGCTTCACCGATCGGACTCATACACAGAATTACATGTAAGTTTTCTCTAATTCGATCAACATACATAGCAAACATGTTTTCCTTTGTCGGAGGAAGGTTCGCTTCTACTGCTACAGGTCGCATGGCTTGATAGATTCGATTCAATTCTTCTTGATTGTAGATATTCGGGACGTCTCCAGAATTCAAAATACTGTTAACGTCTTCAAGGCAGCTTTCGTCAACAATCTGAGTGTCACAATACAGAAACATAGTCGGTTTCAGGTCCAGCCCAGCCTTAAAAAGAACTTTCTTCAAATCTTCCCTCCACTCAGTCTGGCCATAATTTTTTGATATTTCGATTTGAAAGCACTCGTATTCAGACATGAAGGCAGCAAGTCTTGCCAAGCTCTGACGGCCACTGCCACCCACGCCAAGCAATAAACCATTCCCTCTAGGCTGGCGCAGGATACGACAGATGCGGGATACATGCTCGATAGCATCCAGAAACATGACTAGTTTCATTGGCGCATTGGTTTGCGAATTATAATCTTCGAGATATTCCTCCACTAATTTAACAAGTCGTTTCATATCTTTCACTTCAACGTAGCATTTAGGATCAGCTCCCGGAGTTAAATAATCACAGTAAATGACGGGTTCACTTCTAATAACGTCGTTCCAAGATACGCGAAGATACTCCTGGATTGTCGGTTTGAGCAGATCCGTAAACCAAGCCCGATCCGTTTTATCAACCAGCCGATCAGAGAACACCCGTAAACATTCATGAATCCATAGCCGCACAAAATCACTGCTACCTGCAAGAGATTTGATGTCTGCCCCCATAATACCCTGGAACACCTTAGCCAAGTCGCGCAAGTTATAAGTGTAATGCGACTTAGCCGGAGTAGGTAGCAGTTCCTTGCGAATGGTATTGTAAACATGGATCGAAGCTTGAACAATCAAACTTGTAATATTTTGAATATCAGTTCCTAGTTTTGACGTGAACGAGGAAATAATCGTGTTGAAAATACGATTCAGGCTAGGTTCATCCATTTCAACGAATGATATCAAGTTAAAATGACGCAACAGTCGTTGCGTAATTGGATTCCGTCCGCCTCCAGGTGGTCCCATAGCAGCAGCATATACTATGTCCACGACCTCCATGAACTTTCCAACAACTTTGCGATCATACCATCCATTATGATCCATCCACTGTCGGAGAAACTCTATTGGCGGTTGTGCTCCCGTCGATTCCATAGCAGGCATATTCAGGTCGTCAACGAAAACGACAAACTTCTTTCCAACCGGAGGTCCATACACTCCTTTTCTACGTTTTTCAAATTTAGAATCTAGCAGATCTTGAGTTTGATTTGCACTTGTTCGTGCGGAGAAGTTAACTATAAGGGGTGAAAATATTTCTTTCATCCCTTTGAATATCTTGTCATTAATAGTTACTGTCTTTCCAGTTCCAGTTGGACCTGTACACAAGACGTGACAATTGTTATGAAGCAAGATATCAAGAAGGTAGGAATGTCGAATATTGTCCATTGTCGGAACAATGACGTCTGAGCCTCCAGTCTTAGAATTGACGGCGAAATCAGACATTCCAGCCATCCAATTTACCCATTGCTTAGATTCGAAATCAAAACGATAATCGTAGATAACTCCCAGTTTCGGCAACGATACATTCTGACCAGACACTTGCAACTTTTCTCGTAGCCAACTGTTGAATTTTAATCGCCCATCGGAATCTGATGTCACCCCAATCGACCAAATGAGCGAAAAAATGAATAGTGGTTCTACTAATTCGTTAAGTGCGGATTCTTTTTCTGCCGGTACATTCGACGACAAATCCGTAACATCGGTGTACTTGACAAGAAGCGAATCAAATATCTTCATCAAACTCTGAGTAAGCTGAACATTGGTTGTTGGAACGGTTTCCTTCAAATTCTTTCGCAAAAATTCTAAGGAAGAGTGCAAGTAGGTGGAATACAATTTGCGTAGTGTATTATTGAACGTTGTTCTAAAGCTTGCTGAAAAGTATGAATCGTGTTTCTGTAACCACGACGTAATCAATGGGGATAATCCTAATGCTCCAGGTTCCATATATACCATCCCGCAACGAGAAACTGTAGCAGGGGAAGCATAGGCCAAATTTTCGACTTCGAACACTAACCGCTGAACGGGTGATAACTTGATGATTTCGCCACTACTTAAGCATAACTTCTTGTTGTCATCCAAAACGGTGTTCATGCTTTCGATCCAGATGGCATCGACCGGACCATCAAAGATATACCATTTCTTGTCAGCCGTTGTATCTTCGGCTCCTTCGCGAATCATATTTGACACGATACCATCGGTCCATTCATGTGTTTGAGGGTCAAATTCACCATAAAGTTGCCCCATAGTGATTGATTTTGGATTCACTACATGAGTACGCACTCTCTCAAATACGGTACCGCTTGGTGACATCGTTCCTTGCAACTTAGTCAAAGCGGCAGCAAGAACTCTATAGCAGCATGTCTTGCCACCGCCCGTTGGACCCACCAACATCATACCATGACGAACCACAGTAGTTTCATACATCTGAATACACTTCTTGATGAATGGTTCTTCAGGTTGAAGATGCATTTCAGCGCACATCTCATTGATCATACTCAGCAGTTCACCGTAATCCGCTTTTGGCTGTTGAACACCCGGAAACAAGTCAGAAATGATACCGTTGAAAAGGGGCACATCCTCCGCCAAAAATTTAGGCAGATTTACATCGCATAATGCTCGGAGTAATAGTAGATCTTCTGGAGCATTAGGTTGTTCCCGCTTTAGATTTCCAGCCGCGCTAATAACTGTTTTAACAGCCCTCATTCCGAAATCATAATGATCTTGAGACGACAACTGCTCCGACGAGAGCTTAAATGTAGCAACCATTTTTTGCGCTAAAATTCTAGCATCGGAGAAGCCGAAGGAGAATAAACTAATTTCAGCAATCATGGCGTAATCCGGTATCATCATAGCTACGGGTCTGAATAGCGCCTTCAAATTGTCTGGCAGCTCCGTTCGGCCAGCATAACCAGGATTCATAGTGATAAAAATAGCATTCGTGGGATCTAATCCTAGATCCGCACCTTCGAATACGAATCTAGTCATGCCGGCTGCTACTGCCTTTTGAATTGTCGTTATTTGCTGAGCAATGACCGACAATACTTCAATATCGATACGGTTAAATTCATCAAAGCATGCCCATGCGCCTGCTGCAGCAAGACCTTTGAAAAATTTTGCCATAGCAAGGTAATCCAGTTGATCAGAACAATTGAACACAACGCACTGCTTAGCTAACGCTTTGGCTAGATCTTTCACAGTCTCTGTCTTGCCCGTACCCGCTGGACCGGCCGGGGCGCCGCCCATACCAAGATGCATAGCACCAGATAATGTCAAATAACAACGATCTGTAAGCGGTGTTATAACAAGTCGACCGGTATTGCCAAGATATTCGTATCCGTATTTAAAATTCGCATTCACTATTTTAACTCTGAGGTCGTTATCTTCCCAATAATATCTCAGTTGGCTCATCCATTCAAAATCAGCTGCACTGGAAACCTTAGTTTCAATCAATTGCTTGACGACATCCCTGGCATGAACATCGATGACTATCAAAGCGCCCAACGATAATCTAGCAATTTCGGGTAGATCACTCCTCACCAATTTGACCAAATTTTCCAATTGATTCAATTGCTGCTTATATAATTTGTCCAAGCAATTACCACGAATTGCTTCCGTAACATCCTTGGTGAAAAAGGTTTGACTGCAAGCAATAATTACTTGTCCTGCCCATTCCAACACCCACTTGTTTCGTTCTTTGTGAACATAATCGGCTAGGCATTTTTTGATTTCTTCACGGATAGATTTTTTCATAGCTTCTTCCACTTTAAGCAACCATTCCTCAACGTTCCCCATGGGGTAAAATTTGTCTGGGAATGGAATACATTCTCCATCGGAAGCATACATTGCGGTGATAAGTTTGTCCGATTGAAACTCCAATTTTGCAATATTTTCGAAGCATTTGCGTAAATGCGGTTGTACGGCGGTAGGATCTCGGGTCTGAGATAAGATTTGTAACAATTCGTCATCAGAAAGGAAAAAGAAGCGAGGAAAAGCAATTCTTTTGGCTTCTAGGTATGCTGACAATCCTTTTGAAACTAACTCCAAAGCTTTGTTTGATTCCCGAAATAGCTCAAGCAATTTTGTGTCGACACAGACGTCGAGAGCACGAGACTTTGACTTCGCTTGTTGCATGATTCGTCTCCAGCTTCGGTCAACCACTGAGAACCGCTTACTTTCATTTGGCAATTGCCTTATGATATCTTCTGAGGCAAAAATCGGCTCTAAATATATCCAACCACGTTGGAAAGTTATCCATTCTTCCAATACTTCCTGAATAACTCGTAATTTTGAATCCCATAGTGCAATTCGGTCCGCAAAGGGCTTCTTGAATGGCGAGAAGTTCATAGATTGTGTCATAACTATGTGATCATCTAACAATCTAATCAATTCATCCGATGTCTTCATAATAAAGGTCCCAGTCTCACGATACGGTAAAATTTCAATCGTGACATCTTTCCATTCCTTTTCCATTTTATCCAAGGTCGCTTCAATTGAGAACTCTTTAGCCGCTTCATCGCACACCTTGGTAATCTTGTCAAGATGTTTCATTAAGTTCATAGACAGCAAGTCAGTCAGCGAAAACGATTCAGAGGGCCGCATTCGTATTCCAACTTCTGCCGATAGTTTGTCCCAGTGCCGATCTCGCATACCTGGGTTGCATAAGGCCTGAATGAGCGGCAAGTAAGGTTTGAATTCTTCCATTTCATCCTTGATCTGATTGGCGACAGCCAAACAACCTGGAGTTTGTTTAAATGATTTAGCACACTTGAAGATAGACCTCCAACCGCTCGTCAGATTTTTTTCTATTTCCTCGGAACTCAGACTCAGGAATGATCCGTTTAACCATGACGATTTCCATTTAAACCAGTCATTGGTGGTCATCCACAATGTCCTATATGGTTCAAAATCCTTCGATAGATTCGCGATATCCTCGTAATTCGTTATTTCAATTCCAAAGATTCGTTCCCGAGAATTGTATAAATCAACCAAACTTTGACATTCCTTCAATTCTAGCGAAACTTTTTGCACTTCTGCAATGATTTCTTGAAGGCGATTTAAATCTGTATGTTTTGAAAAATTAGTGATGACGGCAGATATATGATGAATTCGCTCCTTGAATAACTCTTGGTCCGTTAACAATAATCGAAGGAAGTTTTGCTCATCGGCATTCAAGTTTTCTTCGGTTTGTTTCATTGTTTTATCAATCTGAGCTGGCCAACCACAGGCTGCCCATTTAGCTTTGAAATTGTCATTTGGTAATTCATATTTATACTTGTCTAAAATCTCATAGTCATGCAACATGTCTTTAATTCGAGCTTGCTGGGTTTCTACCATATCCGGAACCATTTTCATATAATCCCGTAAAGCAGACATCTCTTCGACCTTCGACGGTCGCTCTTTCAATCGTAATTGTATCTGCTGGAAAGCTGAGATAATCGATAGAGACTTTTTGGCGGTTCGACGAGCTAATACTTCTAACACCACCTTCGAAAAATCCTTTCGCAAGCCATTTCGGATCGATTCACAATTAATGTGGAACATGCCAATGGAGACATGACTAGGCAATTCCTTTTCTAAAGCCACTAACTCCTGTTGGTGCCGAATAATGTCATTCTCCATTTCCCCAACAGTAAGACTCTTGCTATCATATTCCTGCATATACTTGTTCAAATCTGTCCTCGCTAGGTTGATATATTTGTCATATTGCCTGAGATAGTGTTCCAGTGGTAGCAGGGCTTCTTTAATAACATCTCGAATTGAATCTCTTATATGGACGACAAACGGATCGTTCAAACGAACGGTTTCGAGCAAAGGTTTCGACGCCCAAGACAATTTATCCATTATGAGAGGCTCGAGATCTGACACTGAGTCTATCGCAGTCAAAGATTTTTCCAAGACAGTTATCAACGTCTTTTCGTAGACTTGTAAATCCGTATCATAAGTAATTTTGCCGTCGCGGTAAACCAGATCGAGCATGAATATAGGTTTACGGGGGTTTGATTCGGGGATCTGGAAGTAGAATGGATCGGATGGTACTCGTTCGAAAACTTTTATTAGATTGGTTCCTTCAATGGTAATTTTGTACGCTACGGTGCTCCGAATGAGTTTTATGTATTCTTGAAATGAATGAATCAGGAGAAAGCGAAGAGAATCTTGCAAGATAAATCGTACGGTTGTCATGAACCTCTTCAACTTTGAAATTTTATAAACTTCAAAATTATTTTCCGAGATACTATACCATCCTTTACCGATGTCTTTGAGTCCGGATTTGATGATATTTTTGATTCCAGTAGCCCAACTTAAATATTCCAATAATTGCAAGTAAATTAATACGAAAGAAGGAAAGGAGTTTTGTTTAGTCACAACAAAAAAAAACTTTATCCGAAGGGAAAGCATTTCAACACCTACTTATCTCTACAAAACAGTTTGATTTGATGAATACTTTGACTTTGTTGCTGCTCAAATTCATCATGCCTCATCATTTTGTGAAGATTGGTAGAGAAAAAGCTCATAGAGCCTATCCTGTTGCACTCTATGCGGACGTTGTACCATGTTTTACACACTAAGCTCTTGGTAAGAAAGGATTCGAAGGAAAATGATTTTCGGCGGTCGGAGAAAACATAAGATTTTTCGGGTTTCGGTATAACTCTATAAAAAGGTCTAATCAGCCCCACAGCAGGTTTCTCACCATAGAAGGAGGTTTCATACGATAGTCGGGCTATATCGACTTCAGTTTCGGGTAAAGCCAAGTGAGAATACAGTGGAGAATTCGCCGGATCCCTTGTTTCGTGATTAAATAAAATTTTGTTCATTGCTCTACCGTATTCGTGCTCTATTTCTTCGACTAAAGAACGAGTTGTTTCAGTATGTACCAAATTTTTCAAATTCTGCATCCGCAACACGGATCGATCGACGATTGATTTGGTATAAGACGACACTGGAAGGAGGGAAGGGGATGATTTCGGCATGCAGTCGATATAAAAATTATATTTCTAGCAAGTATGACACTAATGTTAATAATATGCCGTCGTTAAGGAATTGTCATCATACTAACAAGTTTCGCCTCAGTCTCCGACCGGAGCTTGCACGCAGCCCTAATCCGATTGGCGAAATGATACGGGTCTTCGGCAAGAAAATGCACATATATTCTGCAAACAATGATTCAAAATATTAATTGAAATATCTTCATTGGGGATTCAAATTATTAGAGAGGTACCTGGGCTTCATGACCTCGGTTGGTGTAGTCGTCAACGTCTTTGATTCAGCGATGGACTTCTTCGAGACAGATCCATTATCAATTTTAATCTTCCATAAAAATGCAGACCTATCATATCCAATCATATTCCCATCTGCCCAAAATCCGTCGACATACGTTCGACATGGCACATGGACAGACGCTTCCTGATAGCCTTGCTTCTGAGCTGAATGTACATCTTTTGCCCACGACGACGATGTAGTCTCTTTATCCATGTTTAACCATTCATCTACGACTCTAGTGTCGTACTCCGTATCGTCGAAGAATTCAAGCGGAATAAAATTATTCTTGGTCTCTGGATGTGCGACCATTTCCACGATTTAAGACTCAGTGTCAGTAACAAAGATGATTGATAAATTAATACCAATGCGGATCGTTAGTTTACATACCAATCGAAATATTAGCTTGCAGGAGAACATCGGCAATATGATGCTGCCTATAAAGTCTCTTTTTCCTTTCAATTTCTACCCTTCGCAAAGGCAGTCCCGGTTTGGCTTCGTAAGGTAATATGACCTTGGGTTCTACTGCCTTTTCAGGATTCGATTTCGGATTTGAGCCTAAATCATCCAGCGATTTTGATATATTATTTGTACTCGCTGCATTGTGTGCCTTCAGTTTTGCTTTGGGCAGAAATAATGCCGGTGTAGTGCTAATGTCTGGCAATGACGGCGTTTTAAATGGTAACGGACCGACTACCGCCGACCGATGAGACTGAGACAAGTTTGAAGATGCTGGGGAATGCAGAATGTAGTCTGAATAGACGCCTTTCTGTGAAGTTGAGTTGGAGTTTGTAGATATAGATTGAGGACGTGTAGGGGATGCTGATGGGGCTTTCTTGGAGGGTGAGTGGGGAGAGTCGGCCAGGGAGGGAGAGAGGAAGAGGGGTCTGCGTTTCCGTCCAGCAGTGGAATCTGCAGACATGGTTGAGGGAGGGGAGAGATGTCTCTCTGGCTCTCTGTGGATGTGTGAGATGTATGTTTGTGGTGTATGTTATGGTGCGAGGGGAACGGGACGCCCTCACTCGTCACTCTGGATATGCCGTTCGATCGGCAGCACCTGTGGAATCCGTCCGACAGCCGTATCCTGCGACGATATGACAGGACACTGACAGGACCCATTCTGGATGTACACTTTTCTCTCAGTTGCAAGAGCAATGCACATGCATTAGTGCTCGTCGTTCTTGCGGGGCATCTTTGCAGCAGAGGGTAATCACCTATGTGCATATCATTTGTGGTGACGGCGACACGGAGGACACGCTCCGATGCCAAACGAGGAAACAATCCATCGCAATCACACCAGCACAATCACACTCATGAATGTCGACTAGATTCAATCCCTGCCAGACACACTCCCTCTCAGAAGCCGTTTCTGTTTAAATTTTGTGAAGCTCTCTTTCATATTTATTATTGTATTGCTTAAATTTATTCCCTCTTGAAGTGACGCCCCCACGGCTTTAAACGTATTCCCATTTTCATTCAACCATCCCATGTCTTCGGATTCTCCTCCTCCGTCGCCATCGCCAAAGTGGTTTTACGCCACCGACATCCCCAAATACTATCCCAACGATACAAAGATAAAATCTCTTCCTTCCCAAAAGCAAAAACAACCACCCCAAGTATTTGAAGAATTCACGAAACGTCACTCTAAACAACTTGAAGAACTTTATCAAAAATTATCAGCATGGAGGGAGGCTACCGGGCAAACAACTCAAGTACTTCTTCAACAGTTCCAACAACAGCCGCAACAGCTTCCATCCGATATCGCGGATACTTTGCCGTCTCCGTCAACTATTTCACCTCCAGCCCGGCCTCTCTTGCCGCCTTTTAGCACAACCGCTCTTGTGAATGAGGATAACTTGTTTGAAGCCGATGTGAATCATATGCTGCTTTATCCCGTCTATTGGAAAGGCCCTGCTTATGAAGTTCGGTGTGTATGAACCGGAGAGAGCTGATTAATGGCACTGCAGCCTGACTTTCTTTGTCTTGTAGCCGTGGATTATGGTTCTTCCAGGCTCCTAGTGGCAAATGGTTACCATGTGATTACTCCTTATCCAAGCAATTGGAGGACGGATACAAGTAATAATCACTGCCTTTACTTTCCCCTCTAAGTTCTGCATTTCGTTAACACTTGCTATCTTCAGGAAAATTCAACCGTGGAAATTTGAACCGACACAACCTTCTGTTACCGAAACTTCCTCAGAAACATCTTCAGCTGACTCTGCAACCAGTAAGCCAGCCCAGAACGCAGAATTGCAGCAAAAGATTCCTCTTTTCGGACCGCATCTTGGGCAGATTGCACTCTACGTTGACTCGAATACCGCCTGGTTGCTCTCCGACACGGTACCTGCCAAAATCGCTCATGCCGTCCTTTCTACGTTTACTTCAGTCAAGTATGAAAGTCTTGGGGGGCAGAAAGTGATAAGAGGATACGAGGACATACCCAAAGCCACTCCAGCGAAGACAGCCAACAAAGAGAAGGAGAGGAGACGATCTAGCATCACCTCTGATAGTGCTAAGAGTGATGAACTGAAAGATAAAACACCCGGAATTGCCGAAGGAGGCTTGGTAGAAGAAGACGAAGACGAAGATGACCGACCTGTTGATCATTTAATTTTGGTTGTCCATGGGTAAGTGTCGATTGACTGCACTTGCCATCGCAGTCCTCCCTAATTGACATAACTCCGCCCAATTCAGAATTGGCCAAAAATTGAGCGAACGACTAGAAGCTGTATTTTTCCCAAATGGTATGTAATTTGGAACGGTTATTTACGTCAGAAATCGGGATAACATTGCTGTCATAGACGTTGCCAATTTAAGACGGGGTATTCGACGAGCTTGCGAATCTTTACTCTCCAATTCCGCTACGCCACAGGCACCAGTGGGTGGGTCATCTCTTCAACCCAGCGAAGAGGCGTCGACCCTTCCGACTGCCAGCAGTAAATCCCCACGAATTCAAGTACTACCTATTCAGTGGCGTCAACAAGTCCATTTCGCCGTTACCGCGGAATCTGTGTCGACATCCCTTTCAGCCCCAGTGGGTCCTCGATCCCGTGCACCGTCGGATGTTTCCGCTACATCCTTCTTCACGGCCTCTAATCCATCCCCTACGACACCAACTGATATTGACCTTGGCACGTCCATTCCGGAATCAGTTATTCCTCCATTAAATGTTCCGCCAATGGATGTTAACAACCCTACTCAACCGATTGTTGAGAAAAATGTGCCACCGCAAATGAGCGAAGAAGAAAGCAACAAACTTCCAGCGCTTGATGAAATTCTCTTAAATGGTGTATCTAATTTACGCACGATCGTCACCGACATAGTCCTTGACATTCTATTGTACATGACTCCCCGTTATAGACAAGAAATCATTACAACAGTTACAAATGAACTCAACCGTGTCTATAGACTTTTCATTTCTCGGAACCCAGGGTACAAAGGAACTGTCTCAATTTTTGCTCATTCCTTAGGAAGTGTCATATGCTTAGAAATTTTGAGTAACCAAAGAGATCTGAAAATGCCAGCGAAGCTAGATATTGAAAAGAGAGATGGTGAATATAGTAGTCTGAAAGTACTACAACAGTACGATTTATTACAGTCTTCTTCCAGCAGTATTTCCATGTCTACTCCTATTCCTAATTCCGGCTTAGCCTCCCTATCGGCTTCCGTGTCGCGTTCATCGAAATCGGGTTTGTTTCCACCGCCGAATGATATAGATGCGCTCGGTACAGGCTCCGGAAAAGGCAACGAAGCTCAAAAGGAAAAAGAGGAAGACGCTGTTACGGATGCTCAAGGCGTTGTATTCAATCAGCTTCGATTTGAAGTAGAGAACTACTTCGCAGTCGGATCTCCCTGCGGCTTGTTTCTATTGTTGCAGAATGAGCGATTACGGTGTCGATTGCCTTGTGAGTTACCTCAAGATTTGCTGTCGGATGAAGGTGTATTGAATGAATCACTTGGCGATTTAAGTTTGGATGATAGCAATGCAGACAGAAAAGCAAAAGTTGGCTTCTGGAGTAATCTCGGAAATTCAAATTCGAGGAATTCAACTAAAAATGAAGGCAGCGATAGATTTGGAGAACAAGAGCAAGTGCGCGGAACAAATTCAAACACTAAGACGAATAGTTCCCAAAAATCGAGGGACTTGTGGCGTGATACTCCAGTCCACGAAGAATGGACTACGAGTCCCTTCATCAAACGACCGAAAACTAAATATTTATATAATTTGTTTCATCCTAGTGATCCAGTTGCTTTCAGGATGGTGGGTTTAACTTCGATCCCTGTTTCCAATCCACCTTTCTGGATGTATCTTTCGTCCGCTTAAATTAACCTCTCTGCATTTCTTGATACCTGAAACAGGAACCTTTGGTCTCACGCCAGTTCGCTAATAATCAGCCGTATTCCATTCCTTACACCAAAGGCGGTCTCCGCGGACTTCATCAGAATATCACCGTAAACGTATCCTCGTTATCCACCCAAATCGTAGATAAATTTTTCGCCACCAGCACCAGCATCTTCAAAGCGACAGCCAGTTTGAATCCTTTCAAACCGACCGAAGACAGCTCATCTTCTTCCGCGCCTGTCGCAATCACCAATCAAGAAGGAACATCTGAACTTGTAGAAGGCGAAGAGAGAGAAAAAACCAAGATGGAAGGGGAATCATTTGATGATGGTGTCAAGAACCTGAATTCCCGATATCAACGTATTGATTTCAGTTTATTAGAAGGCGTTTTTGAGCATCCTTATATCGGAATCTTGAAGAGTCATATGGACTATTGGGCCGATGATGACATTGCATACTTTGTAGCCGGAGAGGTAGTGAAGGGCTTAAACATTCAATAACATACATCTGATATCTCAGGAATAAATAGGATTCGAATACGGAAAGCTTTGTAATGATCCAAATTGAGTTGTCACGATTTACGTCCTCTTTCATAAGTTGTTGGATTATGCGTGTATCTGGTTGTTTGAGTAAGGCAAGGTTAAGCAACAATGAGACATCAACAGATAGGCAGATTTTTAACCCTGTATGGATTGAATTTATTGTATGCCACTGTATTATTAACTACACCATTATGAATTCTTATTGTCCACATTACAACTGTCATGCGGCTAGGTATAGCAAAGAAATGCATAAATTTATTTCTAATAAACATTTATCGAAATATCTATATTATGTCGATGTATTCGATCTTAAAGATTTGTGAGACTTCATGTTCCCTTTCCGAATGATTGGCCTGTACTTTTGTGTGGTTGAAGAAACCATTGACGAAGAGCCGATATTGCCGAATGATGGCATTGCACGGGGTGAAGAAATCAGAGATGGAATTGCTTTTGACGAGGATAAACCAAGTCCTGATTCTAATCTGGGCATAGATTGTGATTTCGAGTCGCACAGTGGGGTTGAAGTTCGCCAATATGAGAATGAACATGACTGAATAAAGAGATGGGGAGTGTCGTTCGAAGAAATTGTTGGAGACGGATGGCGAGGAATCTTTGGTAGTTTTATCTGTTTGGATTGAGGAAACGAATCGTATGATTTGACTGATGAGCCTTGAGTTTGATACAAATTAAGACGTGAAGACGTTAGTGCCGCGGTGCTCGAGGATAATGCTGGAGAAATAAGTAGATCGTATTCGCTATCTGAATTATTTTCTTCCGCCATTCGAGGGGTGAAAACCGGAATAGAAGTCTCGTCGGCTGTCGATTCTCTTCTTACTTCTTCACTTTTGATCTCACTAGCTCTAGTCGAGAATTTTTGCACCGATGCATCTTCCCCTACCGTAGAATTCGACTTCTTTGCCGCATCAGTACAATCATTCATTTTCACCTTACTTCTTTTCGTTTTTTTCTTCCTCTTATCATGCAGTTTGTCTTTTTTTTTTGGTGCCTGTCGTTCTCCAGATACAATCTGTCCGTCCGCTGGAGCATATTCAATCCATGATTCTAAATCGCAACTCCAAAGATCATCATAGTTAACGGATGAGCTCCATCCTTCTATTGAAGTGTCGTAAGCTTTATGTGATGGAGTTGTACGTCGGTTTAGTGTCTCAAATAGCCTATATGAATCTGAAAGTGTAAACTTGGTTGATTGTTCACTGGATCTTGATAGCTGATCCTGTGTTGAGTAAATTATTGAACATTTGGGTTCTGCTGCTTCTGCATGACTTTCAGTTAATGTATCGTTTCGAGTTTGGGAAGGGCTGTGGGTCGGATCGTCATTCATGAAGAAGTTTATTCAAATAATTTTTTACGAATCTAAAAATATCTGTCGTTGCTTAACGGCATGTGAGACCTGAATTTGGAACTTTAATATGAATATTGGTGGATTAACCAACAATGTCTTTGAATAATAATTTCTGTTAGAGTTATGCCAATGGATCGGTGATAAAATTTACAGCGAAAACGGGTGCACTGTATGGCTCTTGCAGATGATAAAATGGTTTGGCTTACTCGGAAGATACCGCTTTCACATTAGAGGAAAACTGAAGGCTTGATTTTCATTCTCGACTCTCGAGTGCAAGTTGCACAATGAATGCACATTGAACTTATGGCTTCGTGATCGTTGTTCACTCCACCGGTCTCCAAAATATATTCTTCCATTGATTAATCTACTTCGTAGACGCATAATCTTCATTACATATTTTCAATATATACATATCATTTTCTGTTTCATATTGTAAGTTTTGAACAAATCTGCAACTATCTAAAATGATCAGCGATTGTAGCTTCCTTTAAGACGAAAATAGAATAGATATATAATTTTTATAATCAAAAACCCCCTCTTCTAAAGCCTGCGGTGCTACCTAATAAAGATATCTTTCAGTTGAATGACAATAAAAACTCGGAAAAGAACGTTCCGCATACTTGGTTAATCAAGTCTTCAACCTCTTCTTTGTCCATTCTCTTATCTGGATCGCCATACTCAGTTAACACTTTGAATAAGATTTCTGTTGAAATTTTACCAGTTGGGTGATCATCGTCTCCTTCATCAAATTTCTTGAAAGCTTGAAGCAAATCGGCTTTTGGAAGAGAGGACGTCACTTTTCGTGACATTGCTACGACGAAAGCTGATGGATGAATCGATATCATACAAGGAAAATCTGAATTAACATATACGCCATGAACCCGTATCTTAACACAGAACTCACATTCAAAATCAATTTCGTCGGCATTGCTAACAATTTCGTTCACCATGATTTCTAATTCTACTTTGCCAGCTCTTAGTCCGAGAGTTTGCATTAATAGGGCTAATTCGTCTTTGCTGTATATTCTTTAATTAGATTCTCAATAAGAAATTACGTATAGGCTTCTTCTTACCTAATAGTCCCGCCCCCATCCTTATCAACCAAAGAGAAAATTTCCCTGAACTCAACCAACTCCTCTGCGGCTATTCCCACTTTTTCCGCTAATGCTTGATCTTCTGCAGATAACTGAAGCAGTTTCTTTTCATTTCGGGTTGAAACATTAGGAGAGATGCTTGGGACAGTGAGATCATCTGTAGCCCTTTTGGCAAAGCTAACTGACAAACGCGGAGTCGCTGCAGATGACTTTGAGATGGACGCGGAAGATTTGGAGATGGAGGCAGAAGATTTGGAAAAAGACGTTGAGGATTTAAAGGTAGACCCAGACGACTTGGAAATAGACGGCCTAGCGGATTTAATCTTTTCAGAAGGCATAAATATCAGGATGGATTGAATGCAAAATAGTAGGATGTCCGGTGTATGTAGATGAAAGTGGCGATCTTCATGATAACAAGGTCGCGGTGAAAATGAACTCCCTCAATCTTTAGGTTCTCTGCCTCAGAGAACTATCGCGATTGATATTCAAACAGCACTGCCGGATTACAACCTACCCAGATTAAAGTTGGTTGTAAGACGACATATAGAATGCAGAGAATGACGAGGAAAGATTCCAAGGACGTAGCTGCTCCGAATCACGGGACGTGGTAACTGCTGCACTTATCTTTAACCGGAATTTGGTGTGAAATTTAACACAGGACGCATGCGTAGTGACTTACGTCAAGAAAATGCTCTGAAAAACTGGCAGCGACGAAGCGTGCAATGGCAACAAATGGAGGAAAGGATGGCGAAAAAGTTGAATAAAGTTGAATACTTCATTATTGTCTACTATATCGACTATTCACTAATAATTCATTACTTCTCAGGATCCTTCGCAACTTGTCATGTCTCGGATAGATGAATATCGAATGCTTGTTGAAGAAAGACAAGTAATTGAGGAAGCACGAATGTTGTCGGAAGGAAAATATAGCTTTCCGCAATGTGGGCTAAAAATTGGAAGTGATCTCGTTGGTTTGTCAATGATTACTCAAAAAACTGCACCTAGAGAGTAAGTTAGGGCGAGCGGTTTCAGGGAATTTATTGTTTTTGCCACTCATTGTGTCCACCTCATTTTAGGATCGAGCGCATTGCAACTGCAAGAGGGGAGAACACGTATGCCTGTTATAAACCCGTCCGACACATCACCATATGAATGACATTTAACAGACTTAGATCCGAAAGCCGAAAGGGAGAATCATATATGATTACTCGAAGGCAACAGCTCCAGGAAGCAATTTCGACTTTGGATCCGATGTATTTGGTATGCCAAAGCAAGCCTGGAATTATCCGTTTAGTCCTTCTGATCAGGTCGATGTCCTCAGGTCGATTCAGTCTCCAAGTTAGAAGTCGAAGGCCGGGGGATAACTGCTAAGGATACGCAAAGCCACGAGAATAATTTCGTACGGGTGAAAAGTACTGTAGAGGGAGAACAGGTCCTTTCGCGAAAGACCCCCTCTCAACACTCGAGGTAAGATAAGTGTCCTTTTCAGAGAGAACTATGGCGCCATCACTAATTGTCTGTGTTAATAAGGATATCAACAGATGTGAAACAAATAGAACCTTTTGAAGATAATTTGAATCCAAACCTTCATTCCAATACAGAAACGACTCCGAGAAGCGAAGCATCTGGAACTGCTCATCAGAATGAACTTGTTCGATATATTGGACCCTACCTACAGCAGTCAACAGATATATGCTTCTTCAATAATAAGACGAACGATATGTCAATGGCCAACTTCAGGATTCATAACCGTGGATCCACCGCTGTACATTTTGAATGGAGGAAAAAGATCATGGCCAATCCTTTGAATGTAAGAGTAGCTTTGCATTCAAATGTTCTCCGTAAAAACAAAAATGCAACTTTTGCTCACTTTTTGTTCTGTTATAGGTGAAAACTTCCCGAAATTCCATCCAACGGTTTTACTTTTACAATAAGAAAGGTTTAGTATTGCCGGGTGAAACCATTGATTTTCAAATTATCTATAAATCTTCAAAACCAGGGGTAGGAGGCGACATACGCGGTTCAGGATTTGAATGTATCTTTTAACAGGGTGCTTTTCTAATTAGATGTTTTCAGAAATATGGGAACTCGATACAGCCCCGAAGATGCCGCCAGGATGTAAGGGTATCCAAGTCAAATTTGAGGTGAGAAGCTAATTGGAGAGCTGCAGAGTGTAAACTAAAAGTTTCCTATATAGGGCATCACCTTGGAAACAGATGAGGTCGAAGCTGCTCGAAAAAGGATCAGAGATGCCTTTTTGCGGCGAGAGTAAGAGACTATTCTATTGATATTACAACTTTTTTCCTTTCTCATGGATAGTTCCACAGAGCCACCAATGTGGCAACAGAAATCATAGATAATTTATTCAAATGTGTATGGCACAAGGTTGAATTTAATGCAAATAACCGCCATGTCAACAACGATGAAGCCGAAATGTTCAAGATGATGAATCAGAAGTTACACGTTCGCAGATTTCCTTCGAAGCATCGAGGTACAATATTCTGACAAACCCGACACAATAGCTGCGGTATTCTCGTAATACGCTCTCGGCATTCGAACAGCTGGCAGGTGATGTTTTCCGTATATTGCATATACCACCGGAACTGTCAATTTGGGACAAATCGGTCATAAGTCTGAATCAATTGATATTATCAATACCGGATTCTTCTGTCCGGTCCGAATGTCTGAAGCGACTGAATATGGGCATAAAATCATCGTTTTTGCCACCAGTACAGACAGTAACTTCTCTTTTGTACATCACAGGGTAAAGCCATTTTCTTCAGTTGTGGATTCTTAATCAATGTGTTGATCAAATCTAGCAGGTACGATGTTTTGACCGATTTAGCAGATAAAGTTGCCGACGCTTCTGAACGAATTAGAACCGATTTGAATTTACCACTCTTGGTGTGTTAGTCAACTCAAGTGGAGATACTAGGACATTAGCTCACAACTACTGTTAGCGCGGATGCACACAGAAATTCACAGATTTGGAAAAGGAATGGAAAGAGGATTCGGGTATCACGGGGGAAGGTGTAAAATTCTTGTGTTCAAATTCAATTAAGGGTACTGATACATTTCCAGCCGCTAGCAAAAGTGTCGATTCAAAAAAACTGCCAACAAGCAGTATACCTCATCCGACATCTGTAGAGAGTAAGCAAAAGTCACAAGCGAGTTTACTGGTATTTATTTCAAGTCAAGAATGCGATGTGGTCGTCATTACTAATGCTCACTACGAATAGCCGGTGATACCTAAAGATGCGACAAAATCCAAAACGGCCGTTTCTTCAAGACAGTCTTCTTTGAAGGCCGTTGTGAAAGGTCTGTATTTGGTTGTTTTGAACCCAGCCCAAGATGTTGTCTAATGGTGAACTTAACAGAGGAGGACATCTCGAGTCTTCCTTCAAGAGAATCTCCAACCAAAAAATTGACGGTATGTCAGATCAACGAATGGAATGAAGTATCTATTCAAAAAATTAACAATCCATCTTTTAGGATTTACCCGAAACATGGTCGGAAGACCGGAAAGCAATGGAATCACTATACTTGAGACAATTTCAAGATACGGTATGACCTCTGTTGACTTTGAATCCCTGACTCCAAGAACCGTAGTTTAAGTTGAATCATCTTAGGTGTACAAATTGACGGATAAGGCGGTCGATAGAATGCATAACTTATTCGGAGAAATTAGACAGGAAATATGAGCCCTCGGGAAGCATAGTGTCATTTCACGATATGCATATTATTTTATTCTGTACAAAGGTTGCTAAAATTAAACTGCATTATCTTGATACAAAGTTTATATTGAAGAAGTGTCCGGAGTCACCAATTTTATCTTACTTATCTCGTCAGCAAACAACTTCTGCACAACTGGGTCGAAATCCCGCCGAGCATTGGTCAGAACTTTCTGTAATTTGGCATCAATTTTAAGAATCAAATCTGAATATTTGGCCATTGAGTCTGGGTCTATTGATTTGTGTGATGCCATCAACTCTGATATTTTTATATATATGTCCGAAAGAGTATCAGTCAAGTCGTGAAATACGTCCGGAGCGCATAATTCGAAAGGAACATTTGGTGTCTCCAGATATTGATATACTCCCGTCTGTTCGAATGAAATTTGAAACGAAGATGACTTATCCGGGGAAGTGGAATTCTTTGATGGCAACGCTTTCTTAAACATTCGTTTCTACATATGATTTTGTTAGCAAGCAAACTCCTCGGTAGCGAAAGGACGTCAAGTAGTACCAGTGTATTCTCTCTAGTAATTTCATACTCGTATTCCAGCAATAACGTAAACAATGACCTTGCATAACTCAGAGGGTCTGGTATATCCAATAGTGGAGCTGATGTTTGGGAATGTGATATTAAGACATATTTAGTGCAACGCCCTTTTATGTTGGAAGACTATGAGCGTCCATACCTAAACTAACTCCAAGCCAAAACAAATGAACGATTCTTTATGTGAAACGAGAATTTTAATAAAACGAGAGTGAAACCATGTTACTAACTGTTGAGCTGTTTCTTTCCTCATTTGGTCTTGATATCTCTCACGTAGTTCTTGATACAAAATGATACAAAAGAAAATATACCTTTTCCTCGCTTTCGCGGCATCAGAATAACCTTTCGCTACTTGTTTAGGATCAATTGTAACAGTTCTAAAGTAATTAGTCCGTCCCTTAATAGTCCTTCGGATGTTCTCAAGAGCTGTCAAGCGAGCTGTGAGGAAACGGGTGAGACGGAAGCGCACAAGAAGCAATGCATAGTGGCATATGTATAACTTGAGTCATGTGTTACCTTGTACTGTCTCGTGGATATGTGCTTCCTGGCTATCCTTTTCTTTCGATGACATTTTTCTGTGTATTTCGGAATCCTCCCGGCCAGAAAACGCGAAGGCATACTTCCTAGTTCCTTGTGTGTAGCCAGCAACCGTCAAGCCAGTCAAGTGAGAGCCAACTTGTCAGATCGACGTGCATGTTTGCATTTATTGAATATTCATATTGATATATTTATACTTTAGTTAACATGATGCATATTACTTGATTCAAAGTCAATATGAACATAAATACGAAATGGAAATTTTGCGCAGTTACCGTAAAACTGCATGCCAAAGCACACGACTTGACATCGCGCAACACCGGAAGAACACCATATATTAGTTATTTCAAATCAGTGTCTAATTCAATAAGTATCCAATCTCTAATTTCTTCTTATTAACGTCTGATGGTGGCTTCTGCTGCAGTTCCGTATCTGGTATTCTCGGGTTTTCGACCGAATGGACCCCATTCACTCCTTCAGTCGACTGGCCTCTGTAACTTAAGTTCAACGGCACACCAAAAGTTCCCCCAATTCTAGCATCAGCATGTGGTGACAAGTGTTGATGAGAGTTTGTTTGCGGAGCATACGGCATCAGGGTCGAGCGATAACCATCCATCGATCCCGGAAGCAAAGCGGGAGATGCGAGCAATGATAACTGGGACATTGCTGTCCCAGGATTTGGAGGATGACAATTCAAATTTGTGCCGGGCAATGGTTTTGATATATTTGGGTAAGGTTTATGGCGTTGCGTATAGCCGATAGATCGAGGAGGTCGGAATGATTTGCCCAAATTATGCGGATGTTGCGCTAATTGATTTGCAACTTTAGGACGGAAAGATGGATCAATATTGAAGCGGTGCGACTCCATTGGTGTAGTGATATAATTGGGGGTGATATGAAGAGATATATCCGGCATAGTCTCTTGGGAACCGAATGAAAGACGGTCGGGGGATGGTAGGGACGGTGTTTGGCTAATAGGAGACATTTGATAATTCTGATCTTGTGAAATCATAGAATTGTTCGTCTTGTGATCTTCATGGGCTAAGGAAACCAATGCTCGAGTGGTGGATGAAAATGACGACGGTACGTAAGAGGGAGTCTGAATCGAAAGTGATGGTCGCCGACTTATTGTTCCAGGAAGAATAGCCTGTGAAGCCGCCGAGTTTTGGGATTCGCTCACCTTTGGAGCACCATTGTGAACTTGATTTCTTGCTTGATGATATCGATTCGGATGAGAATAAGATTCAGGTTCTGTTTTTACTACAATATTTGATATGGGACTAGAGGATACGAAAGCTTCAGGGAAAAGCTGGGGTAGCTGCTGCGAAAGTTCCAGTTTCGGATATGTCCCCTCTTGAATCTTTAAGGCACTAAAAGTGATGGTAGGCTTCGGCAAACGATCGAAAACTTCCAATTGAGAGGGATTGAGGTAGTCCATATAATAGTAAACCAAGTGATATTTCTTGCCAAAGACCGACTCCGTGACTAGTGTTTTTTTGATGAAGAGTTGTTGCATATTTCCGCCTTCTCCTGACGTGCTTCGAAATTGCCGTTGTGTGGACACTTCCTTATAAACTAGAAAGGCACCACTCACCCTTCCGGCGCTCCATCTGAACTATCCTTTAGTATAATGCCACAATAAAGCCAATATTAATCAGAGAAGTACATACGAGAACCCATCAGTCCATCTCTTAATCCTGTTGATTTATAATGTCCAAGTAAGCCAATGAGACTCCAGTCATCTTCCTCAGTTAGATATAACTCAGACAACACAGACCTTGATTCTGTTTCTTCATAGATGAAGCAGGTACCAGGTTCAATTATTTTTTGCGATGATTCAGATAGCCTAGTTTTGATGCGTTTCACAATCCCGATGCGAGACGCCTCAATAAGCAACAATCCGTCTATCACAGTGTCGATTTTGAAGCGAAGAGCATGTCCACAATCCATATTATCAGTGCGGATAACAGGCGGATCGTCAATCAAAGACCAGTATATTGAGACAATAAATGTGTGGACTTTAAGTTTAAGAGATTGTGATTTTGCGGTGAGGGGTTCAAACAGGGTTTCTCACACGGTGACACGATTGCTGAGAGAAGTGTCACGTTGCAATGTGAGACAGATCAAAGATTAACTCAAAACTTTAAACAGCTGCAATTGTTTGTTTGCCGGTGATCGGCATGATCGGATAGACATACGTAGTTTAGTTCGGGCAGTCATGGACAAAGTGTAACACAACTCAAAAATGGATGACGAATTCACTTAGGCTAATTGCTAAATGAAAGAGGTAAACATTAGATAAAAAGGCCACGACGACGGCAGGTAAGATGGATTCCAGCATAACTTGCGAACTGACTAACCAAAATTGAATGGCTGCGATACGGTAATACATTATAGTCTAGAAAGGACTCCCTAAGATTAATAGATGATCATTGGCATCGGTAAAAAGGATTAATCTACGAATACATGTAGACAACATAGCAAAAGCACCATGCGGGACAGGCTGACGTCACTAGGAGTAGCAGGAATTCCAAATTCTAGTTTTGTCAAGGGGCGATCAATAATTTATTATTTGAATTACAATATACAAATCTTTGATATTTCTGCGATTTCTGCATAGATTTCTAATCGTCCTGTGCAAAAATTATGTGGATAAATTTTTCACCAACCACCTATTTTCTGAAGTACTTCTATTTTGTCTTTCTCACCTGCGTCGTCCCAGTTCTCAAATATTGAAACCACCTCAGGGGACAAATCTGATTTCAACATAACCAATCCAGCTCTATAATAAAGTAAATGTTTCAAGAATTAAAATCCGAAACAGTACATGAGATAGTATTTTGGCTAATAGCAGTATCACTCACCTGAAAAGAAACCAATTCATGATAACTCTATTTTCATCTGTCCGTACTTCAATGTATTTAGCACAATTCGATATATATTTTGAGCTGGTTATTTCCTCCTTTATTTTCATAATTCGATTTTCAATACATCCCAAGGAACTAACTTCCCATCAGGAATGGCTACGTCGCGGACGGATGCACCGGGCTCGAGGGCTGGATTGTATTTGTGCATAAAATACTGGGTCACTCCATTTAAAAAGGATGCAACAAAATGATTATATTCTATTTCCAGCAAGGGATGGGTCCAAATTGAAAATTCTGGGTTCGCACTGTTTCCCGGTATAAGGTTTGGCATGGGATGACGTATAGCCGTTTCGAGGACATAGTGCGATTTGTCCCAATATTTGAAAGCAAGCCTTAAAGTTCTGTCTTCTATGTTTGCAATGCTGCAGAGACGCTTTGTAGTGAGTAATTTAGCATTTTCGGGAAGCTTAGTGTCTTCAGGGATTAAGTCTGTCGGGTACGGAATTTGGAAAATATCATCGCAAGCCGAGTTGAGAGATTTTGACGAAGAACAGAACCTACACACTTCTGCGGGGGATTTTAGCGAATTGAGAACCTTTTTCATAAATGGTCGATTGTCTATAATTGACTCCGATTGACCACCTGCCATCTTTGGCTCTGAATCTGGCGTTGGTGCACTGGTTTGCTCGCCAATGATGCTTTGGGTTGAACGCCCTGCTTGATACATGAACTTTACTTCGGTTACATCGTGAATTATTGCTTTTTGGGATCCAAGCTGTGGAGTGATGAGTATTGAGGATATTAAATATTCACCGGCGGATAGAAAGGTCGGAGGGGTGAAAGTGATGGTGTATTCATGTCCCGAGGCAACCGGTCTGTTGAAACCTCCAATGACAGCGATATTGCCAATGATATTGTACTTCTTTCCGAATTTTCCGTTTTCGATCTGAAATAAGCTGACATCTATAACGCTATTCTCGACATTGGCGGCACTACCGGTCTGAAAAGAGATTCTAATTTCTTCAGTTCCTTCGAAAGTAGGTTTGCTGATGGTATATGCAATGAAGCACTTGCCCGAGATTAACTAGTCAGATGAAATTGTGTAGGGCTCGACGTAGAGTGCAGTGCGTGAACATACAAAAATACATGAAAACGGTATAGGGTTGTTCCCATGGTTGATGTTTTATTAGACAATCGCAGTTTTATGTTGCAAACATTGACTGCTTTTATACATAAATATCGTAAATTCTTGACCAATCATAATTTTTTTTGTATTTGGCCAAGACAAGTACTACACAAAGAACATATTGCAATTCTTGGCTGAGGTTATATGACAGTGGCCTCTCTTTATATTACTTAATCTCCTTCGATTTACCAAACTTCAAAAATTGCAGAGTCGATAGAGCAGTGCATGTCCACCGGCACTTTATTTTTTGTTTGGGACCCGGCTTCTTTGCTTGCCTTGTCTCAATTGACAATATGAACCGATAATTTTCATCTCAGGATTACCAAACGAGTGTTATATACAAGGGAGGAGAAGTTCAATGAATTCGAACCTATCCTACATACTAATGCGATTGTATCAAAACACGGCCAGACTATAGGGATTTCAATTGAAGGGTAATTGAAAGTTCATCTGCCTGTTTCTCAAAAGATTATAAAAAAGTAGATTTCCATCGGGTAAGAATATATCGGTGATTATTCCTGGATTGTAAACCAATTTCAAATAATGAAGGTATTTGGAAATGCCGCGCGATTAATTATTTACTTTACAACAAAGTAGACAATTAGCACTTTTTCGTTAATGTTCAAAATGCCGCCGTAATATTGAATCTAAGTTTATGATCTGCTATTGGTTATAGTGAAATCCGAATCTGAATTGGAAGTGTGTCGATGCCGTGTCGCTCGTGGAATGAGGGCCCGGGTTCCTCTCATGGCCAATCTCAGCGTGTCCACATACATAAACTATTTTGCTCCATAACCTTTCTGATTTAAGTTCCGCTTTACAAATCCAACAGTATGGCACTTCCAAAACATTTGCAGAATGCATTTGCACCCGATGAAGTAGAGTTTATAGCGGGTAATACGAAAATCACCATAGAGCCTTTGGTGAGGCTACCCGAAATCGACCTGATGTGTGTGAGTATTCCCTTTTCAGTCAATTAGTCCCTACGTTCAGACATACAGATGAACACTAAGGTTAAGAGTTATGAGTTCAGACATTAATGCTTCTTCAAAATGAGTAACTCTCACGATTTATCAATGTAGGGAACCTTTGGACCATTCATTCCGCCGCGAAAAGTACAAGTTCCGCTATGGTTAGCAGTACAGATGAAAAAACGACATCATTGTAACATAGATCCCCCAAAATGGTTAACGACAGGTAATTAACCCTTTCATCCCTTATGACATCCGGGGCTTCTTTCTCGTCCCAATGCCGTTGTCCACAATAGTAACGTGTTTTGTTTTATGTTTCTGCCTGTTCGTGGTGGGAAATTCACATTGGGCATAACAGAAAATCTTCGAAAATGTATACAAGCAGAAAAAGATGAGGAAACATTCAGCGCATTGCCGTATCATTACATGGAGATATCAAAAATGCTATTGGAGGTGTAAGTATACTAACCTTGGACCATGTCTTGGCCGGATGGTTCGATGGATTCATTCTGTGTACTCTGGTTGATTACAATAATTACCTATGAAAGTCTATAATTAACATATAATATTGTTTTTTATATTCATTGTAACTACGAAATAGTGCGGAAGACAATATTCGCGATGTGAATACTGTGAAATACCTGTTAAAGGATTTACGAGAGCAGAGGCAGGAGAAAGCAAGAAAAGGTCTCGAATATCTTAATATAAGTAATTTAGAGGTAACGTCATTTCATCTGTCTTGTTGTTTCTGTCCTTTGTTAGCAGCCACGGCGAATCTGTGACCTTGCGATATTCCCGCTCCATGCTGTTAATGTTAATGCTCGACACTAACGATTTTTGTGTCTTAGGTGGACAACTTATCATTCATGGAAATAAACGAGATACTGCCATTCATTGCGTCTGCCATGGACGAATTGCGTAAAATGGAAGACATCCGAAAAGATTCTGAAAATCAATCTCAATATACTGTCACCCAAGAGTCTGGGCAGGCCACCGGAGATTGGGAATTGGATGTAGAGTAGATTCTCAAGCAGACAGATAACTTTATCCGCCAATATATTAAGTGTATATATATACATGTAAATTCCAATTCAAACCGAGACATTCTTACGTACATTCCGTTCCAAACCAACTGAAATCGTCCATGTTTTTAAAACGAGATGAAACGTCGATCCAAGTTGCCTTACATGCCGTCCGGATGAGAACTAGAAATTGATTTAGTTTTTCGTGGGAAGGATTGATATCCTTAGTACATTACATCTATCATGATCCTGATATCATAAATCATTTCACTGCACCGAGATTTCAGTTAGTACAGTCGAAAGGTCCGTCGTTTTATGAAGATAGTCTTAGACACACCTTCAATATCGGTTCAACTTGAACATAATCATCGTTGCTATACATCCGAATTCTAAGATCGCAGGAAGAGCCCTGAAAGAAAGCTTCATTAATCAGATGCGGAATAGGGGTTCGAGCGAACCTACACCAACCGAAAGATCGATGGCATTAGAACACATACCCGAAGAATATGAAGATGTACCAGTAAGTAACGTAGTGCAACATTTCATTCATGAAGTAACATGATAGCAAAGCAGCGATACTATGAGTTACAATATCTGAAACGAAGTTAAGGACGACATCATGAATTACCAGCACATTATGTTGACTGAAGGGAAATTTCAGGGTAACAAGAAAGGATACGAATAAAGTTGAGGCTGTGATTGAACATTGTAAATCCTGAAAGGAAACCAAAGAGTCCGATGCACAAGCATGCAATTGTTAAACCGAGGCACGTCGACAAACTGTTTGTATGCGATTCGTCGTATTTGAGCGGCCCGAAATATGTTCGAAAGACGGCAGAAGAGAAAATAAGTTTGTATGTATGATGTAGTTCGTCAATACGATATGACAATTTTCGGTTTGAATTAAATTTTGATCTAACTAAAACTTACGATGTGTCGAATTCGCGGTACATAGACATATCGTAAGACATCGGCAGGGCAGCTAGAATGTTGGATTCCTAATTGTAAGTGAGAAAGAAGAAAGCATTTGGAGACATGATAAGAGTATCAGCATATTGCAAAATCAAATTAGGCAAATCCAGTATAAACATTTATGTTTTAATTCTCTTCAATCCTAAGCACTTGTATCCTTAGCATGTGTCGAGCATTTTCTGATAAAGTACAACAGTCGACGAATAAGTATTAAGAACCAAAACGGATCAACTTTTCAAAAGCAAACTTTGCACGAGCGATGTGCGCACTTATGAGGACTCCGTCGGACCCTTGCTAAAAGTGGATGATACCTTTGTCAGGACCACCATAATGGCAGTGATCAGATGCGCAACGGTTGCCAAGAATCGAAGCGGAATCAAGACGGAGGAGCTAGTCGCCATCATGTTTAAGTAGTATCCAGAGACGGTCAATATGATTTAGGAACTAAACGGTATGCAACTTTGTATGATTGTGATCTTCCAAACGATTTGTTGGGCTTGAACAATTCTTTCGAGGAGAGGACAACGTTGTCCGTGTTGAGCAGATATATAATTTTATTGCGATCCACAATTTCCTGCTGTCCAACACTAGCCTTTGGTTTTTGTAGATGAATTACATATAGTGATAGTTGTAATTTGTTACAATCTGACCAGAGGGAATTCATTCCTTTTTGGTTTGAGCTCTGCTGGCCCCAAGCGTTTTGACTTGCTGGGATGAGTGCACAGTCGTCGGTTCAGGAAGATACAGTAGATCGGATGACTTTGGAGGGAACATGGCACTTACAGTTGCATGTCAGGATAAGCGATAGGATTCCACTCTGCGACTGCAACACATTGAAATTTGAAAAGTGGTCGCGACAATCCATGACAATTGAAAAGATGCGAGGATTTGCCACGTAGCTGTTCCCTCTGGCGATGTGACTTTGACGCACATTCCGCTTTTGCTTTTTTCCATTCTTTTCCATCCCGTTCCTCCCTCACATTCCATCCTCACTCCAGGCCATCCCTCGGCATCCACATCCCCTGCATAGGTTGATTCAAAATCCGTTGATACTTTACCTTCTCAAGTGCAAAACTTCCCGCTTCCCTTTCGCCTACACACAACCGCGTAAACAAACAAACACAGTCCACTAACCCCCACATCTCAAACGAAGGAAATCATGAAGTTCTCCATCGTCGCTATCCTCTCCCTCCTGGCCACCGCTACCGCTGAAGTTTACTTCCACGAAACCTTCTCCGATGGTGACAAGTGGTCTTCTCGATGGGTCCAAAGCAAGCACAAGGATGATTATGGAAAGTTTGTGCTGTCTAGTGGAAAATTCTTTGCTGACAAGAAGCAAGCCGCCGGATTGAAAACTTCGCAAGATGCCAAATTTTATTCCCTTACTGCCCCTTTCACAAAAGAATTCAAGAACGACAAAAAGAAAACTCTTGTTCTCCAATTCACAGCAAAGAATGAACAGGTTAGTAGGCCCACAGCCTTCACAGCAAAGTAACGCTATCATGAGTATACTTACACTGTAATACTTAAGGGCATAGATTGTGGAGGAGGCTATATCAAGTTATTGCCACCTGGTGTTGATGTTGAAAATTTTAATGGTTTGTTGTTCCGCCCACATTCTCTGGCAGTTTCCGTTTCTAATTTGTGCATCTCAGGAGAAACCCCCTACAACATTATGTTTGGTCCAGACATCTGCGGTGTAAGTTGAATGAAACTTTGATAATTCCCTATTGATCTCGGACTAACCCAATCCCCTTAGAGTACCAGAATACGTGGAATATTTTGACCCATTTAAATGGACGCAGATTTCTTAACCCCCTTTACAGAAAGTACATGCCATTTTCCATTACAAAGATGAAAATAAACTCACGAAGAAGAATATCAATGCCCCTCACGATGAGCTTACTCATTTGTATCAACTGGTCGTCAAGCCTGATCAAGTATGTATCTCAATCTGAATTTGGGACTGCCCGGCATTCTCTTAACCTTCACTTCTTTTAGACTTACAGCGTAAAAGTTGATGATCAGGTTGAAGCTTCCGGTACTCTGACCGACGATTGGGATTTCCTTCCACCCAAAAAGATTAAGGATCCTGAAGCTAAGAAACCGAAAGACTGGGATGACCGCGCAATGATTCCTGTAAGTATGATCCCAAAATTCATTTGAAAATCTTATTTTTTGACATATTCTATGTTATAGGATCCGGAAGATAAAAAGCCTGAAGATTATGAATCTATTCCTGAACTGATTTCAGATCCCGATGCCAAGAAACCAGACGACTGGGATGATGAGATGGACGGAGAGTGGGAAGCCCCAAAGATCAAGAACCCCGAATACAAAGGAGAATGGAAGCAAAAGGAAATTCCCAATCCTAAATACAAGGGTGCCGTAAGTTGAATTGAACTGTCTTGCAATGTCTCGATTCAATGCTTAATTTAAATTTTTTGGATTTATGCAGTGGACGGCTCCGGAAATCGATAACGTATGCAATTTTTTTTTTATTTATGTTTGAAAAATACTCCCTGACTCGTTTTATTATGTTGAATAGCCCGAGTACAAAGCTGATCCAACATTACATGTCTTCCAATCTGCCCATGTCGGTTTCGACTTATGGCAAGTCAAAGCTGGTACTATTTTCGACGACATTCTCGTGACAGACGATGTAGAGTTTGCCAACAAAGAGGCTGAGAAGATTTTAAAGCGTGCCGAGGCTGAAAAGAAAGAAAAGGATAAGTTTGATGAAGCTGAACGTAAAAAAGCCGAAGAAAAACGAAAACAGGAAGAAGAAGAAAGGAAGAAGAAGGAAGAAGCTGAGAAAAAGAACAAGGAGGAGGAAGAAGAAACAGAAGAGAAGGAAGAAAAAGAAGAGAAGAAAGACGAATCCGAAGAAGAGGAGAAAGAAGACGTGGAAGAAGAGAACCAACGTGAAGAACTTTAGATGTCGTTTATTATCGAATTATTTAGAGTTCCCACAAAGAAAAGAATAAAGAACTGATAAACCTTTTTTGCTGTAACCTTTGCTATTAGTCCTCCCAATTTTTTTAGATACGTTCACCTACATGTGAGTTGGTGTGTATTTGGCCACCGCATAGTAGTATGCCCAGCACAGGAGGGGCGGAGCGGCGACTTGAGATGAGAAGAAACGAGGGACCTGGAAACCCAAATCCGATAATTACAAAGTAGTTGTATCTGTATTAAATCATCCATATTTTGATATAGGATGGAAGCGCGACTGCAACAGTCGATCAGCTAGTTGGGTCCTCAATGCTCTCAGTTCGCCTTATTCATGTCATCGGACTCGGCAAGTCTCGCAATGCCCTTATCTTCGACATCAGCGGCCTGTTACAAAAATGTTAGTATCGCAATTATTGTAGAAATAGGTCACCTAAATAAAATGGGATGTGGTGGAGGGCATGATGTGTGGTGAATGGACATGGAAAATGAAAGCGAGCAGGCACCAGGAAACCAGGATACGCTGGTTCGACCGTTCCACAAGTTGCAGCGACATATATCCAACTATTTATTGACTCAGTCACTTCATCATGTTGAATGGAACCCACGATATCGATGCTGATTCATTCAACACTCCGCCTCGACGAATTACCCAGATTCAGGACACCACTCCCGCTGCGTTGTCGCCGTCATCAACACCGTTTTTATCTCGTCTATCGGAAAAACAACTGCTTCATAGACTAAAGGATGCGCTAAGACTTATAAAAGAAAAGGACAGAGGTACGATCTAGAATTATGGTTCCATAGTAAAGCCTTTATTCCATAGTTGGAGTCCATGGTCGTATGGACTAACAAAATCGCGTTCTCATCATTTCTCATCGCTTGTTTTCGAATTTCCGAATGCTAAAACCCGGATAGATCTTGTATTGGCGGCTGAAATAGGAAAGAGTTTATTACAGAGTAATGAAACATTGAAATTAGAATTTGAAAGATTATCGATCGAACTAGCAAACACCCAACAACAGTCGATACAGGAACAACAAGCATCACCTCCTTCCCAGCCTCTGTCCGCGTCGTTGCTTACGGGGCCTGATGCTGAAGTTCCTATTAAAAAATACGAGGAAGAACGACTAAAATTATCGAAACAACTGGCTGATGTTGAACGACATAATGCGGAGTTAGAAGCTCGTTTAGATACCGCCATTCGGTCTCATGATGAGCTGGAAAAGGCGACGTCTCGTCGAGTCGCATCGTTGGAGAGTAAAAATGAATCACAAGTTCTGGAAATAGAATCTTGGAAGAAAAAATGTGATGAATTGGAAGATTCGAATAGACGATTGGCCTCTGAGAAAGTAGAGTTGGTGAAATCTCGAAACGTTGCTGTTGGGTCTTCAGAACAAATGCAAGAGTTGCAAGGTGAGATTTATAGATTGCAAGATGAAATGAGGTTACATAATGCTCAGAAGTATGAGTTGGAACAAATGATTTCGTCTTTACACGAAGAACTACGACTTCAAGAATCGCACACTAAAGAATTGGAAAGTCAACTCGAGGAGTTTTCAATCATCAAGTCTTCGTACGACATTGCAACCGTCCAAATCGACACTCTCACCATGGACCTTGAATCTGCGCAGGATACCATCCGTCATCTCGAAACGCAACTGGCTAATTTCATTCCCAAATACACTGATGGCCCCGTTGATCGTGGCTCCAAAACGCTTTTTAGCGAAGTAGAAGATCGGAGGGCGGAATTGGAGAATAAACAAAAGACGTTACTAGCCAAACATAAGAATCTGCTACAAGTGCATTCGATTCAGAGCAACAGAATGAGAAAACATATTGATCGATTGACAATGCTGAGCGGCTCGTCGGCTTCAGATGAGTCTAGGATACAAAGGTTAGAACAGGCGTTGAGTCAATTACAAAGCGAGAATAAAGAGTTGCAGTACAAATTGTCACAATTCGAAAAAGTCGATTACAACGATTCGCTTCTAGACTTGTCGTCACTCAGTGCATTGAATTCCTCGACCTCTTCTACGACGACATTAAATCCTTCGAAAGCTAATATAACCGAGGTGATTGAGTGTTTGCAACTTAGAGTGCAGCAGTTATCTTCTGAATCGGAGAAACTGAAAAAGGAGTTACGAACAAGTCAAATGATACGGTTATCCGAGACAGAAAAATTACGCGTCACAGAGACCAAGTTGTGTCAAATTGAAGTCAAATTGACAGAATCCGAAAAAATGAATGCAAAATTGCAGTTTGAATTGGACGAATTTAAGTTGCAGAGTAGGGTTGCCCGGAGTGACCTTGAATTAGAGAGCGCTAATGGATTGGAGAAGACAGGGAACGAAGCAGTAGTGGCGGACAAGGGCGACAACTCGGACTCCGATAGTAACCAGGTCTCATCTCCCGCTCAAGACTTAGGATCAAACGGGACCTCGACATCGGCATTTTCTGCTTCTATTCGAACCAAAACCAACGAACCGGAAGGAAATACAAAATCCATCGACATCAATAATTCAAAGCCATCCAGGGACATCCCCGTATTAAAGCAATCTAATACAAAACCAAGCAACAACAAGATCCGTCTTTCATCTTCATCCACTCTCAAACTCCCACCATTATCTTTAAACATTCCCATTCCGAATGCTCAAAATTCTCAAAAACCAGGCAACTCCTCTATCCTCCCCGCCCAACCCGACACAGCAGTCTCATCCAATCCATCATCTACTTCCCCGACCTCATCTTCCTCCTCATCTTCTTGTTCTTCTTCTTCTACCCTTCCCGACACATCTCTGTCTAATCCAAACTCAACAGTTCAATCCACGACAACGTCCCAACAAAATCCAACGACGAAACAATCTAAACAACCCAAACAAATTTTTATCAAACGCAATCATTTTGCCATCAACCCCGACGAAAATGACGATGGAAACGGTAACGGGACCAATGGAATCAAAAAATCAAGACAACAAGTCGACGGTGTAAGCGAATGTGCTCAACAGTAAATAAAATTCAGATGTGTGTGTGTTGTAAATACCAAGCAAACTGTACGTCAAAAATGATGTTATAATCCGTGGAAAATAGAAACCTGGGTAACTGAAATTATCGAAATAACCGAAAATAAAAGATTTTGATGGGATGTGTGCTCTTATAATCTTATTAATCTAGCAAGAAAACATGATCTCGCGGGTTTCTGAGTCGTGATACTTTTTGAGATTTTTAAGACAATGATAAAGTGTTATGTGTTTAGCTTTATTATTAGTTACTGTATACATTCGCCGAATGGTGTGTTATTTTTGCTTTTTTAAATATTTAAGAAAATGAAGTATAGTAAATCTCAGTTTATCCGAATTCATCCTGATCAATTGTAAAAGGAGACTCTTCGAAAATTGACATTGTATGTGGAAAAAATAATAAACTAGTCTAGGACTAGTAATTCTCTTTTGCCTCTTTGGCTAATACTTCCCCTTCCTTTTTGACTACCCCCATATGTAATATTCTGTCGCCGGCCATCGCCACGGGATTGGAAGAACGTCCGATAGTCTTATTACAAAGTCGGATCAGCAAAAAGGGAATTCATAAAAGCAAAAAACGACAGAATATGAGTTTTTATTGAAACGGGAGATTAAAAGAGTAGAGTTTAGAAAAAGACATACCACACCAGAACAAGGAGCCCAATACTCGTCTACTATATTTCCGAAAATATTTTTAATTCTAGCCACCAAATCACCCTTCTTGATTAACGTGTTCACAGCGGGGTAAACTTCCAGTACACCCCCTGTTTTAGTGTACATCCAGAACCCACGAGAACAAAGTATCGTCGTAGGAGGATTTTGGTTGTTCACATCGAATTCTAGGGTGGACGCGTTTCGTTTGGGTGGTGGTAGTGTTGATAAGGTAGCATTCGGAAGGGCAAGAGGAGGCGGAGGAGGAGACGGGTTGGAAGTGATTGCTGATGTTGAGTTGGGAGGAGGAAGAGCAAGAGAGGAAGGTGGAAGGTGAGGAGTGGTGTACATGTTTAAGTAGGAAATGATGCGCATGACGCCAAGGTATGACCATTGGACGAATTGCATGTTGAAGAGCTGAGGGTTTCCAATCTCGACGGTGATAGATTTGATTCCGCGTGCCATGGCAGCTGAGCGTAGGGTACCTAACGAGAATCAACGGACAATATTGGGATTAATAGGTTGGTATATGATGGAAGAAACACATTTCCCGAAATGATGACGGCAAAAAACCATACCATCTTGCCCGCTGTTATGAAGCAAAATCTGAGGCATTTGTAGTCTCGCCATGACCGAGCTCATATGATCATTCATATCAGCTCTAACATAATAACTGTTCACTCTTCCAAAACTGGCGGTATGCAAATCAATCAAGTAGTTGAACTTGTTGATTATTTTATCCATCAAATTCCAAGCGTAGATCTGAGAGGAGGTGCCCTCGGGTGATCCAGGGAACACGCGATTAAGATCTTTGCCGTCCGCGAATTCTCGACGATACGAGAGATATCCGGGAGTGTTTACACAAGGGATACCGACCACTGTGCCATTTAGATTTGACACGTCGATATCAGAAATGACGCGATGGACACAAGGGATGCCGTTCAGTTCTTTTATCATTGCAAGTAGGCAAATTTCAAAGGAAGGGTCGACAAATCAATCAGCAATGTACTTATTGTTAGTTTCGGATCAGTTTTCAATTAAATAATTTACATAATGTTTACCGTTTCCATGCACTGCAGCCGTGATGCCGACAATGGGTCTTATAAAAAAAGTCATTGTCAGTTGGGGGTGTGCTCGCAACTTAGGTACCAACAAAGCGATAAGCAATAAGAAATCACATACCCATCTTCCACTCCTCGAGCCACAATACAAGGGATCCGAATCCAATCGCTTAAACCTGTTTTCACCATATTAATCCAACAGGTGCTAATCTTTCCCCGGGGAAACTCTTCAATGACAAGAGCATCTTTGATGACTGGAGGAGGAACTTCACTCTCGTTGGCGAATCGAGAAGAAAAAGAGGGGGGATGGTATTGTTTTGCAAGTTCCCATTCTTGGAGCGGGAGGGATGCAGAAGATGAAGTTGGTGAGAGCAGTGGTGATGACGGATTTGGTGTTGCAGCCGTTGAAATAGTTGCAGAGGTTGCAGATGCGGTAGAGTTGGAAAACATTTGAATAGGTTGATCATCATAAACTATGACTGACCCATGACGTGCTGGTGGTCGTTTTGCCATGTGTGCTCTCTTGGAAGCCTTGGAATCGGCGGAGGCCACATGAATCAGGAGGATGGTAGAAACTTCCGGGTTGTCTGGATAAACAAGCATTGAAAGCGGTGAGTAGGAGCAAAAATTAGCTATTACAGGAAATACTTTAGAGAGAAATATCATTATCACACCTAATGAATCTGAATCATTATTTGAGTGATTATTTCTATTTTTACTGTTGCTAGCGCTCTTTACAACCAAACTGGTAGGGGTTTCGTCAACATCTCTCTCAATCACCAGGGTTTCATTCTGACTGAGATAGGACGCTTTTTCCGACGATTCATCGTTAACGTGAACAGCAACACTACCGGAAATAACATAGATGATTGTAAACTTTTCCAACAGTAGTTTATGGAAGGAGGTCGCGTGTTCTTCGGCTGATTCTGGAACAGTTCTTGAACTTTTACCTTCCGCGGCCCCGGCTGAAGGAGGACTCGAGACGATATTTTCAACTTGAAGGGTAGCCGTACCGAAAGATTTACTTATCAAGAATGTCAGATCACGTAGAGGAGGGTGTCCTCTCACTTTGCAGGTTGTGTTCCAAGCGCCGTTCCAGGAGTAAGGGATCAAAGGAGAGACGCAATGCGGAGTTTCTTGTCCGTTATGGTTGAGCATCAGGGCGGTAAGAGTGGGGTTACCGGTTTTACTTTGAGACTGATCGATTGAAGCTGCTGGTTTTGCAGAGGGTGATGGAACGAGCAACGAGTCTGAAGGATCCGGGTTGAGCAAGAGGAGGTGAACATTGTATTCAGGGAAGAGGGAGAAGGAGCAAGCATCGTGCTGAATGACTGCAGATGAGAGTCTCCATGAGAAGGTGCCGTCCTTGAAGTTTGCATTCTTGGGATGAATGGCGATTTCGTACGTTTGACCGAGACCGTTTTTCCACTGCTGCTTTGTGTAATTGCCGGGTTTCAAGAGAGGGAGGGAGAGAGGGGGTTGCGAAGAGGATGGCTGGGAAAGCGTGTTGGAGGGGACGGAAGGGTTGTCGGAGAGGACGGGCATATTTTTTAATATCTTTGAAGAGAGATGAGGAGAGGGAATATCAGATATGAGCTCAGAGGTGATAGGAGGTCAATGGAAGGGAATGCCGTTTGTTCTGTTCAACGCGCATGCTCGAGTGGCCATAACTCATTTGGTCTGTGTATTATCCATGTTTGATAGCATGGATTCACTTGTGGACCTTAAGGGAGAGCATAGTATGGTTCACTCTTGGACACAGAGATGCAAAAAAGACAAATCAGACGGGATGGGGGGTCATTGCAGCATGCTCATTTGCATGTGTCGGATAGATAGACAGATGAGGCTAGCTACAATGTGATTGTGTCGGGAGTGGATACTGAGACTGAGATGCATATCGAGAGCCGACACAGCGACACCACAGTGAATGGTAAGGACTAAGGATTTAATTTAGCGGGTGGATTTAATTTAGCAGGTGGATTTAATTTACATTACAGTCTACTGGTTGAGAATGCAATCACCAATGAATAATGTTTTGTGCAGTAGCGTGATATTCCACGTATATTGCAGTGTCTTTGACTCGCTCTGCTCATTCCCTCTCTCTCGTCATTCCCTTTCCATTCCATACATTCCCTCTTTACATCTACTCACTCCCTACTCACTACATCCCTTACACCCACTACATCATCACTCCCTACTGCCATGGTCTCGCACCCCACATCCCACCACCTCTCCGTCCTGCACAGGTCGCCCCTCTCGCACTCTCCCGCTTCCTCATCCCCTCTCTCTCACTCCTCATCAGCATCCTGCCACTCATCCCCGACACACTCAACTCCCCACAAATCTCACTCCTCCACGCAGACCTCTCCAGACAAGCTAGCCCAGAGATCATTTCCCCCCTGCAACCCACATCATCCCTCCCCTCTGCTCTACCACTCCCTCAACCACCTCCAGTTGGTACGTAAAGTTCTTGTCTTGTCTTTGATTGTATCTGTTATCTCATTCTCATTCTCTATTTCATGCAATGTCTAGCCTTCGTCGTCAAACCCCTCGATATCTCTCTCCTTGTACAACGCATCTTCCATCCCCTCCTACGCTTCTTCCGCAACTCCTCCAAAACCTATACCGCGGAAAAAAGTCAGAAAACATTCCGACATTTCTACCTCCACGTCTTCCCCTACCCCGTCTCCAACAGAAATCGACCAAATCAAAAGACTGAAAAAGGCAGCCTTTGACGATTTGCGTCAGTCAACTTCCCACTACGCCGATTCGTTCGTTCAAAGACTCAAATCTTTAGAGCAGCAGCAGAACCAACACCTAAATCAATTACAGTCTCACAATCAACATGAACCGTCCCATCGACATCGGCATCGCTCCGCCAGCTCAACTCCATTCTCCAACCCTAGCGCTCCTCAACCACCTCATCCGCGAGCCAGGCACAGAAACAGCACAGGCTCCTCTTTTCCTCAGAATTATCAAATCGCTCCTCCCGCGTGTAGAAACATGAGTACTAATACCAACTCTGTGGAAGTGGTCAATTCGAATGGCTTGGGAACTGGCATATTCACAAAGTTGCAAGATTTCCCTGCGAGTTCGAATCAGCCTGCCGTGGGATTCCCCGCTCTCGTAAATACCTCTAACGGAAATTCAAAGACGGATACAAATATGAATACGAATACAATAGTCGACCTGGGCTCGACTACTTTGTTTTCGAGTATAAACCATCCAGCTCGCGACCCAGATTCTCCATCATTATCTGCCTCGAATGCAATGTCGTCTTATACAGATGATGAACTAGAAGTGATAGACGACGCAGAAGAAGAAATCACAATTCAACTCACGCCATCCTCTCCAGCGTTACATCCATCGAGTTCATCATCATCCGATCCTTTCTCATCCAATCAACCACCCAACCCAAGTGTACCAAAGAAGAATCAAAAAGTAGACGTGACCGACCTGATCACCTCCCTAGAGAATGGTATCAGTATGAGAGACTATAGCCTTGTCTATGAGTTCGAAGAAAAAATCAAACAGCAGCAACAACGACAAACAATGGGTAAAAGAGGGAATAACCACAACGGAGCCAAGGCTATGGAAGTAGAAGTACCCCTCGAAAATGGCAGCCAAAGACGTTGTTCGATGGAGGCATATATGGAACGTGAACACGACGAAGAGGAGGCAACTTATGTCGGTGACTTGTGGTCTTGACTGGGGTCAACGGTTTCTCTTACAAAAGTGAACACGAAACGGGTCGATTATGGATCATACGAGCTCCAACTGACCCAAGACTTTTTCCATGTTCATTCAAACCCGGCTGAACGCAAACGGAAAAACAGTATATACCTGTAAAAAAATTCAAAAAAAACCAAACATTGCCGAAATTCTTTCAAGGCATACAAAAGTTGTCAGTATCCTACGACTACAGTACATACGCAACATTACATTTCCGTCTTTTTCAATTTTCTACATACCTTTCACCCAAAAAATATTCTTCATGTTCATATAAAAGATTTTCTTCATGTATTTACTTCAAACTTAAAATTCAAACAACAACCGGAAAAAATCATAGCGTCAACTTCGCTTTCACAATAAGAATGGCGGAAAAAAAACACAAAAAGTATCAAAATTAGTCAAATAATATATCCTCGACAAAGGATGATTAATGCATATAGAATCTTCCCTCTTATATTATTCTCCATTTTGCTGCCTTTTTTTCTTCTTCAAAATTTACTCTTCCATATTAATTCATACCATGTGGGAATAATCATTTTGTGATGTACTTCGTTTACGTTCTACCTTGGCGGAAGTGGAACAACATTTTCAATGCGCTAGGTAGAAAGACGTAGTAGTAAAAACAGGATGAAAAGAGAGTATATAGTCTTTCAAAGCGAGACGTTTCGTACATATTATACGGTTCTACTTGAAATGGGCTTGGGTGAAAAGAAAAAAAGTATCATCAAACTTTATTCTTTGTAAAATAATAATCAACAATTTAGCGATTTGCAACAATTGAGACTCTTACAGTGAAACAACTTGATTAAATGTTTAATCAATTCCCTATTTAAAATCCAACTTATTTTCACCCTCAAACTCAACCACTACCCAACCAACCCAACAAAAAACTCTAATCCAATTTCCAACGTACCCGCCCCTCCTTCATCATCCTCCAACATCAACTCTATCACTTCCCCTTTTACCTCTACTTACTTCCTGGCCCAGCTTTACTTTCTTCCCTCTCCACAATTTTCAACACAGTTTCTTCATCCACGACTACATTTTCTTTGAGACTCATAATCTTTTGATTCGTTTCTTTTAAACCCGTTGAAATCAAGTATTTGGAACGAAAATAAAGTACAACGTCTGTATACACTTTATGTTTGATTGAAATCTCGAGGGCACTGTACCAAAAAAACAAACACAAAAAAGAAGTTTTTAAAAGTAAATATCAAAGTACATTCATTAACCGACTTGAGTTTCCTTTAATTTGATATAACGACTAGAAGACTCAACAAACTTACCGTTCCCATTGAAACAAACTCATCCATAATTTTATAGCTTTATAGGTATACCCACCCCCCAACATAATATTTTCGGCTTCTTTAAATTGACGTTTAAAAATCAATAATTCCGCGTTTCGTAATTCATTCGTGGGTTGGTCTTTGATGTAACATATATGTTGAACTTTATGTGCCTATTTCCAGAAATCCAAAAATTTGAAAATTTGAAAATTCAAAAATTACATAGATCGAGTGTAAGGTTAATAAGAAGTATAGATAGAGAGTTTGTGGTTGACGAGGAATGCGGGATATTACCTCTTCTAAAGCTGCGTAAGCGACTTCGGCGGTGTTGAGATCGTTACCGGATATGGCTAAACCAGCGAGACAAGCCCAGAGTGGCTGATCTTTAGCGAATCGACATAGTTTGATTGCTTCTTCCCATTTTTTACGGTAAATAAGGTCATATAAAGTTGCAGGGAAGGGTGACACGTCGCTAGAGTCAAAGAGAATATCAGCAAATTGTTAGAATGAGAATGAAAGAGCTAAAGAGTTGGTAAAATTTTTAAATCAGAGTACCCGACTACAACGACTGCACCGTCAGCTCTTCGAATAGTCACTTGACATCCTTTAAACCAACATATTTGAGAATTTTTCCCAATAGATTTTGACGCGTCTTTCTCGAATTTGGCTCCATGAATTAAATCTTGATCGATAAACATAACATAGGGACAATACCAAATCACAAATTTTCCATCCATAATTACAGACAACATTGGGGTGTCCTCATGAAACTTAAAACTGTCGACCATCGTACCTGTATTTATAATCCACATGTAAATCAAAAAGGAAAAAAACGTATTTTGTCAATACCAAGAATAACCGCTTAATTATTCAATCGAGTAGAGTTAATTACCAAGTTTTTTTAACTCTGGTCTATTCACAGGAGTTACATACAAATTCCTGTTTTTGTCAATCAAAACTAACATCCTATTCATCGTTGGTCCAACCTGATCTAATCCTAATTCGATAATCTCTAGGGTATGTTTAATTGGAGTTTCGTGGATTGTTTTCCCGCTAACCACGTCGAATAAATGGACCGCTGTAGGATGTGGATATAATTGGATGTTACTTAGGTGTGAACATAATTTGTTTGATGTAGTTGGAATAAAACGGGGAGTATACTTTTTTCATCGATCGTATCACGAATGGCAAGGGTGTCGGTACTTAATGTTACAGTTCTTTCACTCAGTGATTCGATACGAAGTCCATTGTATTTTGGTGAACTAATAAATTTTCCGTCATACGAAAAGACTTGTACACCTTGGTACGTATCGATCATGACAAAGTAACTGTACGTTCAAAATTAAGATTCTCGTGAGCAAAGTTGAATGCATAGTATACTTATGACGACGTACTCTCTTGATTGTATGATTGAAATAATTCGTCCTGTATTTTTTAGATCAATGATAGCCGGAGTATGTAAATGTCGTTCGCTGAAAATGTGACACTGGGTCACAGTAGCGATCACTAAATACCCAAATGACAGGGACGCTTTCACGATTTTGTCGGTAAAGTCTATGAAACGCGAACGACAAGGTTTTAGCTTGTGTCTCGGAAAGCGCTTTACAGAAATTAAGGTAATTGTCTAACCTATGGTTTCGATATGCCCGATTGTTACGTCTTTTACTTGAACAGTTCGTTCATCGACCATGACAGCTTCCAAATGCTTCCAATCTAATTGTCTATAGATCGTTACGACTTGTTAGTAGACTGGTACCAATCTTTGACATACTTAGACCGGTATTTTTGAAACTTCTTTTACCGTCCAACCACATGCGCCAAATGAACAGTGCCATTTCCACCTGCACAGGCAAACTGCGTTCCATCTACTGTCCATGCAATATCTAAAATGCTACCAGAATTGATATTTGAAATAGCATAAGACCACTAAAAAGCGTAGCAGGAAAAAAAATGAGTAATTTCGACAAGTGACAGATTTCAACGATCGGATTGGAAGTCAGAAAAACATACTCCTAATTTGTCGCAAATCCTAACGACATTAAATCCACCGACTCCAAACATGTCGCCGGTTGGGCTCCACGATACAGCGGTGATAACGTGATCCTCACTGTTAGAGGCAAATATCTGACGACCGTATGGATCCCAAACCTAAATAACAGCCAGTTATTGATTAATTGACACAAAACTGGTGTAATTTCAGTGACATACTTTGTACTTCTTGTCCTCTCCACCCGAAATGATAAATCCGTTGATATAATTCCAATCTATGGTTAGAACGAGCCCGTCATGAGCTTTCCAAACTGTTGATTTGGAACTTGGCTGAAGCGGCTTTATCATTAGATTCTTGCCGTTCGTAATCAATACAGAGTCAGATTCGGGTGACCATGCGATAGAATAAATCGGACTCGCTGTTGCGGTTATCGGCAATCCGAAAAGAGATTTGGAACAGCTTTAGTGTGCTGGAATAAATACTGATGTAGACATTAATAATCCCGAGTGACTTACATGTTTGAATCAACACTGATCTCAGCATTCCGCTGCGAGACCATATCTTCAATTGACCGTCTTCGCCCGCTGTAATTTAACGGAGCAATAAACAACATGTTTTGTGTCAACATTATGTAATCCAATACTATTGTCACTATGCTCAAGACACCAGATAAGAGAAAGCCTCACCTGATGCCAGGGCAGACCCATCACGGTTCCACTTCAAAGCTGTAACTGCCCCTTTATGTCCATCTAACACTTTCTCAACTCGTCCGCTCCTTTGAATGAAAAAAATCTTGCCTATATGTATACAATGCAAGGATGTGAAGTTGTTAGATCTAGAAAATATAGCTTAGGCTTTTTGCGAATCTCATGATCGCTGTCAGGAGTTTAACTGAATATTGACAAACCATCACAGCTGCCGACGACGAACATGTCGGTTGTATTTACATTCACTCTTCCTGTCCCTGTTGATATCGCAGCACCGGTTTTCCCAAAAAGCGGAAAGCAAACCAATGATGTCATCAAAATACTATTCCTCGATCCGGCAGCCTTCCCCGGTGCCTCTCGAGCTTGTCCAGCATTCTGAGGGTCAGTCGGTGGGGCGAAAAATGCTGCAGGTAGGGGGCTTAACTGCTCAAAATTCTGTGAGTAGCGTAGTATTTCTTGAGTGTCACTGTTTTTTGGGGGGTCGAAGCGAGAACAAAATATATGGATTCAAGACAGAACGTTCAAAAAAGGCACAAAGTAAGTTTGAATACAAAAATCAGTTTGACAACAGATGCGATAACGTAATTCACTCACCCAACAGCATACAATTCACCGGCACTATTCCAACTGACTGCCGTTGTAATATTGACATTGGCTCGTTCCGCTGCTGAAAGGTTACCTTGACCACTTGTATTAGGTAGCTGTGGCTGTTGCTTGGGTAACTCGATTTTCAGCTTCATTCGGGGATAAATCAGTGGAGGAAAGGTGAGAATCAGAGAATATGCAGTATAAGGTTATGGTACAGATTTTATAAAAGTAAAGTTATCTAAAGTTCCTCTTGATTTGGGATTGCGGTGTTGAGAGTTTTCAGTATATGCTGCATCTCCTCTTAAAAACGCGACAAATTCAAGTCTGTCTGCTGATCCTGGGTCATGGGCCAACCTATACTTCTTTTCGCCTGTGGTTCATATACAGCTGATAGCATATGATGTATGCTGTGCAACTTAAGGTAAATTAGTAATATCATATCTTGCAATAAAGAAAATCGTGCGTCAATTGTTGTAAAGTACGTTTGCCGGCAAAAAACAATGGATATAGCCTTTCCCAACGGCGATTCTTTATTTCAAGTATTTGTCTCGCATTTAATATCAAATTATGCGCTCCTCCTATGGTACAGCAACACTTTGGTCTTTCAACCACTCTGTTTATGGGCCAGTCGGGGACTTTAGGGACCAGGGCCACATTCAGACCCTGCCATAAGGCCGCAGCACAGTGTTTGTACGCTGAAAACCATACCATCTAACTGCAGTAGCAGCATCACGGGGAAGTTAAATCATTATTAGAAGAAGATAAAATCGAGACACAGTTCCCTCTGGGGACCGAACGGCAGGATTTGTTCAGCCATTCCTTTGAGTACGATGGGAACATGGCATCAATGGAAACTTTCAACCTAAATAATTTCATCGCTACTGAATAAAATGATGATATCCACATTATGCCTATATAGTGATATAGCTCGAGCCTAATGATAACTCATAAAGTAGATTCAGATTTGCTTGTGTAAACAACGCGAGAGGAAGAACCTTTGGCTCCCGCCAAAGAAAAAGTCATCGCATACATTATCCAACCCCATATTTCGACGACACATACCATAGCAGCACATACTGTATCGTCCATTTCTATCGTACAGGCTATCACTGCATCCGTAGCTATGGATTTGCACTCTCTCGACGACGACTTGCTCCTCTCGTCATCTCTCTCCGCCTCGCTCAATCTGACAGACTCTCCTGATCTATTTCCCTCCTCACCATCAAAACGGCTTCCAACTTCTTTCCTCGGCGCCACTTCCCCCGTAACTCCAGGAGGCTATCATTCAGGAAGGAGAGAAAGTTTGGTCTTATTCTCCGAGATTGAACGGGGTAAGTTCGACTTCTTAGAGTATCGATTGCACGTAAGTTTTGAATAGAAGGCTGACAGTTTCTTGTCCACCTCATGAATGGTTAAAAAACGGATAACTACATTGCGATAATTCCAAATTGATATTATTCTCAACAAACAAATGATGAAATTCTTCATTCCTCAGCTTCTGCCGATTCTATCGACTCTTTGACGCCTGATTTTCTCGAAGACTCGGACAACATTCCTTCACCAGTTCATTCTTCTCCGCCTGAATTGCCTACAGTTATATCACGGTTGGATAGATTACCAGACAAATTAAAAAATATCTTAGCACAAGTGTCGTCGGCTACTCCGCATGGACAAGCAGGAATTAAATCAGATACGGAAGAGGAAAGCGAACGTCGTTCTGCTGTCCTTGGCGAAAGTTATGAAAAGACACCAGTTAAGAAGCAAGTGGCAGCGCTGGACATGGACACCTTTCTGAAGGATAGCCCTATGCCTTTAAAGATACTGGTAAAAGACAATATAAAGTTGGACTCTGCGAAGGAAGCGACAATTGCCGATGCCGATGCCGAGATCTCGCCCTCAAAGGATGATGAGAGGACATTCTTAAACGAAGCTGGAAATGAAGAAACTAATGCCAGCACTCCTAAACCGAGAGCTTTAAAGATCTCTCCAGGTGAGTCACAGCATATCCTGATTCACCGTCCATGTCAATCTAATCACCATTCTCTGAATCAGATCCGGAGGAAGACGTATCTCAATCACCACCGGTCTCTTATAAACCGAATATCGTGTTTGCATCCGATCTGTTTGGGAAGAAGCGTAACAAACCGTCAAATCTTGCTCAAACTTACACTTTTCTAGCCGCGGATACTACACCAAAGTCGGAGCTACTGATTCCTGCGTCGCACGATGACACAGAATCAGTGGATGACGGCCAAAAAGCAGAGACTGAATTTATTGCTGGTGACATAGACGCAGTGTGCGAAGCTGGAATGGAGAAAAAGGAGATTCATCATCCGGCTGAAACTTTTGATGTCTACACCATGGAGGCAGTGGAGATGCCCCAGACGAGCAAGTCCCCGTCAAAGCAAAAGGTGGTCCGATCTAAGTCTTGCTTGGGTGATTTCACTGACTGACATATTCTTATATTCTTTCGCCTGATAGGAACCTGTATTGGAAACTCCAAAATCTACATCGTTTCAATTTACTGCTATATCCACACCACAGTCTTCCTCAAAATCCGTCTCCGATCTCATCCAGAAATACCGTCAAATACGGGAGCCCAGCAACTCTCCCTTGATAAAGTTCAGTTCGCCAGAGATTGCTTCAGCTCACCAAGACAATACCCCAAAAGTTGGTGAAATGGTGTACAGTGTAAAGCGGCTCAAGCTCAATGAGATCCCGAACAACAATCTCAAAGCAAGAGTGGAGAGTAATGTGGAACATCTAAACGTTAAGGAACGGAACGGAACTTTGTCGGACAACTTCAGAGAGAAACCAGAAGTTAATCCAACATTTAAACCGCGGGTCGTTGTCAAGTCAGCTATTTCAGTTCCTACAAGTGCCTCCGGAAAAATCAAAGCCAAAAGTCCTAAGTCAGTATCGCGGATGCATTCATCCTCCTCACTAACACTTTCAAGATCTTCCCAGAGAAGCGTTCTCAACGGAACCAAGAAGCATACAGAAGTACGTACCGCACTCGACGATGACGAAACACATGTAAACACTCCAACAAGAACAGTGAAACGGAAGGCTTCAATGTCTTCCCCTCACTGTCCATTGGTTTCATCTTCCTCTCTCCCAGTATCTAAACTCAAAATCAAAGTTCCGACCGCCAAACGATCTATTTCGGGGTTAAATTTTACTCCGTCTACTTCCCTTCCAAATACCAAACATATAACCTCTGGGCCTTCATCCATTCCGTCATCTCAGTTAAAACAGCCGTCCCAAATCCATCAACCCTCTTTGCTTCGAAAACCGTCGGTCAAAAAACTGTCGACGGCTGCTCCTTCATGGACAGAGTCGAGCAGCCAAGGTGATTCGGATCAGAAAGTTATAGTAAAGACAGGAATCAAAATACCTGCCGTCGGGATATCGTCGAAGTTACCTGTTTCGAGACTGAAGATGCCAAGTGTCGTATCAAAAGGAAAGACATGAAAGCAGCCTGGACTAATTGTTTTGAAATAGAAAAGTGATTACTATTATCTATGAATAAAACTTATTAACTTTTGCATATTTTGCTCTCATGGATTGTATTGGGCTTAACCGCAAAATCGTTCGGTTGTGTCAATATGAATACAATCTCGTTTATTCTGAGGACGCATATCATCAAAAAAGGGAGCCCATAATATCTGACTGATTTACATACAATAAATGTTCAATATGATGTATCGATCGCTTTGGCATGCCATATTAAATGATATCATAGCACAGACGATAAATAAGCATTTCATAAATTACATGCCCATTTGAATGGAGTGCTTTATGTCTGATTGGACCAGGATTGGTTGTTTTGCTTTCTGTTCCACAGACTTGGCGTCGGGTTGCCCTTTGCTGAAGACATCATGTAACCTGAAGAATCTTGAATTGGCCAAAATAGAATTTTATTGCTTGCTCATTCATAACTTTGGATCGTAAACATTCAAAGCGACGAGTTTTCGGTAATATTTTTAACTTGATATCATTAAAATGTTGTCGTTCATTAAGTCGACCAATCAAATACGCAGGCCGCGCGGCCTCAATTACTATTGTTCTTGTGCATCGAAAAAGCTTACTGCTGTGCCAATTTTCAGCTTTTGTTATCTCCATATTCCTTCTTCTGGAATTGACATTCTTTTGAATATTTATTAGATACTATTTTTCGATAAGTAAGTACTCCGCAGTTTCTTGGACTGTTTGGTAATCTTATTAAGTTATATATCTCCGAAACAATCGAAGGACTGCACACTCCTCTCGTCCGAATCTGACAAATCGACCGCCAATTGAAAATGAGTAATTAATCAAATACAGTAATTACAAGAACGTTATTCAGTAGAAATGTCAGGAGACAAACGAAAACGGACAGTTTCAATTATGACAAACGAAAACGAGAGCGGTATAAAGGAGTTAGACGATAATACCGAGGATGGTGCCATCCCACAACTGGACTCTCTGCGGCGGCAATTACAGAATTTTTCTTATCAATTGCATGACCTACAGAAGCAGTTGCCATCAAGCTCAGCATCCTCGTTTAATGAAGGTAATTATCCAGTTCCACATTACAGTATAGAGAAAACGGTTCATAGCTTTCGTTTTAACTCGGTCAACTTGTTCATTCTGATAGAGCGATTATCCTCGACTTATGAAGGTCCATTACCGCCGCCCCCAGAGAATTATCATCCACCCCCAACTCATCCCAACTTACCTTCTGTCGGATTACATTTAAAAATGCCATCAACGATTCCCCTCCCACTCGACAACCGGTCGTTAATTTCAGAATCGCCATCCATATCTCAATCCACATATTCACATTCATATCATATCCCTGTTCCTCTTTACAACACCTTGAACTATCCCCGTCGTAAGAAACCCATTTCAGACAACATTTCCAATCGAAACCACCCTGTTCCTACTCCATCTAGTCGTACCGATTCTGGCTTACGAACTGCGCTGCCCAATAGCCCGCTTTTCCCAATTACTCCTGTTCCTGCAAATCCGCCTGGATCAGGTCATATATGTATGTGGGAACTGCAAGTTTGCTGTCACGAAACATCTAGCAAATCTAAAGATGCGCATCGAAAACCGAAGCTTTGTAGTGCGCGGTTTGCGACTGGTGAAAAGTTGTATCAGCATTTGGTGAATGAACATATAGCAAGTGAACCTGCAGACCGATGTAACTTTTGCCATTGGAGGGGTTGTTTGAAGATCTTTAAGAATAAGTCGAGATATTTGAGGCGGGACCACTTTAAGAAACATATCACAGATTTGGTGGAATTGATATGTCTGGACTGCGGCAGGGTTTGTGAGAAGGATTATATTACGGGAAAGCATTTTTGTTCCGAGAAAGAAAAGGTTGTTGACCCAAATGCAGAGGTTGAGGCAGTCGAATCCTCCGCCGAAGAAGAAACCGTTGTCGCGGATAACGACAGATTAGATTCAAAGGTCACCGACACAGGTTCGTCCGAAATTATTAATCTAATCTCAAATAGTTGGTTTGACTTTGCTCTTTTAATAGCGGACTCGTTGCTTTTAACGGATCAACAAGTTATGACACCTGAGCTTTTGTCCCCTGAACCAATGGCAGAGGGTATGTATTCAGATTGTATTTCCGGCAACAGCGTCTACAGTACTAACTACATGCGTCAATACAGATATCATTGTTCCCCATCCGAACATAGATCCGTCCTATATGTTTCCGTCTATCACCTCGTCACCAGCCGACGGGTCGGCCCAAATTCGCCAGGATCCGGAAACCATTACCCTTTTAAATGATTTGGGCGATTCTATCAGCCATCTCAGAACCGAACAAACTACCCAACGTCAAATTATAGATTCTCTTTCCGAAACCTTACAATCCCAAATAGAACATCGAAACCTTCCAGCCGACAATCTCGCTGATCCAGAAGTTCAAAAGGCACTGGGATATGCGTCAGATATTCACGATACCGTTACTCTGTTGCTACAGCGTATAACGGAACATATCGGTTCAGCTGCAGTTGCGACGGCATCATCAGCAGAGAATGCGGCGGAAGAGCATCGGCAACTTGCGGACGCCTTAGGGAATTTAAATTCTGAACAAGCTAATGTCAGAACTTTATTGGAGAAGTTGTCCAAATGTGAAGATGCGTCGGCGCAATCTTTAGAAAATGTTAGACAAGACTTGAAATTTGGTAATGATATTGTCTTTGACCGGTTAGAAAAGCTAGAAATGCAACTGGAGAAAGTGGCTACATCAACAGTGAACCTAATTGACCGACTCGCCTCGGACGATTCAACAGAAAACGAACCAGTTGAATGGGATCTATCCTCAATCTCTGTCTTACTCCAACCTTCGTTCGATTCATTGCATAGCAAACTTCAGTCTCTCAATGAAACCTTAAATCAATCGACTGTATCTCATCAGTCGTCTCTAATGGAATCTGAACGACGTCAAGTAGAAGGCATTATAGCGAGCATAAGCCCGCAAATTACAGACATGTCAGATAGCATCCAACAAATCACGATGCGTGTGTTCGATTCTTCCATTCATTCGAATGAATCAATAGATATGATTAAAAATTCGTTACGTCAGTTTCTTCACACGGTAGAAAGCAAATTGGACGAAATCAATGCATCAATAGGGGCGTTGCCTTTGGCGACCGAGAAAATCGCTTCGACGCTTAATTCTGTGAATATGTCGGTGGAGGAGCTTAAAAATCAGCAATCAAACATCAATAACTCACTCGGTACCCTAAGTGATAAGCTAATGAACGTTGATGGTAAACTCTCTGTGGACTCAGCTTCACGTGAGACCGCATTCTCTGAAACGGCATCACAAATTCGATCGCTACAGCAGCTATCAACTCAAAATAATGAAGTAATCAAATCAAAGGTAGATAGCCTCGTGTCCGCTGTTAAAGTGGTTTCGGATCATGTCGGGAAAACTGTTGAATCGAATTCGGACCTGTCAACATCTATCCGAGATTTGTCGGAGAATCAATCTTTCACTCATCGAAAATTGGACAACATTGAAAAGAAAGTTGACTCGGTATTAGAGAATACATCGTCAAAAGTATCTCGAGATGAATACGGTTCCATCCGATTAGCGCTAGATAATATCGTCAAAAGCCAGGGGACTTTGCAGTCAACAGTAAGTGAAATGCTATCATCCCAAGCGGAAGAACTGGAACGTGGTAGTCTACAGATCAATAATGTAGCAACAAAGATTGATGCATCTGCCGAGCAATATCACCTCGCAGTTTCACAGCTCCAATCTTTGATCAACTCTTCGAGCTTACTTCAACGTGAACAGACGTCTGATCTCTTGTCGTCGGTGGGGGAGATCCTTAAAGAGATTTTATCTACCCATAAGCAAGCTGAGGATCGATTTAATGCGTTTCAAACGATTCTAAACGAGCGATTAAATAATCGAGATCAATCAAACAACCAGTTACTCACTTCTACGATCTCGCAACATCAAGATCTGATCATGGGGAAGGTTGATTCTCTCAGCACACAGATTAATGATTTCACCCCAACAATTCAGATACGTGAGATGTCAGAGAAACTCTCGTCGTTGGTTGAGGTGTGTTCAGCGGCGGAATGGCAGGATAAATCAAAATCAATTGAAGAAAAAGTAGAGAGTCTGAAAACCCAAGAACGAGAGAACTCAGCTGAGATTCTCGACGCCATGAACTCATTCGTAGAATCTTTATCACATTCTTTCGGCGCTGTGGCTGTTGATCAGCAACGAATATTTGCTATATTAGAAAATTTAGAGACATCTTTAAAGGAATCCAACGGACGAACAGAGATGGCGGTGGAGGACGTTGTAAAACACTCAATTGCCTCAGTTCAGAAATCGCTTTCAGAAGCCATTTCCACCAGCAGCAGTAGCTTATTAGATATGATCGGTGATCTAAAATGCAAAGTCGATAGTCTCGTTGAGAAGGACGTGGTTCTATCTGACCATCCTGTGATCTCACAGCTAGAATCAATCGCGCGATCAGATATTCTATCCCGTTCCGCCGAGTCCGAATCGATTAATCGAGTCGATAGTAAAGTTGATGGTGTCGTGTTGTTGGCAAAGAAAGTTGACCAAACGGTGGTTCAACTGTCGAGCTCGCAGGTTGACATTACCAGCAGAATTGACGTGTTGGAATCGAAGTTGGAGCACATGATGACTCAACTGCCTCAGTCTCTGCAGAGTATGATTGGTTCAATATTACAGCAAATTCGACGAGATGAATCGGAAGTAAGTGGGATATCGTCTGATATCGTGGAGCGATTAAATTCAATTGAATCACGATTGCCTCCAACTCAACATTCCTTCGCTCAGAGTCAAAGTGTAGATTTCAGAGAAATCATGAGCGCGATTTCCGAGTTACAAAGTGATATGAATAGCTCGAGAGTCAAAGATATCCAGACCCCGCAAACTAGCTCTCTTGCCGACCCCTTCACGGAAACGTCTTCTCTCCACTCGGCCACATCCCTCGGCACGTCTTCTGGATCATTGCTATCAGAGTCTCAAACGAGTGATGTTATGACTGTACTGAATTCTATCAACACCAAGCTTCAAAACCATACGGAAGTTGCTCCTTCGGATATTTTCGCACTTGATCGAGTAATTTCTCAGCTTTCACCTAGCAATTTATCGGTTCCAGATTCTCGTATAAAGTTGTTGTTAGAAACAGTGAAGGAGCTACTTGACTACGTAGTCATAAAAGTGGACTCCGTTGCCGAGGATACACAGCATACAAGTGCAAGAATTGGATTTGTGTTTGAGGATTTGGCTAGTCTACTTGATAAATTGGACGATATGGGTTCTCAAACTGTATCGAAAGTTGATTTGGACCCAATAATGCAGCTGGTGGGTGATTTGAAAATTGACGTGGAGTCATTGCGAACTCCAGAAGAAAAGTTGTCTGGCTCCAACGAAGCGACTCATGATTCTGGAATGAAACTCTTCCTTGAAATTTTACAGAGAATGGAGGTGCTAAAAACCGTATTGGAAAGAAGTACCACCCCATCGGAATTCCCAGCGGACGACACTTTTTCAAAATTTATTGATCCTATCAACGAAACATTATCGGTCTTATCGAGTAAAATTGACCGTGTGGAATCAGACTTCCAGCTATCAGTTGCCAATCTCAATGCTCTGTCTGGGAACCTATCAAAAATGCAAGGCCAACTGTCAGATTTGGTTATATGCCGTGATCCAAATACAGTTGACTTGAGCCCAGTGATTAGTAGGCTCGATGACATTTTTTCTGCTGTAAAAGCCAACAACGTCGTGACTATGGAGAATTCCCCTCGACCGGAATCAAACTCGAAAATCATTGTCGATGTTTCATCACAATTACGATCTTTAGATGAGAAAGTAGATTCTTTGTTGTCGAGCAATGCTCAGCAAAATGATTTGGATCGAAATGAGGGTAAGGAGGTCCTAAAGCGTGCCACGGAGAGATTGGACCAATTAAAAATTGTGGCAGATGAGATGGCAGTCTTCTTAAAATCAAATGAGTCCGGGACTTTAAGCAACCAATCCAACGTCAAGGAGATGCTGACAGAAGTCAGATCGAAGGTTGGTACATTGGATGGCAAGTTAGCAAGATTATTAGAACAAAAAGGTGATGTGATTTCCCACTGTGACGAAAAAAGCAACCGCTCTTTAAAGACTGAAGATAAGGCATTCGAATCGGCGTTGTCCGAGATACTGTCGAAAATTGATCATTTTGAAAATATATTGTCAGACGGTTTGTCGAGTTTTACGTCGACATCGTCAATGGATCGCTTTATCAAAATGATCGAACAAAGCAGACAGACCGATAGACCGTCGTCTTCAGCTCAGTCATTCCAAGCGGAGATGTCAACTCTCCTCGTTGACGTTGATCAACCATCACAAATAGCCCCCAGTACAGCATTGCTGGACCAAAAAATTAATCAGCTTCATGTCGCTATATCCGATCTTTCTAACACGCCAACCACGTCTTTTCCGGTAAACTATAAATTTGCTGACCATTCCCCTCAAACGACTGATTTATCTCGCTGTCTTCCGACACCACTTCCGACACCAGAGGGAAGCCGTAATCAACACAACGACAATTTTTCTTTTCAAACAACTAACTCACAGACATCACCGGCAAGGACGGTCGTAGCAGATCTACCAATCGTGAATGACAAAATGAAGAGCAACGACGATAAAGTACTAAATCTCCTCCAAAAGAGTAGTATTCAGTTGGAAGAATTGACGGGCAAAGTTGATAGTTTGGGATCGTCATTCAACAAATTGGAAGAAGGACAAATGTCAGCGAACACAAACATGTGCGATATACAGGAAAGACTTGAAAAGGTAGAGACCCAGGTTACCGACGGACACGCGCCAGCAGCCTTAACCACGACAACGGAGCCTCTTGAATCAATCCTCTCGGAATTGCTAACCCGGCAAAAATCTACAGAGGAGCATCTTCTGAATTTGCTCAACTCTGAAAGATCTTTACGAATGGAGCAAGAGAAACAAAGAGAAAAGGATATGCAATTCATGAAAGTTCTTGAAAGGGAGAGGGAATTGGAGCGTGAGAGCTGGAAAAAGTGGGCAAACGGATTCGCGACGAATGTGATGACCAGATTGGAGGAAATTGAAAAGAAAAGTAAGGACTTAGTGGTAGAGGCCATTAATGAGTTACGCCGAGGTCCATCTTACAATACCCTCAAACCAAATACCTTCTCTATGTACTCCGATTCCGGGGTATCTTCGATGTCCGAATCGACAACCTTCGGCTTTCCCCCTATGCAATCGAGACATGTAATGAAATCCATCTCCAACGCTTCACTCACACCCTATCGGCCCATCAGCGTCGCAAAGCCGCCAAAAGCTCTCACACGGGAACCTCTTGCGGAATTAGAGTTTGAAATGGAATCGGGTTCTGAGGGCGAACCATGGCGTCGCACTATGGCAGAGGCATCTACGATAACTGATCCTTGCGACGAAAAACTTGAAAGAGAATCCAACATAGATTTTTATGAAATCCGACGTAAGCTGGTTCCGATCGTAGTTACTGGAAAAAGAAGTATCACGAATTTAGCAACGCATTTTTCAAATCAATCAACGCCAGACATCTCATATGATTCATCCTCATCTGCTGCTGGCTTTAACGATATGAAAACTACTGATTCTCAACCTTTGACTAGTCCTTCCTCTCAGTTGAATGATTTTACTCTATCTGCCGTATCGCCACCGATATGCGTTGATGCAGATTTACAACCTGATAATTCGTTTTCTTCCGCCAAAGTGGCATTCTTTTCTTCTCGTCGTTCACCACTTATTTCAAGCAGCGCGAATATTTCCAGTCCACTCGTTACTCGACCAGTTGTTCGCGATACCGATGTGGAAGTTGTAACAAACAGATCCAGCGGTATCGAGTTCGAAGAAGAATTAGAGAAAATGATGAATGAAGAAATAGAATTAAAGCCGCTGGATTACAGAAGTTCCCAAGTGATTGATGAAATCCTATTAAGAAACGCGAGTGATCAAATCGTGGATGATAAGAGTGCGGACAATAAGAATGGAGACATTAAGGTATTTTCTTGTTTCATATTCAACGATATTATATGTGTTATGTATTAATGTCCATTTTAATGCATAATTTGTCATCTCACAGCCAAAGAAGAAAAAGAAGAAACGACTCCACCGATTCCTATCCTTTCTCAAAAAGTTGTTCCGACGAAAAAGCCGCCGTGGAAATAAAACTCTAAAATCCTCTAATTAAACCGTCGCGGAAATTGTGAATATTTAGGCAATTTAATATCTGTGTTCTTGTTTAGACTATATCATGTTGCTGTAGGAATACATGGGTAATATATTATTAGGCGTGTGTTTGTATTGTCAGTTTGAGTATTTAGATCGAGTTGATAGGATCAAATGGATATGTTTGGGAAAATAGAATAGACGCTTTTAAATATATTAAACATCTCATATTCGTTCAGGCCATAATATCTGTTTTAAATTCCCCCAGATTCCTTCATTGTAGTAGTTTGGAGGAACATTCCTGTTTCGTACTCGTTCGCCTATAGACGGAGCTGGAGTTGTTCTTTCCTCGGATTCAAGATATTCGTCAGCCGTGTTGGATTGCGATTTCTTTTTTCCTTTGGATTTTCGTTTGCGTGGATTCGATTCACCGGTCGAAGAGGCAGAAGTAGACTTCGCTGATGCTGGGTTTACTCCCGAATTGTTCTGACCGATTTCACCGACTTCATCTTTCTTTCCATTCACAACCCTAACGACATTCCCAGACTCATCATACTCTATGATACTCCACCAGCCGCGTCCTTGCCCAGCTTCGACCCAAGCAAATTCTATACCTCCCTGCTTAACCAAATCTCTCACATCATCCCATTTCAGATTTTCATTTGTGGTCATTCCTTTGATGACATTGACGTATAGGTGGTATAAAGTAAAGAAATAGACAACGATGGCGCAGACTACAAGAAGAAGGAAGAGGAAGCAGGGTCTATTGTTCGAAGGCTGAAGGATTATCATCTTTTGTCGGTCGAAATGATGTGATTTAATTGGAGAGTTGGCGAGGAAGAAAAAAGTCACAAGAGTGTTATATTTAGGAGCGCAACTGAGAGTTATGAAAATAAAAGAAATAAACTATACCAGAAACCCTCGAAAAAAAGACACATCGATCATTTGAAAGCGGCCTCCCATGCCAATTCTCCATTTGACATCAAATCCTAATAGCTCTTTTGTTACTTCATCAACAATATCTAAAACAAGCATCCAATCCCAGTTCATCAGAGCTTTAAATATCATAATTGTGCCATTGTAACAAGTAACGATCAAAGGAGTTGAGCGAGGAGTGGTCTGATTAAATCGCGGGTACAGCCATTTAAGCTCGTGCATCTCATTTAAAAATATCCCAAAGAGAAGATATGCTCCGTAAACACATATTGCGATCACACTGACAAGAAATAATATGAAGTATGGATGGTTTGAGTGGCCGACGCAATTGTTAATCCTAACATAGCCACACAGAGTAACGTTAACCAGCGGAAAAATTTCAATTAAGGAGAAGGCTTTGGATGTTCAGATAATATGGAAAAAAAGGAGAGTACTAACCAGGCACTGTTAGAGCAGATAAGAACAAACAATTAGTTAAAATGTTAACTCAAATCATGAAGGGGCAAACATCTACCAATGATGATCATGTCGGGCGACGCATTTGTTACATAACGAGCAATGTTTCTGCATTATTCCGTAACCAGTAGATTAATATATTTCATGTCGCTTAAAATCGGATGAAAAACGGTCTTACCGAACGCGCAGGTCTACGTTGAAGAGATGTTAGACGACAGACTATAATTCGAGTTAACTACAGAGCAGAAACACACTTTTGCAATCTACAAGTTCTGCATTCACTAGTGCCGAACAAGATACCGTCGTACTTGTAAACATTCAGAACTTTTCCCAGATTCCTCGTAGTGACAGTTCCGGGATCTTTTCGGCATGCCGCCATAAAAGTTCCGTATACTATCAAAATTGCCGTCGGAACAATATACCTAATTTTTGAGTCTTTTAAGATTACTCATCGCAGGGACACAATGAAAACATCACGAGTTGACGCAATTTTCTCTTACCGATGGTAATACGGGACAAACTCATTTGGAATTTGACTGTAGCAATCTAACATGAAGATACCGACACCGCCGGTCAGCAGAACTATAAACAATATTTGCAAAAGTGGATGCTTCGTGTTGCATAAGCAATGAAATGATCTTGATATTCCGTTGACGATGCGGACACCTAGCAATTTGCGAAATAACGATCTAATGAGACCGGTGAGTTGACGAATTCTTCGTTGTTCATTCTCTGAAGGATAACCACGTAGAAGGTAAAAGCGAATGTGTACCCTAAAAACTGCCATAATCCACTGGTAATGAAACGGTAAAGAGTCCCCACTGGTGTGTTTCTAAACGTTTTAGACGGACCAAGCAAAAGTACGAATATGAAGAAACCAAAGCTGCCAAAGTATATCAGCAGCAAGGGTCCAATGTCCTTCGATGCGAACAAGTAAAATAAAGTCATTAATTAGTAATGGGAAAGTATGATTTGGCATATCTTATATCTTACCATATTGAATTAATCTGTGGTGTCTAAGGATATGTTTTTGCACTTCTCAACTCCATGGACTCGCTCGTGTCGACCCGTGGGACAACTCGAAAAGCGCGCCAAGTTGGACTTCGGCCGCTGACAAGGGCATTCTAATATTATTCGATTTGAAGTTTTTTTTTGCGAATATCATGGCTGCGAGAAGACCAATGATAATGGCAATTCAGGATGGTCAACGAGAGCTTACTAGGTCTCTCCCGTCGCTTTTTCTTTTGATCCATACTAGTGAAGAACGGCATTCCGACATATGTCTTTTCTTCCTTTCCCTTCCTGTTTCTCTGTTACGGATTAAATGATTTTCAGTTACCTCTTCTGAAGTAGTCCGACAAATTTTCTGCCCTGATCAATAAGCTTAATTTAAATTAACCCTCAGGCGATTCTGCATGTTCCCGGATAACGATGGCAATGACGATGTGATGCAGACGACAGAGAGTCAGAGATTATGTGATAACAGTTTATTTAGTAAGGCACAAGGCTTGGATCTAATTCAGACATTGTTGGCACCGTTCTTCTTCCTTCATATTCTTGTACTTTTCTGATATGCTGCTCCAGCGGAGTTGATAGTTTTTTCAATGACATTAAGTAGTTCCTCTTATGTTGATTCTTTTCAATATGATGTTTCAACATTTCGGAAAATCTCTTCAATCTAAGATATATATCACTCTCTTCGTCTTCATCCTCTGTCTCATCAGTGTTTTCATTCATGTTAGATAGAAGAGGACGTATCGTTTCTTGCTGTGCTTGTACGCTTTGTTGGAATGAACGATTTTGAACTTCGAAGGGGAAAGAAATGGAAGGACAGGCCGAATTCCTGATAGTATGTGCATTGTCTAGATCGTCTGAAATGTTTCGTTTAATTTCCTCTAGTACCTGCGGGGGCGGTTGTTTGTCATCTTTACGGGGGTGAATACATAGATGTTGACCTTCTACATGGAAGCATCCGTCGGGAAACTGTCTCATCTTGATTTTACCATGGCATGGATATTTTGAAATCGCCTTGGAACGTCTTTTCTTCTCTTCGTTAGGGACCAACTTTCGTCGAATGTGTTCACTCTGGGTACATTGATACTCATGTAATATCCATTTCTCTTGTAGGCGCTGATGCCTTCGGCTGTTACAGAGATTAGACTGATACTTTGTGAATTATTATCACAGATGAACTTACACCCAGTTAAATGTATCTCCATTCGCGATTGCATCCCGAACCTGGTCTGCGGATGCATTCTCCGACGCTGAAACAATGAATCTATAGGTGTATTTTAACGATGATACATCACCATTTTCGGCGCAATCAACAATGATTCGCCTTATATGCTGTGGGATTTCGTCCAATGTCAATGTTATGCCCTCGATATCCATAGATATATTGCGTTTAGTGCAGCATTGCCGACAAGTTCGTCTGTGTGACCCATAAATCGTTGGAAATGATGATAAAGGGATGGACCGTCTACAAGATTTACAAAATTGTTCAACTTCAGCATCGGCATTTCTGTTTACCTGGGTGGCCATGGGGAGAAATTATGTCGGAGATGTGAGGTGTATATGCAGTCTATATTCTTTGTGCGGTCGGTTAATGTTTGGACTTGCCGACAGCGTGTAATCACTTGTATTAATTAAATTGAATGGTCACGTGAAAATCATGTGACAATGCCGAGCTTAGAATCCCTTAGCCAGTGTCCATCAGTCATCACAGACAGTTCCCTTCTCATTCATCCTTTTTTCTGTCAGAGGTTGTCCTTCGTCTTTTTCACCTTGTAGCCATGCCACCCCGAAGGAAAGCCTCCAGCGATAATTTGGATGACGATACGTACGCCCCCAGTAAACGGAGGCGACTAACTAAGCCTAAGTCTGCGACCTTAACTGAGAAAGAACCAGAAGAAAAGGTCGAAGATGAGGTATACGACGATAGAGATCTCGAAGAGATTAGTTCCGATGACGATTCAGATAATGAAAAGGAGAAATCTTCGTCCACCCGGATTCGGTTGAAGATGATCCGCCCTACGAATTCCATGGATGAAGTTAGCCATTTATTCGGCAATGAGGATTTCAAATTTTTGCAATTGAAACCCGACCACCATGCAAGACCACTATGGATTAATCCGGAGTCTGGAAATATTATTCTGGAAGCTTTTAGTCCCATCGCTGAAATGGCCCAAGATTTTTTAGTTGCCATTGCTGAACCTGTCAGTCGGTTTGTACATTTCATTTTATTGAGTTTCTTTATTTCCATTTTTGGCTCTTGCTGGCCATTTTGTATGAAAGGTGAACTGTAAGGACTTCGTCAGCCGAGATGGATGCTTCAACATGCCAATGTTGGAAATTATGCGATGCCAGCCTCTCCACAGCAGTTGGGATCGATTTATCAATAAAGCTCTCATTGATTTTGCTCTATTTTGTCAAAATATGTTTCCGTTCCAACCTATCCGAATCTCTTTGCTAAACGATTCGCAGGCCGACCCACGTACACGAGTATAAACTTACACCTTATTCCATGTACGCAGCGATATCTGTTGGCCTAGAACCAAACAACATTATCAATGTTCTGAACCGACTTTCTAAGACTCCATTACCAGAATCTATATCTCAATATATTAAGCAGTCTACTGTATCGTATGGAAAAATCAAATTAGTATTGAAGCACAATCGTTATTTTGTTGAATCCGAACATGCGGATATATTACAGATGTTGCTGAAAGATCCTGTCATAAGGGACGCCCGGAAGTTGAGGAATGATGGAGAATATGAGAAGAGCGGCAAACGTATGGGACTTCTAACCGAAGCCGCCCCGAAGAAAGATGGTTTAGTCATCCCTGGAACGAAGAAAGACAAAAAGGATGAAAATGCTAGTGCAAAGCAAAAGGAGTCTAAACAGGATAAGGATGCAGATAATATTGGCGAGAAAGAAGACGTGGAAGAAGAACTGTTCGGCGCGATCATGTCACTCGAAAAAGGTGAATATGAAGAAGCTAGTTGCTTCTATTACCTGGACACTAATGAATTGTTACATGATTCAATAGACGACGAAGCCGAGGATGTTACAGATGATGTCCAAGTTCACTCCTTCGAGATCCAAGCATCTCATGTAGAAACCATTAAAAAACACTGCAACACTATCAACTATCCCGTCCTTGAAGAGTACGATTTCCGCAATGACCTTCGGAACCCAAATCTCGAGATAGATTTAAAACCGACTACAATGATTCGCCCATATCAAGAAAAGTCATTGTCAAAAATGTTCGGTAATGGAAGAGCCAGAAGTGGAATTATTGTTCTACCTTGCGGGGCTGGCAAAACTTTGGTCGGAATAACTGCAGGATGTACTGTAAGGAAAAACACACTGGTCTTGTGTACTAGCGGGGTCAGTGTGAGTCAGTGGAAGCAACAATTTTTACAATGGAGCAATATCAATGAAAAGCAAATTGCTTGCTTCACTAGTGACACAAAACAATGGGTATGATATAAGAAAGTTTTTGAAGCGTGCGACTTCGACTGACACATTACAATAGTTTCAAGGCGACACTGGTATCCTTGTTTCCACCTACACAATGGTCGCCAATACAGGAAAACGAGCCCACGATACGCAGAAAATGATGGATCTCATTCAATCGACAGAGTGGGGTTTTCTTCTACTTGATGAAGTTCATGTTGTCCCGGCGAACGTGTTCCGTAGAGTCTTAACTACCATCGCAGCGCATTGTAAATTGGGATTGACTGCCACGCTGGTGAGGGAAGACGATAAAATTGCCGATTTGAATTTCTTGATCGGGCCAAAGTTGTTTGAAGCCAATTGGATGGATTTGGCTGCACAAGGACACATTGCCACTGTTCAGGTAAACGTAAACTTCCTAACCTGGAGCTGTTGAATTGACGTATACTAACTTGTGAAAAGTGTGCTGAAGTATGGTGTCCGATGACTGCCGAGTTTTATCGGGAATACATTAATCAGACAGCAAGGTTCGTATGTCGTGCTCATTAGTAGAATAGAGACAAATCTAAATCAAGTTACTAGGCGGCGACGACTTTTGTATGCAATGAATCCGAAGAAATTTCAAGCATGTCAGTATCTTATTCAATATCACGAGAGTCGCGGCGATAAGATTATTGTCTTTTCAGATAACGTGTATGCATTGAAGGTACGTAATTGGATTTCGACTGCCCGACATTAAGAGTCAACATTAATCTCATGTATTCAGGCATATGCTTTAAAACTCAAAAAACCGTTCATTTACGGGGCAACCTCTCACGCAGAACGCACAGCTATCCTTTCTCAATTTCAACACAATCCTCTCATCAACACAATATTCTTGTCCAAAGTCGGTGACACGTCTATTGATTTACCAGAAGCAACTTGTTTGATACAAATTTCATCGCATTACGGGTCAAGAAGGCAGGAAGCACAGCGATTGGGACGTATTTTAAGAGCGAAACGTCGAAACGACGAGGGCTTCAACGCATTCTTCTACAGTTTAGTTAGTAAAGATACAGAAGAGATGTACTACAGTACAAAGAGACAACAGTTTTTGGTCGATCAGGGTTATGCATTTAAGGTAAATTTCCCCTCCAAATTCTGTGCTCCGTTTCAGGCATGTCCTTTATGGCACGCTGAGCTAATTTCGATGTGTTTTAGGTGATTACCCATCTTGAGGGTATAACTTCCACTCCCAACCTTGCATATTCGACTTTACAAGAACAGCGTGAATTGCTTCAATCTGTCATCATGGCTACCGAGTCGGAAATCAACGAAGACGATTTACGTCCCATGTCACTTGCGCCATCAAGTTCCACGTCTGCACCAACAATGTCAAAGGTTAAAAAGCAAACAGCAGTTAGGCGGACAGGTGGTATTAAAAGTTTATCTGGTGCAGATGATATGGCGTATATTGAATATGAGACGAAAATGAATATGATTGAAAAAGAAAAGCAGCGAAAAAAAGAAACGGCTGGGAAAGAGAGGCATGCATTATTCAAACAATGGTATTCCAAGAAATAGTTGTTGGCTGTTGTTGAATAAGTTTTTGTAGATTAATTGTATAATTCATCTAATAAATTGATATACCCTTAAAATTGCAATTCCATATGTTGGTTGATTTTCAGGTCAAACTATGATAAAAAACGATTTAATGAGTTGATTTATATTACAGGTTTCATGGCGATTGAAAGTATTCGCAAATTATGTTAAAAAAATAAAATAAAATAATGCTTAGCATCGCTTTCTCCCACTAGTGACTAAGACCACACTTCCGACCACTACATCGTTAATACCTCAAAATGGCAAAAAACAATTGACATTATAGTTTACAGGTATTATTGTACAAAAACGAAAGTAAATGAAAAAGACAATAAACTATTGGTATTGTGATAATAACATAGCATATTCAATGTTCTTCTGCAACACAGTATCCAATTCACCTTGAAGCTTCTTCAATTTTTCCTCCAGTTCTTTGGTGTTTCCGTCAGTTCCGCCGTCACCGCCGGAAGTGTCGCTTGGTGCTTGCGCTTTGAATTCTTCCAATTTTTCTTTCAAATCTTCATTCTCGGATGTTAAATTGGCGCATTTCATTTGTACCGTATTTAAATCATTCAAAAAGCTGGTCAAATCTTCATCCCGTGCTTTCAGATTGTCTTTGAGCTTAGCCACCTCATTCTCTACCGAAACCTTCTGCTTCTGTAATTCTTCAAACTGTCGAGACATCTCTTGAATGTTGAGTTTAAGACTTTTCACTTGTTCAGCATGCTCCTCTTCCATGGTTTGTATCACGTCGACTTGAGACGATGCTTTGGCTGACTGTTGAGACAACGATTGTTTAAGATTATCGATGTCATCGGATAAATCTTGGTTCGTAGATTGTAGTGTCGTGATTTTAGTCATGAGTTCTGAATTAGCGATTTGAAGATTCTTGATTTCGTTCTCGAGGAACGGGACGCTGTCGATTGATGCTTTTAGAGAAGACATTTGAGATTGAAGACTCTGATTTTCAGTTTGCAGCGTGGCAATTTGTGTATCGGATGATTCAATTTTTTGCTGTAAAGAAACCAACTTTGACTCGAGTGTAGCATTTTGAGTTTGAAGGGTGTTTAGTTCTTCGATCTGGTTTTGGCGAGCTGCTTCCAATCTCGTGACTTCATCCCGGGTATTCTGGAGATCAGATTTCAAAGTAGAGTTCTCTTCCTCCAATGCCTTAAGTTCGTCAGCGCTTACCGCGTCCTTCTCATTGATTTGGCTTTGTAGCGATTGTATCTTAGAATGCAGCTCATTATTCGCAGATTGCAGAGCACTGCGTTCTGATTGTGCTTGTTGAAGGGCCGAGTTTAACTCATCCTTGTTAGACTCCATTACTTGCTGTAATTCTCTTGACGACGATGCCGAAGCTTCAATTTGGGCTTGTAATGATTTAAGATCCTCCGTTAGATGAGCGTTCATCGCCTTCAAGGATTCGACTTCAGAGGATAATTCTGCATTATTAGAGAGCGCTGATTCGAGTTCTGCCGCAAGCGCTTGATGCTTGGATTGCTGCACCGATATTTCCTTCGCGGCACCGACGAGTTTTGACTCCAGTTCCTCCTTCTCGGCTAACAATCGTTTGGAGTTGTCATCAGAGTCAACCAGCGACGCTTTTAATTTCTCATCCAATGATTCCAATTGAGACTGTAACTCTGAGTTAGTCTTTCCAAGCTCTACAATCTGATCTTTTGCCGCAAGTAATTGAGATTCCACTTCCTGCATATGTTGAGCATGGTTAGCCGAAGTGAGCGCGGCGTCGTTATGCTGCTTTTGTAGCGACTCTAATCTAGTTTGCAGGTCCTCGTTGTCATTTTTGAGCTGTCCGATATCGCCTTGAAGCGCACCGTTTATCTTTTGAAGTTGCTCAACCGTATCTGATGATGTAAGAGCTTCGTTTTCCTCCATGAGTGACTGCATCCTCAACTGTAAATCATTATTTTCCTTTTCGAGATGAATCATGTCTTCACGTAACTTGTGAAGATCGGATTCTGATGCAAGCTTCGCAGCTTCCAGTGAGCTTATCTGATCTGCTTCTACCTGGGACTCTTGTAACTGTGACTCTAATGAACGAATTGTCGATTCAAGATCGGCTTTAGATGATTTTAAGTTCGACAAATCCATCTGCACGGTTTCCAGCTGTAATTTCAAGTCTCCATTCTCTTGATTCAATTCTTGAAGGCGAGTAGTCACGGAAGATAAATCACCAACGTCAGATTCAAAACGCTCAATAGTCTGCTGGAGAACATCTCTCTCTTTGCGGACATCTTCCAACTCCTCCAACAAAACATGTTCCCTATCCGTAGCAACATTCAATTTCTGTATTATGTCGGTCAGTTGAGCATCCATTGAATCAGCCCGTGATTGAACTGATTGTAATTTCTCTCGTGAATTTTCCTCTGATTGACGTAATTCCGTGACAAGTGTCTTGGTGGCTTCTAATTCAGCCTTGAGAATAGACAATTCGGCTGCTCGTCCTTCCATCTCTTGATTTAATGACTTCGCTTGCTCAATTTCCAGCAAAGCTGTTTCCAATTGACTTGACAGTTCATTCCGTTGAACTTCTGAAATCTCTACCTCCTTCTTTTGTTGGTCAATTTGTTCTAATAAATCGTTCCTTTCATTCTCGAATTCTTTCAGCCGTTTTAATAAATCGTCGTGAGCTCGTTGCAAGCCTTCTCGTTCAAGCTTAAACTGTTCTTCAATGGCCCGCCTATCCTCCAACTCCATCGTCACAGACCGCAAACTATTGTCTTGATCCAAACGCTCCTGTTCTAACAAATCTATTCGTTCCGTGGAGGATGCCAGACTATTGCGCAACTGCTCAATTTCCGACAACAAAGCTTTCTCTTTGGATTGAAGTTCGTCAAGTTTCACTTCAAGCTCACGAGATTGTAACTCTTGATTATCAGTTTCGCTTTCGGTATCTGGATCGAGGGTATCAACATCCGTAGCTGCGTCCGGTACTGCTGTAATTGATCGGTCTACAGCTTCGGGTAATTTTACACGCTCTTCAAGTGTAAGATACCTGTCCTCTGCATCACGACGCCGAGTTTCAAGTTCGTTCAAACTGACTTCATACTGCTTTTGAGCATCAGTAAGTAACCCTTCATATCTGTCTCGAATTTCTTCAATATCAGCTTTAAGATTAGCATTTGCGCTTTCGAGTTCGACGATCCTGGATTTTAAACTGTCGGGTTGACCCAGTTCTTCGTTTTCTTTCTCGGGCAATTTGGAACGTAAATTCTCGATTTCCAAAGTCAGTTCACGTTCATTTAATTTAAGAGCTTCCAATTCGTTCAATGCCGCCTGATGATTCTCTACAAGCATGTCCCGTTCTCGTTCGATCGACGTCAGTTCTTGCTGCAGTTCGGCTGTGGATTCGTCGTATTTACTTCGAGCGGCATCCAGTTCCAATCGCAATACTGATTCCGTTTCCTTCCATTCCCGCTCCTTTGAATGCCATTCTTCGGTTGTCATGCTCAAATTTTGACGCAACTCGTCCAACTCCTTGGTCAATTCAATCTCTCTGGCTTGAACTGTGTCGAACTTTGTTTTGAGGCCATGTATATCCTCAGATTCACTTTCCGTATCTGGATCCTGAGCGTGGCTGCCCACATCCGTCGAAGTGTCGATGAAATCTGATACTGTTTCGTTGTTGTCCAGAGAGCGACTGGCAGTGATATTCGGTCCTTGATTTTCCATGTCCTGCAGGTATTTCTTTTCGGTTTCCTCGCATTTCTCTTGAAGGGCGTTGATGCTCATCTCGTGTTGTTTCTCCATTTCCGCCAGAATTGACTGATACTTGGCCTGGGTTTGATTTAACTCTTCTAACAGGCTGTCATTATCCTTTTCCAATTTGCTTATTCGTGCGTTTAAGGATTCGACATTGTCATTCACGAATCCTTCAACTGTAGCAACTGCTTTTTCGGACTCAGATGATGGTGATGCAACCTTTAGATTCGTTAATTCGTCTTTCAAGTGATCGATTTCAGCCGTCAATTGTCGTTGATTACTTTGAGCTGTGGCCAGTTCTTCCAAAGCGTGGAGGTGAGCCTCGGCAAGCTCATCTTTCTCTTTCTTCATGTGATCATAACGCTCCTGGAAATTAGGCTGTTCATCGCTAAACTCATTCGCAATCGGAATGTCCCTGGCACGAACCTCTCCCAGTTCTTCAGTTAGCTGACGACAACTTTCTGCGAGGTCGGTTTTTTCCTTCTCCAGCAACATGAGCTGCTCTTTCACAGAATCGTATTCGTGGCGCAGCACTGCCATTTCTTTCGCCAAATCAACCTCCTCCTCTGTGTCAAGATGTTGGGGATGTTCAATATTACGATATTCAGTTTGCAGACTTCTTTCCATCGTGCCAGTCGCCAGATCTCGACCATCAGCATCAGGAGAAGCATCAATCATATCAAGAGAGCGAAGATTTTGAGGAGATTCCTTTTCCATTAACTCCAACTTATCTTTCAGCTCAAGATATTTCTCTTCGGCTTGTTTGCATCTTGCTTCCAGCGCTGTCCTAATATCGTCGTTTTCTTTCTCGATATCAGCCAAAATGGACTGGTAGTGAGAGCGTATATCGTGTAACTCCATTGTCAAGTCATTATTCTGCTTCTCCAGCTCAGCCATTTTTTCATCAATCATCTTCGAATCGCTATTATCTTCATCATCAGCAGATTTGAATAATGCATCCCTTTCAGTTCGAACTTCCACCAATTCAGAGCGTATTCTTTCGATAGTAGCAAGCAAGTCAGTTTCTTTGTCCTTGGCGACCGCCAACTCTTCCGACAGTAAACGACGATTTTCCTTCATTTCATCTAGTTCATTCTCCAATGAACGAATACGATCCTCAGAACCTGAAGCATCAGGTACATTAGGTACATTTCTGCTGCTAGTTTCAACATTTTGCAGCCTGTCTTGGGCTTCGGCGTATTTCTGCTCAACATCTTTGAGCTTCGCTTCAAGATCTTGATTTGACTTTTCAAACTCATTTTGAATGTCGGCAAAGATTTCTTGATACTTAACGCGGGTATCCTCAACTTCCTTTTCAAGAGAACGGACCTTCTGTTCCAAATTCTCTTTCGTTAATTCGAGTACTTCCACAGTTTTGTGTAGATCGTCGTCCACTTGATTGAGACTACGAGTACCCGAAGCAGATTCTTCGGTTTGAACATCGGCAGTCGCAGTTGATACACTCTGGGCATTACGTGCAGATAACTGTTCCTTTAACTCCGTATTCTCCTGCTCAAAATTCTCGACTTCTACCGATAGTACTTCTATGGTCTGCTGAAGACTTTCAACCCTCACCATCGTGTCCTCGAGCTCCTGCTTTTTCTTGCTCAGGGAAGACTTTAAGGAATCTACTTCCTTTTTCAAAGCGTCGACTTCAGGATCATAGGTGACATTTCGGTTAACAGTTGCTTGTTCAACTTCAAGAATTTCGGTAGATTCTGGCAGATTTCGCGTCTGCTGCATTGACGTATTGAGTAGAGAAATTTCCTCCTCTTTGTCCTGTAAGATTTTTTGGACACGAGTCAGTTCCTGGCGCGTAATTTCGAGATCTTCGAGTGCATTGGTTTGTTTGGACAAAGCGGCATTCAGATCGTCGAGCTGAGTTTGTAAGGATACGACCTCAGACCTGATGAACGAGGAATGTCAGAAAACTAAAAATTGGACACTTGAGTATTAATGAACGAACCTGGACAGCTCCAAATCTTTCAATGCCTGATTTAACTTAGATTCTGCATCCGGCAGAGGGCTTTGGCTTGAGGGATTTGCCTCATTTGAAATTGCCTGAACTTCCTGTGACGGTGACTGCGGTTGACCTCGGTCGCTAACGCTCTCCGTCGGCGAGATTTCATTGACGGGTACGGACCGAGACAAAAAGGAGGGTGAGGTAACGGGGCTGCTGACAGCGGAATTAATAGGAGCCGGAAGGGAAGAGAATGATGCAGTGGTGGGTGAGAGGGGCGATAAAGAGGATTCTTCTTGCATTTTGTCCGCACTCTGTTCGCTGACATCTTCAGGGGAAATTGAGGCAGGCGAGAGTTCAAAAGCGTCTCCAAGTTCCCGAGAGCGAATTTCGTCATTGCCACTGACATTTTGCTTTGTCTGCTCGTCTGACGACTTCCTCATCTCTATTTCGCTTAACGATTTGATTTCGCTAGCGAGCTTTTCATTCAAAGATTTCTCAGCCTGTAAATCAATGCTCAATCGGTCAATCTTCTCATTTAGCTGAAGTTTCTCTCCTTCCAAACTCAAAATGTTGGCTCTCAGTTCGCTTGTAAGCTCTTCGAGCTTCGCTTTTTCTTCTTCAAGGGTCTTAAGATCGGTCGATAAAATATCAACAGACTGTTCTAACGACATCAATCGTATATTCTTTTCCTCTGCATCATCCAGATTGCGAGCAACGCTGGTATTCGAGAAGGAGGATGATTGGAGTTGGCTTTTCAATGTTTCAATTTCTTTCAGATACTCGCTCTCAGTCGTTGTCTGATGCTCTATTATAGACTGTGACTTCTGCAAATGAGATTCAAAGATGTCTCTCTCCTCTTTTACATTTTTGAGATCAGTTCGCAGTTCGTCTCGTTCGGATTCGACTTTTTGCAAAAGTTTCTCAGCACTCTCACGTTTTGCCGTAGCTTCTTCGATCTCGAGCCGTAAAACTGTGCTTTCGTTTTCCAAAGATAAAAGATGTGATTCTTTGGCCTGCAGCTGTTTCTTCAACTCCACCATTTCTTCTCTACTTTTTTCGAGCTCATTTTGAGTCTCAGTCAGATTCTCCATCATCGCCCGAGATTTTTCCAGGTGACTCTCGAGAATAGAAATCTCGGCCCTGAATAATCCATTAGTTTCAAATCCAAGCGTTCCGAGTACCTTAAAGTAACAAACCTTGATTTATCTAATTGAGACTGCAAATGCTTAATTCGCTCATTCTCTTCCGCATTAGTACTCATATCCGTGACTGTAGAGGCAAATGAAAGTGGACGTTCTGGCAAATCAACATTAAGTGATGGCGGTGCAATATTATCGGTATTCTCTCCATCATTTTCCGTCAAAGGGGATGGAGTGCGACTGCTGACTGGACTATCTCCAAAATCATAATTAGAGATGATCATCGACCTCGTCGCTGTGGCAGGAGTTTCATTTTCCGGAGATCGATCTGATTGAGCAGCAGACCCAGTCTCATCGTTGTATATTGAGTCATCTTTCTTCCGAGATATTTCTCGTTTTGTTGAAACATTTTCTTTTCTCGGGCTAGTAGTTTCCTCTGATTGCTGGAGTTTTTCTTCCAACTTTTGAACCTAAGTAGTAGGGTGTTATTTCGACCATTGGATTCATTCAAATATAAGCAACAGCATGAATACCTGGAGCTCAAGTTCGTTTATAACGATATCGTCTGACGCCAGCCGATTGGACATGGTATCCAATTCAGCCTCCAGCGAGCGAACATACCCAAAGGTATCGTCCAGTTGGCTTTTCAATTTTGCTACTTCTGCGCCGGAATCTGATTTAGGATCTTTTTCTTTCAATTGCATCGTAAGATCCTCATTCACTGATAATAGCCTCGAAATTTCATCTTTCAAACTCTCTAGCAATTCATCATACTCTCGTTTTTGGTTTTCAGCAAACCGACGCAAATCCATTGCCTGATTTCTTAGCTGTATCTTTAATTCAGCATTTTCCTTGATAAGTTCGGAATTTTCACTAGGCTCATTATTGAGCTTTTGGATTTGATTACCAACATCATCTACGTCACGGCTACTTGTAATAGATGCCAATTGATCTTTCAATCCTCGTACTTCTTCTTCGTACTGAAGCGTTTGCCGTTTGCTCATCGAAACCAGCTCCTTCTCCTTGGCTTCTAACTCTAACAATCGGCTAGATACAGCTTGATAAGAGGAATCGGTCTCGTTTAAACGTTTAGTGAGATCGGTCACCTTTCGTTGTGACTGCTCGAGCTGAATCGTCAAATCTTTGACTTCATTTGAGACACCTGTCCTAAGTCCAACAATCTGCTTTTCTAAGTCTTCTTTGTCGGATTCTAAACTGTCTAGATGCTCTTTTAACTGAACGACGTAACCTTTGAAAGAGATTTTCAGATATCAATTCACAATTTATAGGCCTGGAACAGATCTTCGAGTCAAAGCAATATAAAAGCTTACGGGTAGATTTCTCTAATTCCACTTTCACTTTGTTTAATTCCTCGACATCTGAGCTCTCTTCTTTCGTTGCTAAATTGCTGAATGATCGGCTATTTTCCAATTCAGACTCTTTTCGTTTGTAATTATCGTTTTCCCTTTGCACCTCCGTAATTCGACGTGTCAATTCGACATTTTCGGTCGATAGCGTTTCCAACTTACTTTGGAAGGCTTGATTGTTTTTAGACAATTGCGACTCCAGCTGTTTAATCTTTGATTCAGACTCAGCTTGCTTTTCAATTGTCGCAGCTTGAACCTTAAGTTGGGAGGATAAAGATCGCTTCTGATTCTTGAGATACTCAATTGAGTCGAGGGCCTCCTACAAAATGGAACGTTAGAAATTTAAAATTCAAACAAACTGTCGAAATAACTCCGCACTTGATATTTCTTGTCTAGATCTCTATACTTATTTGCGGTTTCTTGATTTTCTGCGGATAATTTACGATTCTCGCCCTCTAATCGAGTGACTTCAGCGGACGCGACATCGGAGGGTAGAACTGGTTTCTTATTGCTGCGAAATTGGTCAGCGAGAAAAGTAATAATCAGCTGGGCTTGATTTTCCGTTGGGATACTGAGTGGAATCCGCAGCTTTTCCTTCTCCCACATCATGACAGAAATTATTTGAATCAATACTAGTAGCAGCGAGTCAAAATCATTGGCATGCTCGGACAATCGCCGCCTTGCGGCATCGCTGGGTGGATATTTGTTCATGCCAGACTGATAGGCCTTCAATGCCAAAGCTAACTTGATAGAATTAGCCACCTCATACTCAATTCCCATAAACAATTCGCCCAATTTCCATATCGTTTCCGAATATGTAGCTTGAAGATCCCGTATTTGGCTAATATCAACAGTAACAGTTGTCTCAATCCAATTTTTAACCGTTTCGGGTTGCGAAGCGGTTAGACGAGCGGAATAGTCGCTGAATATGGTCGTCTTGCTTGTGTTAGTTGGAGATATTGTGGAAGATGGCTGAATAGAATTTCGCATTGATTCGGCAAGCAGTGATTCCGCCAATGAATCTAAGGCTTGAGTGGACTTTTGGAGGCCAGGCAGAGGTATTCGTGGTGGTGGAGTTTTAGGGACATTTTCGCTGGGCAAGCTTCTCTGTACCGATGTTTGCGACACAAGCTTCGATTCAAGATCTCTCTTTTCCTTACTCAGCTCCAGCAGCTGTGACTTCAGTTCGGCTATTTCTTTTTCTCTTGAGGAAGCATCTTCAATTGACATACTAGAAATGCTAGCATTAATTTTCGAGACGGAGTCTAATCGGTCGCTTCGCTGGGCACCTCGTAACGACGAGACCATCCGCTGGAGGTTGTCGACTTCTTTCTTATAAATTGATTCTTTAATTTCTGAAAATCTTCTAAGAAAATTATTAAGTTCAAGGCTTAATATCTCAATTCTTTTGTTGGAAAACTCGACCTATAACCCAGAACAAACGGTTAAATTAAGTTCCAATTAAAATACAAGTTATAGCCATTTCAACCTGTCGAGCGGCATCCTTTTGCATGCGCTTATCTGATGAGCCAGCAGACGCTAGCTGTGCTTTATTCCTAATTTGAGTTTCATACTCGAGTTTCCGTTCGTACTCTTAGAATTATGAAAAGAACTCGGGGTTAGCGGTGGCGAAATAAGGCATTCAACGTTTCGCAATTTGGTCACACCTTTAATAATACTTTCCAGCGTTGAAGCATCCTGTATAAATGCAGTCAGAGCTTGCTCAACAAGGAAGGCAGAATATGAATTATTGGAATTTCATACTTTGTTCAAAACGTTCAAATCATCATGGTGAGACTGACGTGCGGTTGCAGGAGATGCAGTTGTTGATGACGAGAACCGCATATCATACGGTTGGTTGCTCATTCTTTGTGCTTACGATAAGGGTATATCAATCATGGGTATGTCTGTGAGAGAGGCGATATCCAGGCAATGGAGCGGATGGAAGTAATGACGATAGCTCTAAGCTCAGTCGCCAGTTCCTCCCGTGGAACAGGGACACGGGATTTCGGTGTGCAAAGCGCAGCCTAATTGGGTTGCCGTGATCATGATTATGAATACATATCCCTCGCTGCGCTTTTGGGCATATTGGTCAGAGCATCCGCATATGCCACGGTTTGGATTTGTATAACTAGTAATCATTACTCCACGATGAAACGATGCAATTGGTTGTCTCTAGTTTTCATGTGCCAGGGCGATCGAACATACGCCCCAAAGTTTTACGAAGGGCCCTTGGAAGTTGGAACACATAACCATCCTCCATGGTCGCCTGATTCAACAATTCGATATACGTTTTAGAGATACGTAAGACATGTAGATGAAAGATCAATGCTTATATAACTTGAGAAATTGTTCTTGAAATTAAAGCTCACGGCTTCTTTGTCCTTGTTCAATTTTCACTAAATACTGCGGACAGATGGCTTGATACGGACGGACTGTGACGGATAATGTTTTTTACCCATGGCAATCCAGCGAGAAAATATCCCAGATTTTCACTTGTGTTGTCCAGCATGGAGGTCACGCCTAATTGCTATTCCGGCAAAGTAATGACATTGGAGGTGCCAAGTACAATCGCCATTGCCCTAACGTTTCTCACAACTGGAACGCATTGGAGTATATAGCGGATTAGTGTGACGAAATGAGGTTAAGATGTAATGAGAAATCGGAATAAATTAACTTGGCTGCGAAATATATATGTTTTTTCATCATTGCCACGGCGCAAAGGCTGCTAAATTGCCAGATGCATTGTTCCCACAATCTGAAAGCCACTGCTCGCTTCTAGCGCGGATGCATGTCAATCAGCGTAAATCCACATATAAACTGATGACGAGAAGGAGATAAGAAGGGAACATCCTCCAATTTGTACGAAAAGGAACAAATCACTTTGGAATCATGAAGATCACCGTTTGCAGCGCTTTCGCAGTGTGCGCCTTCTTTGCGTCAGTCCAAGCAGTGCCCCAACAGTACGGATACAGACCCTCTCCTCCTCCTCCTCCTCGTCCTCCATCTTATCCGTCTCCACCACCTCCACCATCTCCTCCATCTCCTCCTTCTCCTCCGCAATATCAAAACAGTTCGGCTAATAGTAGTCCCCCGACCACCCAAGCTCCACCGACTTCTGCTAGCTCCGCTACTTCTGCTACTAGTCCGCCTACTACGACCCCTGCCCCTCCGACGTCTGCCAGCTCGACTACTTCTGCTACCAGTCCTGCTAGTTCTTCAACTTCCAACAGTTCTTCCACCAATCCCTCGTCGCCAACAAGTGTAGCCTCCACATCAACGTCTGCTTCTGTTCCAGCGGGACAATCCACCGGTGCTTCCTACGTCAGTGGTTCTAGCACAAATGCCGCACCCTCTTCAACGAATGCTACGTCTGCCTCCACTTCAGCTCCTCCTTCACCGAGTGGCACCTCTCCGGCGACAGGATCAAGCAGTACTACTCCTGCTGGACCGCCAGTCACCGGATCTGTCCCTGCTTATCCCAGTCCTGGTGGAGGACCGGCTACCACCAGTGCCAGTACCAATACCAGTACCAGTACCTCGTATACAACTAGCACCTCAAACCCTCCAGCACAAACAAACCCTCCCAGCAATAGTGGATATAATGTCAATAGTCCTACACAACAACTTAAATCGGGAGCCGAAAACAATCACAAATTCTCAGTAGTAGGATTTGCTGGTGGAGTTTTGGCCGCCGGCGCTCTATTTATCTAACTTAAAATGCATATTTGACAAGTATATCTGTAAAACCAGTGTAAAGGAAATTTTGATTATTGTGTGTATTCATAGTGTGTATTAATGGTATTCGATTTTTAATCTAATATAAGTAGCATGTCTCAAAAGTGTAGCAATAGTTTTTAAGATATCCTTAATACATATATTTGCTTGCATATTCACTTCCACACGGTAGCTCATATTTGCAATCAGATGTGCGGACAGAGATTAAATCGCTTAATTTTGATTCATATATATAATCGCTTAGTATTGCCTAGATGGAGGCAATGTCGTTGTATGATTTACCTTGCCATGAATATTAAGAAAGAAGTAGTCAATGTACAGTGTGTTTACATTTGAAAGCTTTTGAGGACTGGCATTTCAATCAATTTTGGTACCTGAATACAGAATCTATAACCAATAGGAAGTAACAATTGGATGGTTTCATATGTTCATAATCGGCTAATATCTCTCACAATCTGCATCATAAGTTTTAAGTGACGTCGTAATATGTCGAATTGCAATTAATTAAAATATTGTTGCAAATTAATACGATATGCCTGTCTTTGATAATGAAATGCTACTGATAGTCAAAGTCTGTGCAATGTATTTCCAAAAAAAGGTACACAACAGCCCTCGTGTGCGCGATTGCAGTACGGGAGCACAAAATTTATCAGGTTTAACGTATTGGCGCTCTACGGCTCCTAGGCATTAATGTCACACGGGTGTAATCCTTCCAATGCAGCGCAGAATATGGCTGCACAGTAGGTCTCACGATTAGACAATTCCACCAATGAGAGAACTTGCAACGTTGTCCAATGGCCAAGCCATATTCTGTGATGCACTGTTTATTAATTTATTTTTTTTCCTTGCACCACCATTGTGACTTTTAGTGTGGTCAAATTAATTCCTTTTCTTCAATTGAGTGAAACCATACGGATGTCCACGGTTCGGATTGGTCCGATTTATTAAAATGACAAATTTCGATGCCTGATATTACTTTTCATCCAATCGCAGACTTGGTGGCGCCCCAGTTACAATGCTGCGTTACATTGGCATACACTGCCACTGGAATGACTTACGGAAAAGATATAAATATAGGGTTAGACTGCACTAATAACTGCACTCAAGCAAACACATCTTTATAGATTATATAGATTTTATAGAATATTTTCTCATCTTACAACAAATATTTGTCTGTCATAATGGTCGCTAAACTCGCTATCCTCGCTTCTCTTGTCGCTCTTTCTGCTGCTATGCCCGCTCAGAACGGCGGTTACGGTCAACCAGACAAAGCTGCTTATCCCGAAGTCGCCGCAACTACTTCTGCTCCGTACGCTGCTCCCACCCCCAACGGCTACGCCGCTCCCGCTCCTGCTACGTCCACTCCCTGCACTAGCGCAACTGTGGCATCCACCTCTGCTTACGTCGCTGAAACTCCCTGTCCAGAAGAGCAAAGCACTCAAGCTGCCCCACAAACAACTCCTTGTCCAGAAGAACAAAGTACTCAAGCCGTTCCCGAAACTACCCCTTGTCCTGATGCTGCCAGCACTGTTCAAGCGTATGGTGCCGAAGCGACTGCTGCTGCATCATATGACGCTCCCCAAGAACAACCAGCTTATGATGAAAACCTCAACCAACAATCCGTCAGTTCGGCCGGAAGTCATTCATTCTCTTTAGTTTCCATGGCTGGAGCTGGTCTCGTCGCTGCAGGTTTCTTACTGTAAACTGCCTTAATTTTAAATGTACATAATACAAGAACTGTAACAATAAAACTGTTTGTAAACTGGATCCAGTATAAAATATTTTCAATTATTTATCAAATTAAAACCACAACGGTGCTTCACCATCATTATGCGTTCCGGTTTAAATTAGCACTCTTCTAATGTGTTCCAGTATCTCTAATCTGATACTTTGGTATGCATCACCTATACCTGCACCCAACCCTGTGATCAATTTTAAATTCGATATCCCTTGACCTTCAACATCTCCTCTCACTGTTATCAGCGGGATTTTGGTATACAAAAATCCTAAATCTTCTAATTCCCTTTGATTTTCTGTTATTGGATAGTAAGTAATTTGAACGCGTTCATAATTTGTCACCAAGTCCGGGTTCAACGCAAGATATGCAGTCACAATATCAGCGAAATGCTTACGAGAAAATACATCTCCACCATTCCAATTCATCCAGTCTTCCCAAATCATTTGAGATAGCTTATCTCCTTTTTTTGTCTGCTTTATGGCTTCATATTCTTCCTCCGAGATCTCAAATCCTTTATCGATGATAAATTGGGAATTGACCAGAAATATCTCGGATCCAGAATTGAAAACAATTTGGGAAGCAATTGGATTAATACCTGTATTATAGCCAGACCGGATGACTTTGCCTTCATTCTCAATCCATCCACCCATTAACCAAATTCTTAACTTTGAGCTGATTTCTGGGTGTTGCTTCAGTGCTTCCGCAATATTCAGTAAGGGGCCTATCGCCACAATAACCAATTTATCATGGGCATTTTCAGCAGCCATTTTGAAAGCTTTTATCATTTCGGACTGCCCTCCGTTTATTATCAAGTTTTTGAAATTTGTTGATTTCTTTCTGTAAGCACATCCTTGTAAATTGTATATGGGTTTTTCATTATCTTTGGGATTCGGCACTCCAAATATCTTTCTAGGCCAAAGCGGGTTTAACTCAAATAGCTTTTGAGGATTGTCGGTTTCAGGATCGTATCCTACTCCAGCGAAAACTGGAACATCAGTTCTGTTGCGGTTGTTCAGTATTGTTTTGACAATCTTTGCCTTTTCTTGTGGGTAATAATTCACCGTCGAGATACCGACTATATTGGCGTTTGACCTTGCCACTAACTTTAAATCCAAAGAGTATGGGGAGATTATGAAAAGTCACTATGCCGCAGCATGCGACGAATTTTGAAATAATTTTATTTATGCAGATAAGGATAATTACCTCAATAGCAAAAATATCATCAATGTCCCAACCTGCGTCGGTGTCAATCCATATGTCGAGTTGTGTAGACATTTAATGAATACATGAAAAATGTATTTCTTTCAATATTCACCGCCAAATTAACTACGGCCACTTCCAATTGCGTTCAGGCTGGGCCAAAGAATAATCAATATTGACGTATCTATTCTGGAAGCTAGAGATGATTACAGTAGTAAAAAAAAAAATAAGTGTTATTCTCAAAGAAATACATGTCTTCTGAAATGATTACAACCCTAGTCTTTGGCCACTCTTCACTCTCCGGACGATATAATATGAATACAATCAGTCACGTGCTTAAATTTTCAGTGTTGGAACTTGAATCTCGAAAGGCTGATCAATCTTTATCCATATAGTTTTCAGAAATGTCACCGTCTCACATCGCAAATACCATTACACATCCAACAATAGAGAAATTGCCGATTGATGGGCTATATTTGATCCATGATTTTCTGTCAGTCAAAGAAGAACAAGAGTTGTTGCAACGATTCAATGAGGCGGAATGGAGTGGGAACGGCATTGGGTGAGTATCTTCCTACTAATGCCTAATTCTTTTTCTTCATTCTCTTTCTCAATACAGTTGAAGTCACAATTATTGAGAGACTCTGATATCTTGTACATGCCTGTGCATTTGTATTGATTTCAATTATTTTGGGGCCTCAAATCGTTGATTGACATGTGCTTTCCTCTCTTGCAAATGCTAGGCCAAATCCGGAGCTGAAAAGGAGGACGCAACAAGTATTTAAATCAATTCTTTGGTATTCAAGTTTGACTATTTGATCTAATCATTCCGCTGTTTTTATTAGTACGGATATATTTTCAGTTATCGATATAGGTACTTTTTCGAACTTTTCGGCTGGCGAGTTCACCGGAACCAAGAAGTCTTACAGAGATTCTTTAACAGGCGGATAATGTCACATTTGGGGCCACTTCCCGAATACACTGATTATATTATAGTTCGACTGAATGAATTGAATGTACCATCAGATTCTGTGTCGTTTGACAGTCTGATCGTTAACGAGTATAGGCCTGGGCAAGGTAAAAATTTCATCGGAATCAGAATTCACTAATTTTCGTAAAGGATTATTAACTGATATATTTTTATTAGGAATCATGTAAGTTGACAACCGTTTTTCGAAAAATGGGGGGAGATTTTTGTTTTTTAATCAATAATTTTAAATACAGGCCCCATTGCGACGCTCCTTCCATATTCGGCCCCGTCATTCTATCTTTATCCCTTCTCTCGCCTTGTCTAATGTCATTCGATCATACGAATGATACCACTCTTCCCCGCCAAGATGTTTACCTTCCTCCGCGGTCATTATTAGTTATGACTGGGTCGGGTAGATTTGACTACAAACATTCGATATCGAAGGATCTAACTGAATCGTGGAACGGAAAAGAATTTCTTAGGGATACTAGAGTTAGTTTAACATTTAGATCTGTGGTAGATAAAGATGCAGTGGCCTGTGGGAAATAAGAAGTGACTTAAATTTCAATGAATGTAAAATGTCGACTTTGACCAAGGATTGTCTACCAAAGACATTGACCCAAGTTCTTCTCAGTGAGAATATTTCTTCATCCTTTAAAAACAGTTTATTTGAAAAGTTAATCCTACAATACTTTTCATTCTAAAATTAATATTCTTATTGTACTATCTCTATTTTGCTAATCAACATGTCTAAAACTCTAACCAGCACGAGGCAAAGCATCGACGGTAATATATTCAATAATCCAGCTAACTGGGAGGAGTTTGCAGTAGTATTTACCAGCAAAGTCATTGTTGCGAGCTAAAATACAAAATGAAATTAGAATTCATGAATACCGCTAAACCAGATGAACAAATGTAATTCTTACCTCCAGCTTTGCTGTAAAGTGCGGGACTCTTTACGACTAATACCTTCTTGCCGTCTTTCGTTGTGTTAGTGAGTTTCAAACCTGAAGTAACCCAGCTGAATCCATTTCCGAGGACTTCGTCTTCTTTTTCAATTTCGAGCTTAGCGCCGCTCTTTTCATAACGTTCCAATTGCTCTTTGGTTACCATCTGTTTAGCCAAAGTGTAGGCCATACTGTTCATAGTTCCACAGATATCAGTTTGATGTTTGAAAGTTTTACCATCGAATTTGGCATCGACCAATTGCAATACGGCATCTCTGGAAGCAGTTTTACAAGCGATAGTATTGGGACCTTCGTGACTCCAACCGGCATCGATCGTACCAGTAGCGGTGTCATAAGAAAGTTGTTGAGTCAATTCGATATTGATTTGTTTAGTTTCGCTTGAAGCAGATTTAATTGTGGGTTTAGATTGGGCAAAAGAGAAAGTGCTGTCGTAGGTAACGGTGTTAAGGGTAACGGTGTATCCATCAAGACCAGAGAGAACTTGACGTTGAGTTTGTTCGCACCAGCTGCTTGACTTTTGATCAGCTTTGTATGCTTCGAGGTGACCTTTGATCAAAGGACGAGTGGACGAGATTGAGTCGGTGAGGATGCTGGCAGCATTGTTGAAGGAGCCGGTTTCGGGTGCGGCAGAGTTTACAGCGATGAAAGCAGCAGTCACTTTGGCGATGGCATTGTAGGCCGATTGAAGATCAATTTCGGGGTAGAGGTCGAATTGGTTGAATCCACCGGCGATGCTTGGTTTTGCGCAGAATTGCGAATGAGTGACTTGCTATAAGAGTGAATTCAAAGGGTACATGGTCAGATTGATCAAATAAATAATTACAGATCAAACACTAAGGGAATGGTTACCTTTAAAATAACGACGGGTTTAGTGACGGCAGCAGTTTGGACTCCGACTTGTTTTTCCAATTCCACGAAGGACTCAAATTCTTTAGCAATCTTATGCATTTTTGTCAAACCATCCAATTCACCACCGACAGTCAACACAGGTACCTCATACTTTGGTAAATCACCTCTGCTCAAAAAGCTAGCCCAAAGGACCAACCCCCCGAAATCTTTTGCAACCATACGACCCATGACACCACCCAAAGAATGTCCGCCCAAAATGATATCTTTGTTCTTGAAAGTTGTGTTGAAATTCTTGTTCACTCCATTGAGGACATTGCTGATCGCCGAGCGCAGAGTTATTGGATCGGGAACATTGAAAAATTTTTGAGATGTGATACCGGCGTACAAGGAAACTTGGAGTTCTGTGGCTTTGGACTGGACAGTTTTGACAATGTCTGTGTAATTTTCGGGGGCAACGTTAGCGCCGGGTACAAGGATGAAGAGTTTCTTGGGGAAGGATGGATTTACAGCCGGCTGAGGGAGAATGAGGTCAGCCGAAGCGAGGTACACAAGGGTGCATGCAAGTTGAAGGAGGAATAATGACTTCATGATTTATGTTTTACGAGGACAGGTCCAAGGGAGAGAAGCAGACTTTATTTAACGTTTTTCTGAGAATAACAATTACAAATCGACTCCGATGGGAGAATGAGGAGCGCCGGCGAGTTTGCCGTCGACTAACAGTTAGATTTTAGACTAGTGATATCTATTAAAAGGGCATTGATGGCGGATGTCGCGGAATGAGCGGGAAAGGACTGGCGGCCCACTTTTCATAATGGAACGCGTTCAATTTGGTTTTGCTTCCTCGCCAGAAATATGGGCGAACGTCAACGTTGACTTTGCTAACGCTTATTGATATCGAAATTTGTACTGTTGTATGGATTGTGATTGTGAATGTGCATGATGTTTATATTTCTGTTTCGCCTTCATCGCATCCATGGTTAAAGCATCACGTATGCTCGATTGAAATGATCGTAAATTGAATATCGAGTTTGATGTCATTTGGGAACGAGAAATCCAACCCCAAAATACCATTCTTAACCTCATTATGTCTCAATAATTGTAATACAATTGGTGATCAATCCTTGGCACGGTCTTCCCGCTATGCTGGCGTGCTGTTCTGTCGGTTCTAATCGAAGGGACATAGCTTTGTTGATTGTGGCAATCGTGGTGTCTGGGCTGTACTGCGGGTGTATCAAAGCAGTGGCCAAAAGATCAACCGACATTTTATGGCGTTATTCACCGAATTTTGATGATTCCGCAGCCGAAATCTGATTCTTGGTCGTTTGGGGGCGATTACGCCATAATCAACTTATTTGTTGCAATTCTAAAAGTCTTGTGAGAGAGCTGTTAATCATCGGACGAAATATTTCCCGAGCTCATACCACCTCTTAGGTTCCGGTACGATTGCGCCAAGCAGGCGGCGAACAGCTGTCGCCCCACAATCAATATTGGTTTGAGCATGAACATTATTTGATTTATTACTTCTGGAAAAGCCCATATTCAGGGGGATTAGTATACCAACACAGAATGTTCCACCAAGCTAATCTTGTGATAATGGATATATACAAATTGCTACTGATTGATTCTGTTACCCGTTAATACGAGCCGAATTCGCAACTATATTTCAAGTCAAACAACAAGTCATAGCACTCGTTCAAAAGAGAATGCAATGCAGCTTGTCCTGGCAACTTTTCACCATCCATCTGAAATTCACCGTCCCGTCGAAGATCATCTGTGGAATTAGGAAAAAAGAGTTGACGTCAGCATTTATCAAAATGAGTGGCGACTGGTATTAGTAAAGCTTACCGTAACAGTTCAGCGTTTTACCAATTTGGTTCAACTCTTCATGAGACACGTTGTTCATACGTTGTAAAAGCATCAAGATTTTACGAATAGAGAGTAAGTCGTATTGTAGAGTCTCAAGAGCCGGATGAATTGGTTCAAGAGTACATTGGAGGCGATAAAGAGTGCGATGGCATTGATGAAAAAGAGTATGAAGCACGCCTGATGAAAGTGAACACGAATGTCAATTTTTGTAAGCCAGGCACAAAACGGAAGAAGAACGCTTACCTTGACCCTTGGGAATGTTTCCGTTGACTGGTTTGCCAAATATACCATTGTCTCTGCTTTCTTCAATCTTCAGCAAAGTACGATGAAAAGGAGCCAAATCACCCCAGGTTACGTTCCATCTGTTGTTCAACATTTCTTCCAACTTTGCTTTGACGCCACATAACTCGTTGAAAACACTGCTCAAACTTTCATCCACTTCATCCTTCTTGACCGTCAATGCACTTATTCGTTCATACGCTGATTCGAGTGTTCCAATGAGGACGGCTTGGCCAGGCAAAATCGTACCGTCGGCTGAAACGAAGGAGCCGTTTTGTCGTTTTGAATCAATGGATCGTAGGGACGCTTGAAGTATTTGTAGTTCGGGGATGGTAAGATTGGTCGAGTTGGGAGATGAAAGTTTGTGATATATTTCCACTAATTCCTGATGAACGGGCTCCAGTTCCGATGCAATGTTTTCGGACTCGATGAGTAATCTTTCGGCGACTTTGTCTAATACGGAAGAATTAAGAGGTATCGCTCGTTAGATGTGAAATTCTAGTTGTGATTAAGAACACGAAAACTTACAAGCTCTGTTTAATTTACTGCTCAGAACAGCCTGTCCTTTTGGCACGACTTTGTCGTCTTTCAATCTGAAGGCTCCATCCTTGAAATGTTCATTTTCAATTTCTCTTAACCTGACTTGGTATTTATGGATATCTTCTACCGTGAAGGCGTTGAGTTGTGCCAACTCGTTCAAGCCTTTTGTGATGGTGATCAACTGGTTGTATACTTTGCTCAATTCCGGAGCAATTTTGTCAAGATAAATGTAGCAGTCCAATATGATGTAATGAATTTCATCAAAAAGGGACTCAATGTACTTTGAAGTGAGAGAGTTCCCTGTTTATCCATTCAGAAACACAAAAATAATTAGACCGCTGTCCATAGCAAGAAAAGAGGAGTACGAAGTAGGGCCAAACTTACATCCTTTCCAACTGTCCTGGTCGCAGCTCTGGATGAAGTCCAGGTAAATCTGGCCGCATTTTTCAGCGTAGTTTGCGATTTCTGGGAAACTGTACGTAGTAGTCTTTTTCAATTCGACCAGATTGTGTTTCATTTCGAGGAGTCTGTTGTAGACGTTCAATTCGTCAGCGGACAATAGTTTTGGACTGAACTTTACTGGGGCCGCGGGTGTTGGGGCCTTGAGCGTGGAGAGGAGTGTCATTTTTCAAACTTGGGTTTGTCTTGTCGAGAGGATAGTACTTGTATCGAGGGAAGAATGTTTCGATAGATTGAGTGCTGAGATATATATCAAAAGTTGTTCTTGTGTCTGATGTCTTGGGTGTCTGGAGTGGACGCGATCACTGTGCCTTTTTAACGACGGCCGGCCGGGCGTGGCTGAAGATCGCGTCATAATATGGAGGAATGAGTCAGCGTGATCCATCCTGATTCCCTCTCTCACCTCTGACTTCATTTCGACGCATCTTGCTCTGCAACAGGAATTCCACTATATCCACGATGTTCACAAGGATCTGGTGCGACTATCAGAGAGTGGCGGCTTAGGAGTGGTGTCTGAAATAGTTCGTTGTCATGAATTCGCAACAATAGTCTTGGTCCTTCGTGAGTCTCGACAAGTCCCTTGACATTGCTATCCAAGTTCGGTACTGCGCGTCACTCCTTATAATTGTCCACTGTTGTATAAACTTACGTCTTCAGTGACAATGAAAATGAGGATATCCCTGAACTAATCCTCAAAATCAATGTTATCATCTTGGAAACGGCCATACAGCCCACACTGATAACACATTATCCAGTTGTACAAACCCCTGGGACCACATTGACATCTCATAATTAGATTAAGAATTTGAATTGTTGTTTCGCATTGGTCAATTTTACGAAATGAATGGATTCAATGAAATGTTTAAATATTTACACGAAAAGGGTCCACAGAAGCCACCGACACCACGCCCGATGATCGATCCGTCTACTATCCTCATCAAAACTCTAATTTTCAAATAATTACACTCTTATTCCATTCCTTTCTCCTAATCCTAGACTTTGTACCAACTCGTGCATGTAGCATTCAACTTGTGCTTGCAATTGAGCATAGTCGGACTGCACGTTTGATAGTTCAGTGTCCATATGCTTCTTGAGATCGGTGATCTAAGATAGTGATATTGAAAATTGGTAAACCAAAAGGTCAGATTAATTAATAAAATCGCAAGGTAGACGGGTGAGAATGGCTGGCTGCGTCAAGGCCATTTCAAAATCTCATGTGAATTGAAAAACACCGACAAACCGTACCTTTTGTTCAATGTCCTCCACGATTCTCTTATTTTCATCAATCCTCATCTGCACATTGCTTCTTTCAACTGCAATCACATTGTACTCTTCTCTTAGCTTAGCCAACTTCAATTCTGCGGCTTCTCGTTTCATGGATTGTTGCTTTTGCAGTCGCGCCATCTTGTCGAGCGCAGTGTTGAGTTGCCGTGTGAGTTGCTACGATGCATAAATTATGGTGTACCAATTCAACGCGGGTTAAAAGGCCGTTTAGATAAGAGATGGATAAACGACGTCAGCGGTCGGTGGAAAGGCAGTTGACGCGATGGTACATTGAATCACAAGAGAATCCTACCTGTTCCTTGATAGTCAACTCTCTTAATTCAGCCTGCTTTTTATCAATCAATTCCTTTTCTGAGAAAACTTTGCTTGATTCCTCTTGTGACCTTTTAAGTTCGTTCTGACATTCATCCATTAATTTGATACATTGTGATACGTCCTAATGTAAATTCGTGACCATGTCGATACGAAGAGGAAAAAAAAAGGCAAAAGCGGATGTAAGGTTGGACTTAGCAAGTGATACAAGGCATCATATTCGCAGGATGAAAAGAGTATACGGGAACGTTACTAACCCCTTCAATTAAATTCATGAAATCTAGTTTTTGCTGTAGATCTCTAGTTTTCTTTTCCATATTCACGATATTGGATTTTTCAGTGTGAATATTCTGGTTCTGTTCAGCGATGACCTGTTGCATGGATGTGTGAATGAATAGGATGAAGACTGATAAAGAGGCAAAGGAATGGCTCCCGGGCATACCTGTTTAAGCTGTTCAGGGGAATAGACCAATCTGCTTTTCAATTTTGAGCATTCTTGTTTACAATTGTTGAGCAAGAATTGGGTGTTTGTCTGATACAACCACAACCGATATGAATAGTTTGCCGTCAGGTGGAGGTAATAAGGATGTGCTAACGCGATTGGACCAAAGGAGACAAACCATCTGATCCATCAAGTCATTTCTCTGCTGCTTCAATTCTTCAACTTCATTCACTAAATCCGACTGCAATTTTCCTTTTGCTTGTAATTCATTCGATAGTCTCTCATTCAGTTCTGTCGCTTCTTTGATGGCTGGTTCTTCGGATGCACGCTGAGCTTGAAGATTGCTCAATTGTTCGGTCATCTCCGCATGTTTCTGATCAAGCAGTTGTCGCTGCTCGACAATTTCTTCCTATTTGATGTTACCAGATAAGTTGTAGGTCACTTCAGAGAAAAGCAACAGTAATAGAGTATGCCATACTGATTTTTGAGTGTATTGGTCATAAATTGCCATCTGCTCCTCCCTGAACTTGGCAAAGTTGATGACCGCACTCAGAATTCGACGAACTCTGGGGGGCTCAGGTTTCAAGACATCTCGAAGGCTGAAATCATCTATTCCAACCTCTGTCATAAGTTTGAGACTATAATTAAAGAACCAAAGTCAATAATACGTCTTATATCGTGGCATTCAAAGTTTGTTTTGGCCAATCTGCGACAACAACAAAAGTTTCAGGACTTCGACTTTGAGCCTCAATGTTTGCCGAAACACTTGAAGAAGTAAAAGGCTTTGGGGTGAAGAATACATACACATGTTTTGCAAAGTTGAACAACACAACGCTTTCCATATGAATGTCGGGAAACTCCACGACTTCCATCACTTGAAAATTTGGTTGTTCCAAGTGTTCGCGTGTAATTCCCATGAATGCTTCCAAGAAGGTTTCATAGATGACTTGGATTCTGGCAGGTGTGGGTTTATTGAGGTCTTCCTCTGTGACCGGGATAGACAGATCGTTCATACATTGTATGATTTCTGCCGGTTTGAGCTGAGGGAAGGAGTAGGCTTTTTTGTGGGCTGCGTACGACATGCTGGGAGTCTTTGGGCTCAACAGGCGGGGACAGAGGAGGCGGGTAGACTAGAGAGGGACCGAAAAGAGAGGGAGGGAATTCGGGGGATGCAAAGATGCAAAAGATGTGCTTTCTCTCTGTTCAATACTATATCGATGTCGGAAGAGAGTTGAGCTGGAGCGAGGGAGGAAAGAGGGAACGCAACAAGTACCGACATCTCGGCGCGCATTCCCTCCTTGATACACTCCGCTCTATCAATTATCATACAGTTATGGCTACACACATTATGATATTGTATATATATGGTGGTCAATATACAAACTGATTCAGAATGTCAACAACATGTATTACGAACAGATGCTAATCAAATGCATGCTATTGTGAAGGCAAGTCACGTGACAACTGATTTTGCTTCCCATTTTGGATCCATCGTCATAGCCATTACCACATCCAGACAGAATTCAGATACAAACCGAGAGATTCCACCTTGCATCAAAAGTCAACAGTGGAAAGCAGTGAGAATTCCGATAGATCGTACACAGTGAATGTAGGTATCAATAGTGCGATGAAGACCCATTCAGTATTATCCTTGCATTTTTCTTGTCTGGCGCGTCTTTCCCTCGTTCCCTCTCTCCGTTGAAATGCTGACTCTTTCTCCTCACCACAATCACTCCTGGAACCACCTCTTCGATTGTCGTATCTACACAGCCCATTTGCTACAGACAGCATTCGAATTCACACCAAAATGTCTACTCCCCTCGAAGAGTACCTCGCTGCAAAGCAAAGCGATGTCTCCGCAAGCGCCAGTTCTTCAACCACCAACCTAGTGAACGCTAGAAGTCCGACGAAACCAATTGTTCGACGAGGCACAATTTCTCGTCAATCCCCAACAAAGTCTCTCCATCCAGGAACCACAGTATCACCGACGAAATCTATGACATACCATTCCTCGGAATCAACTCCCTCATTGCACCTGGGCAATTCTTCCAGAGTCAGAGGTAGCCCGACCCGTACTAAAGTGCCCGTTGCAGAGGATTCATTCGATCACGCCCATAACAGGATCTCGGAGGTTGATGATGATTCTGCTAGCTTAAGAAGTTTCAATATGGGACCAAACATCAGTACAGTTTCGTTGAACAATGGGGCAATGGAAGTTGCAAGAACCGGTTGGCTTTGGCGTCGCGGAACATATATGGTACCCACAGCGCTCCTCTTCCTAAACATGACTCTCCTACAACAAATTGTTTAACCTGTCTATTTTTTGTACAGAACTGGAAGCGATGTTATGCAGTCGCCAACACAAGAGACCTTAAAGCTGGTATTCTCTGCTTCTACAAAACCGACACGGTACATTCCACACGTCTGTTACATATATTTGTCTGATAATAGTACTTAACTATCTCTGCAAAATTTTTTTTTGGATTTTTTAACACATAGGAATTGTACCCCTACCGCACGATCGATCTGACCGAATGCGTTGACATTGTCCCTCGCGACATTACTAAATCCAATGGTACAAGGTATGAATTCAAACTGGCGATGCGCAAATCCGATGTCTGGCTGGCTGCAGACACAATCCCAGATATGCAGCAATGGGTTGAAACTCTCAACTGTTTGATCCCTAAAATCGTCGAACCTGGTCTTGAACGAATAGAGCAAGAGTTATACTCCGTCCATTATCGCAATACTTCACTCCAGACAATTAAGACTGAATTAGAAATGGAAAATTCAAGATTACAAAATATTCTCTCTGAGTCGAACGATCAAGCATTAGAGAAAGAAGCCCACATGCGGGGATTACTGATTCGTGCTCAACAAAACGAAGAAATGTTACGAGATAAAGTCGAATCCTACGAATCCGAAATTCAGAGACTATCGGCTCAAAACGAAGAACTATCGGAAAGACTCAAGGTTCAATCAGCTCAGTTGCTACTTTCCGAAAGTAAAGAAATCGAAGCACAACAGTACTCGTTGCATGGGGCCATTGAAAGAATCCAAAGCACTATCGATGAACATGTTCAATCATTAGACAAAAGTGTCGACGTGTCGAATGAAACTTTGGGTAGTCTACGAAGTTTAGAGACTATTGTCAGTGATCTTGTTGTATCCTTTCACTCAAAAAATTCAGAAAGCGAATTAAAGACATCCGACTTGCTATCTGACATGAAGCAAACGCTAGCTTGTACTCTAGAATCATTCACGAAATTACAAACAAATATCTCCGAATCTCTGCGCTCTATGCAAACTGCTTCAAATGAAACTTCTGTATCACTCTCACAGATCCAATCTACCTTAACTACGACCGTCTCAACCAAACTCAACAACATTGGCGATCATCTCGACACACTTACGACCTCGCACTCTCAACTCCTCACATTCCTCGGTGAACTTCAAGAAACAACTTTCTCTTCCTCTCCCAGAGGCAGAACAGGGATTAACATCGACGACAATCGAATGTCAGCGGTCCAAGAATTTATGGAAACTATTGATTCTAAACTTTCTTCAACTTCAACGGCAACAAGAGAGTGTTTGAATGAATTCAATGAACGTCTGGAAAGAGGGCATCTAAACCTTACTTCTATGCTGGCCTGTATCAAAGATGACACTTCGGTACTTCCATCTAAAGTCGTCGAAAAATTGAATCAATTGGAGAAATTCGTGGAAGAATCAAAGATGCTGGATGGATTAGAGAACTTAAGAAGTGGAATTGAGGAATTAAAAGCCGACAAAGTTTCCGCCGAGAAATTCGAAAAAGTTTCTCAAAGTTCTCAGAAGACATTGGATACTTTGGTGAATTCAATCTCAGAGTTTGGAACTGGAAAGTTGGAAGAACGTGTGAAAGAAGTACAAAGCGACATGTGTAGTGTGAAGGAACAAATCCTTCCAGCCATTCACCGCGACGTTTTAACGAAAATGGACTCCGTAATATCTCAGTTGGACGAAAAAATGAAACTTGCCGAATCTAACGGAGATGCAATCAGGGATATGTCAAAATCTATGTCAGACGCTGCGCGAGTTCATCATGTCGAAGCATGTAAACGTGATATCGAAAACACAGTGGACAAGAAGGTTTCGGCTGTCTTGCAGAAAGTCGATTCCCTCTTCGATGTATCAAATGCCAGTCATGATACAGGCGTTTCTCTCAAAAATTCTCTTACTACCCTGATTGAAACAATACTGCCGTCGCTACAATCCGAATTGAAGACAACCTTCGTTTCTGCGCTCAATTCTCTGTCCGAGTCTATCACCTCAAGCAAAAAGGAGGCTGCAAACCAACTATCTGCTATCTCGTCGTCCCTCATCCAACCTCAAACCAACCAATTGACAGACCTCAATTCAAATCTGTCCACTCTCTTACCTTCCATTGCTTCTCTCCAATCATCCCTCTCATCTCAGACTCCTCAGTCCAAAAAAGAATTAGATATCCCCGAAAAATCATCCCTTCATTTGTTAATTTCCATTCAAGATAGAATCGACAATTTAGTTTCCGCTTCTGAGAATGTCAAGAGGACAAACAACCTGACAGAAATGAAAGTGTCCGATTTATTCAATCTTTTTGACGATGTAAAAGCGTTGATTAAAAACGTACCGGCCATAATCGAAGAAAGAATGAGCAAAGAAGTTGAGACCATGGCACAACAACAGAACAAAAAGATGGAAGAAATTTTAGGAATGGTGAATTATTTATCGACTATGTTGGCTTCTTCTGCTCCTCCTAGTTCCAATATTTCATACACAGTTTCCACATCGCTCAATTCGATCACCTCGTACAATTACAACGGCGCACGAAGTCTAACTGGACCTGAAAACCCTATTTTCAATGAAGATTGGAAAATCGGTCGTATGCTCGTCAAGGAAGAAAAATTGGAACTTGATTCTCAGGTTGAAGGATTACAAAATCAACGGGAATCATTAGAGAATGAGATTGACGAGTTGCTCCAGTTCAGAGATTTGCTTAAAGAAGAGGTTGCAAATTTGGAATGTACCCTCGACGAAGCGAAGACTCGACAAGTAAGCGCACCAGAGACTGAAGGTGTGAAAACAGTTGGCGAGAAAGATATTGAAAAGTTGAGTATGTTTAAGAAACAGGTTCAAGAGCTGTTTAAAGATTTGAGTAGTTTGGAGGAAAGCGTGATTGAAAAAATGGGTGGTGCCGGAGGCGAAATCCATGATATTGGAAAAGCTAAGGTAGAAAGGGACAGGGAAGGATTACAAAGAGATGCTTCAGTTGTGACTTTGGTTTCATGAGTTTCTCCTTGAGTGAATACCTGACGTAAATTATTTATTTGTATCAAGTCTTTTATTTTTCTCTTTTGCAGTATGAGGGCATATGCTTTGATTTACATCTGGAAGTCTTTAATCTATTCAATTATTCAATCCTACAGTTTCATTTTATCTTGCAAGTTTCTTAGAATCTATAACATCAAATATAACTTAACGTCAAACCATATCATACCAAACTACCACTGTGCATTACATTAATTATCTTAGTAACAAGTAAGCCTACAATAACCCATTTATACTACTCTACAGCAAAACAGAGCTCTTCAACAACGCGTTTACTTTTTCCCTGTCCAGCTTCCCTTCCCCACTTTCCATTCTCCACGCTTCCAAAGCCTCATTCACATAAGATTCACTCCTCATCCCGGTCAACACCGTATCGGATGTATCTGTGCCTAACAACAATCGAATGACTTTTTGGGATAATGATGGAGAAGAAGACAGGGCTGGGTAAAGAAGGGATAGTAAATTTGAGAGGGATGTGTTTTTGGAGTGTAAATGAAGGAGGGAAAGGTGGGTAATCGTGTTGGTCAGGGCGGTAATGTGCTGTGTAGCCGTGAGTCGTGACATGGCAGAGAAGCGGAAATTGGTCAAGTTAAACAGTAGCTTCATAAAATTGGTAAAATGAGGAATATCTTTACGTACATGTTCATACGAGTTCACCCAATCCTGTATTTTGGCAATTTCCATTTCCGAGTTTTCTTCGTCTCCGTGGTGATCTTTTATCGAATTTATCAACTCGTTTAAATCGGTTTGAACGGTTAACGATACTTTATTTTTCAAGAAATGTTGGGATGCCATGAAATTGCTTGTTAGTTTTTGTAGATTCTCCGCTAAAACGGAAGACCAGATAAATTTATTGGTGATCGTCGAATCGATGGCGGAAGGGACTATATGTTTAAATTTTCGATATCAATGAATGATTGAAAGAATGCATGGCAGATGTAATTACGAAGTGACTTACGGATCTCTGACAGGGAATCTTCCAAAGCCGCAAGATGGTCAAAATGGTCGGCCAATGTCTGCGATAAATCAGATTCCGATATACTTGGATCTATGATATTATTCTGGTCAGTGAATAAGATGCCCGGGTAAAAAGAACTCGAAAATCAACATACCAAATTTTTCGTTATAAAACGATGTAGTTAACCGTCTAATCTCACCGCTAGCAATCGCATTCAATGGTCTTTGAGTCATTTGATATATTCCTTCAGCTTTTGCAAACCGAGATAAACTAATTTTATCATCCCAACATTCATCTTCTATACCTTCCCGTTCGTATATATTCAGTGGATACTGTATCGCTACAAATCCTTCCTTGATATTTGAAGGAAGATTATTGTATACTTCTCGAACGGAAAAATGATATGGCGATGATGGAAGGTGGATGGTATTAGAGCAGATTCCGAAACCTGATATACGGCCTGCAGTTTTGTGCGATGAAAGGTGGGTTAAGGCAGTTTGAATGTCGGTGTAGAGTTGGGATTTTGAGTACTGTAATAAAGACGATTCAGAAGACTCAACTTCAAGAAACGTGACTAAATAAATATTGATAGTACCCCAGGAACATTTAACAATCGCTCTGGATTATTCAAAAGGAAGATGTCGATTTGATTTGTCTTTAGCCTATCTAATGAAGTCTCAATTTGGTGGTCTAGGAAAGAGGGATGCAGAGAATGACCGTTGGCTTCGTTTAGCATTTGGTAGTTGGGAATTCCTGCATTGTCCAAGTCTTTTTTAATGTTTGGAGTGATAAACCCAGCTTTTGTGACAACAGTGACATCCTGTGTTCAACTTGATCAGGTACCTATATCGACGATCCTGAAGTATCGATTGACAAACCTTTCGATTAATTTCAGAACTATTTACAACCACCTGAATTGTTTCACCGATTAATCTTTCGGATTGCCCTGTAAAAAAGTGTTAAATAATTGACATTATATTATTCTGTTCCCTCTAATGAACTCGGAACTTCACCATCTTCAAAATGAGAACTTGTGTCGACTACATTAATTCCCGATAAAAGAGCACTTTTCAATACAGTTTTATTAGATTCAGACTTATCAGTTAATCTGTACCCGCCAAACCCTACTCTTGAAACTTTCTTCCCTATGTCAACAAATGATGAATTAGCTCTGTATATCACACAACGGGATTAGGCTGCATTCGATGAAATCGTTTCGGTACCTAATCGAGGGATATTTCTGTACTCATACTCCGAAATATTACGGGATGTCGCAAGAGATCTCCGGCACGATCTACAGATTTTGTATAGTGAGGCTGCCATGGATGATAACGTCGGCGGGACGTAAAATGGTCGGTAAGTGAACGAGTTCAGGGCCCACCTTTTTATTTTTGTTTACTTTATTACTTTTATTACCACCACAGTTATATATTCACCGAAACGAATCATGATACCGCCGTCTCTTTCGTCATTATTCAGCCTTGCAACCTCACAAAGCGGAGCTCCGTTGTTCAATTTACTTCAAGTCATTTCAATATCTGCTGCTTCGTCGTTCATTACGTCCTTGATAATAAGACGTTCGTCGGTCATCTCAAAGTCCAGCCCACCTCAATTCAAGCCAACAAAGAAGCTGCCAGAGGCCACAAGTGACTTATCGAGTGACAGCGAGGTAGATAAGAACCTTGAGAATCATTAATATTTGAACACAGGTTATTGACGTCCGAAATCACAAGGACGACGATTCACCTATTCCCAGTGATGCAGGCGAAATCGACTTCAGAAACTACGGTGAATTCAAAATGGTTTTCATCATAAGAAACGATTTAGGAATGACAAAAGGGAAAGTGGCGGCACAGGTTATATCCAAATTGACTCATATGTCAGAGAGTGTCGGTCAATCTAATCCTGAATACTTTGGTTTATTTGATTCCATAGTGCTGTCATGCTTGTCTGGCTTGCTACAAAATTGCTGCTAAGGTAGACCCCCTGCTACTTAAGGCCTGGGAATATTCCGGCCAGCCGAAGGTTACTCTGAAGTGTAACTCTGAAGATGAATTGTAAGTGTCGTCTACAATATTGATATCATGTTCCCCTTGGGATCAGTCTGTGAATGAATTAGCAGTTATGTTAGTCCCGTGTACTCCTTAGCTAATTTCCAATTATCCGTAGGCTTCAACTACAGACGCTGGCAAGTGAAAAGGGTCTTGTCGCACGATCTATACGAGACGCTGGAAGGACTCAGATAGCCGCAGGTTCAAGAACGGTACTTGCAATCGGTCCAGGTATGCTACTCTCTTCGAAGTTCTGATAAATCATTCGCAACAATATGACTAACCATCGTGGGGTTTGGGAATCTTTTATGATCTTATTCGAATTTGTCGAAATCAGGGCCAGTGGAAATAATTAATCAAGTTTCGGGACACCTGAAGTTGTACTGATGCAAAACTTAATTTTAATATTACGTATCTTTCAATCAATAATAAATATGTTTTAAAATGGTATTGGTACAGCTTCTCTATAATACATCTTTCTAATATACCTATATACCTAGCGAAACCTTTGAGGTGATCTCGACAATGAGGATTTTTCCACCGAGCGAGCCACGTCGGACAGCGGAACCCATTGAGGTGAAGGAGTATAAGTACGATTGTACCGAGAGCTGCTTTGTGATGAAGGCAACTGGGAGGAATATGATGACCCACTCTTCGATGAACCATACGAGGAGGAAGCTGGAGCTGTTAATTTCTGAGAGGATCCGGCCCGTGAGGATGATAATGATCTGCTTGAACTTGAAGACGAGGAACTGGAGTTTGAATAGTTTCTGAAGTCGTAGCTACTTTCTCCTTGACTACTTGTTTTCGAAGTAACGCTTGTATGCGTCTCGCCATCGGTCTTTTTGTCCCAGAATTTGAATTTAGAGAAGTAAGAGGCGATGCTCGTCGATCCGGACCTGAAGTTTGTAGTGTCACTACTGGTACGACCTTTTCCGTTCTTCGTGTCGAATAATTTTCCACCAGAAGCATTTAATAGTTGCCTGGTTTGCTTTAACGAAAAATGGTAAAACACAAAATAATCCCAACATGTGATGAATACTCCAACCATTGTTACATATTCTGGCACTTTAGTAACACCAAGGTTTATCACCGTCGGTATGAAGAAGCCCAAGTAGCTGATTACAAGAACAATCGACATTAAGTATGGCAAAGCGATGCTCCAAATCTGGATTGAAGAAATGGATCGTCGAGTGTTGGCGGCCCGCCAAATGTTGGTTACTGTGTACCAAAACTTGATATCAGCCCCCATATTGAGAATGTGAACGAACGTCAATAGGTAAGTCACCGAGACCACAATCCAGGTAGTGAAGAATCTTGGAGAACTGAAAAACCGGACTTTATCTGGTTGGTGCCACAGCAGATCGACATATTGGAGTTGAACTACGAGTTGAGCAAGATAGGCCGAAAGTGATGACAAGCCGATAAGTAATATAACTGCTAGTGTGATTTTTAACGAAAGTGACATTCCAGTCAAACTATTGACTCGAACGAGGGCTAAGCGGTAGAAGCGTAGTGAAGTCAATACTGTGACGGCTATCCAATAACAGCTCTGATGTATAATCATTCTAACTATTAAGAATACATGATGACCGTAGGTTGGGGCTAGTCCTAATGTACAGATGACGATATCATCCACTGCGGAGAGTATTCGGGACGCCAGTAGGAAACTTATTCCGACCAGCGAAATTGTCCAAAATGATGCTTTCTTCTTTCGAGATTCTTTTACGACATAAACGAATGTTTTAATAACTAGAAGGAACCCGAGAGCAAAGATTATGTAGGTGGTTATTATTGAGGGTCGAGAGAATTGGGAGCATTTTGGATGTTTCTGTTCGAGGGACTTTGGTGAAGGTAAGCTCATGTTACGCAGTATGTTTCGGGTGGTAACAAGAATCTATAAATCTATCTATCAGGGTAAGATGGAGAATTCGAAGGTTGTGAGGGGGATTATGGGTGGTTTTAGAGGGAGCGAAAAAAGGAGGGAGCAGGACATGAGCCTAAATGCAATGCACCGCGGAATTACGCGAACGGCGCCGTTGCGGCCGGACAAGGCCCGCACATTAGAGTAGCGCACCGCCATGACTCTGAGGCCCAATCATTTGCGACGGCACTGGAATCACCGCATTCCCTGATGCTCTTTTTCCGTCGAATACAAGATCATCTAGATTGTGTTCCCGCAACTAGCTGGTCGGAAAATTGCTGACGCATGGAGTCCAATTTTAAAATTAAAATTAGCTGTTTATGGAGCAATTTGTCTACCCAGTCCAGGCAGTAAGAAATAAAATTATTAGAATGGTGTGCTGTGATACTGTAGTGCTATTTCTATTTTAAACTTTAAGCGTTAAGTATTAATACTCTGATATTGGAGGAATGATAGATTAAATAAAATTTCGTGTAATCAGAATTTCCCTACGCGGCCGTGCCCTTCCACAATCAAGCCCACCTCAGTAACCTTAGTCGGTCTGAGGAAACAAGTACTTGGGGTTAATCTGAGTACAGTAAAAATACACTATGATGCAAATGCAGACTATCCAGCAAAAAATTAATGCGGAAACAATTTCTCTCCATTGGAATTTTCTTTCGTCCGTTGTCGGCGCTCATTTAACAAAATCCGCCCCGAGAAGGTTAACAGAAGTCCAGATTTGTCGGGCCGAAGCTCGTTATGTCAAGTGGCTAGAATTATTTGGAAGCAACATAGAACAAGTAAAGGCTATGTTACCACCAGGTAATGCTAAATTGTTGTAATAGTAAATAGTTGAATTGGGCTTCTGGTGCGCAATGCCGGAAGTACGACTGGGTTAGCAGTTGCAACTATTGTAGCAGTTCTCTATCACTTGCTTTCCTCATGAAAGCAAATGCAAAAAACATTTACAGCTTTAATAGGGATTTGAGCGCTGACAAACTTCTTTTCCCCAGCTGATGTCTTGCTTCTGTGGCATGCCCACATGACTCTGAGTCGTTTAAACTATGTCAATGATATCGTCAGGCTCTACGGAGAACGAGCTCTTGAAGTGGAGTTTCCGTTACACCTGCTGGTCTGTTGATTCTTTGTACTTCCTTAGTGCTCTCCAATTCGGTTGCTCAACGTTTCGTAACTTTTCAAATAGACAAATGGGATTGAACACATCGACACTCACTCCGCTCAGTTATGGACTGAACTGACTTCATTGCCATATGATTATGCTTCGATACCGGACAGTGAGACATTCCATGTACGATTGCTTAATTCAAAAGATACAACGGCAATTGCTGCAGATGAGTATATCAAATTCAGATTGAAAAAAGGGAAGCTGTCCGTGAGTGGAAACGAAATTGATTCGAAATCGTGGAGCATTCAAATACTCTGGAATGACATTAAAATGTTTTTGCAAGGGGACCGCATACTTAGGTAATCTTCGTACACTTCTTCGAGTGAATGGATTGTAGTCTCGGGGCTGATGTCACTTTGATTTCAGTCAAACATGCATGAATCTGACAACTGGTGCACTCATTCCTGTCGATTCATACCACCAGTCCGACATACGCAACCTGTTCGCTGAAGTGTTTTCTCATTCTTCTTTCAATATGGATCCGCCGTCGAAGTATTCTCAGATCAGAGAGGTTTTACAAACAGCGGTTAAGAGTGTTCCGGGCGAAAGATCAGAGTCTATAACTGATTTAATGGGTGTAACATGGGACCAGTGGATTAACATGTTCATTGAAGGAGTACGTTAAAGCTCCCTTTATAATCAATTTGAATTCGTGGTTAACGAATGGGCTCTATTTTAGTATAAGCGTATTGCACCGTACGAAACGTTATCGGTCGATCTGATTAAAAACTTCAAGTTGTGGGAAATAGCCTGTCACCGGTACTTCGTCATAGCCTGATAACCCACTTACTGAAAGAACTAACCTTCGAAATTCAGCATCGTCAGAAAGATCACATTTGGCGAAAGCCCAACCCGAATGATGCTTCTACGATTAGACAAATATATATCACTAGTTGCGACCAATGCACGGGAGTACCCGAATGAAACATTAATTCCAGTTTTTGATATACTATTATGTATCTGGACCGGTCAATTGAATATGCGATGGTTTCTGGTAAGCATATCATGTTTTGCAACTGTTCAATTCACAACGGTAGCTTACATGCTCTTTCCATAGCAAACATTCCATCCTTCAGTGAAATATGTTGTCGCATCCTATCTCAATTACAAAGATATCGAAACATTGAATATGCGGTTTAATTACACCGATTCCTTATGGAGGTACAACTACAGAGAAAGTTATCAGGTATGTGTTACGCTCTCTTTGAAGCTCGGGTTTATTCAAGGTGGACTGATAGCGTTCTCGATAGCCTCCTTATCTTCGCAAAGCATCTTTCACTGGACTTCATGACACTAGGAAGAACACCATCATAGGTTTGGGTTACATGTGTAATGTTATGTGACAATCTATTGAATAAAAACCATTCAGAATTGTATAAGTATGTACTATATAGAAATTTTAGCTGGAGTATTCATCCGCAGAAGACAACTACGTATGCGTTGATGACAGTTTATATGTATCTAAATACAGTTTGGGAGATTGTGGTCGCTACGTTGATGAACAACAGAGATGATGACCAGACCAAGTTCTCGTGCAGCAGATGGATCGTCTGGTCGGAGTACAATCCGAATAACTCAGGTCACAATATAACACCCTAATATACTGTAACTTGAACCTCAGATCTAAGAGAACCAGCCACATTAGGCTTAGTCGGTCTGAGGAGACAGACACAGAAGCAGTAGATTTTTAAGAATGAAGCACAATTATTTCTGTCAACTTAACACCCCGTATTTATTTTTGTGTGCATATCAAGATGACCAGTTTCGGTATATATACAGTGCAAAACGGTTTCATTCAAAGGTATCATCAATGAACTCAAACCATAGCTTATACTATTCCCGCTTCCCGTTCGTTCGCTTTCCCTTTTTCATTACCTTTTCGAATAACCCATCACTTGATGTACCACCAATTCGATTAGGCTCTGAGAAACTTCCGACTTCAAAAACAACCTTTCCCTTACCCGTTTTTTCTTCTGCCGATACATTGTCGGATGCTTGTGATTGCTCGCTTAATATTTGATTTTTAACCACCTCGTCGACGGGACGCGATGGGATTGTACTTGCATTTGGTGAGGTGTTTTCATGTGATGGTGTATTCGATTCTGTTGTCAATGCAGACAGATGAGAACTCTGAGATAGAGCCAGTCCAGCTGGGACATGAATATTCCCAGGAATCGAAGTAGAAAGAGGAGGGGATACTGTCGAGGCATGTGTCGGAGAAATAGCGGGTACGACTGACGAAGCGTGGGGCGTTGGCTGATGGGGATAATTAGAAGTGTGGATAGAGATATGGGACGGTGAAATAATTTTCGGGTCGGAATCCTCCGGTTGATTATCAGCGGTTGTACTGGGCGGTTCAGAATCATCTTCGCCTGTCCGTTCAAGATCATCTCCATTGACGACATCAGGATCCCCGATATAACTTAATATGATAGGCAACACGCACAATCCTATCGTCAATCCGATCACTACAATGCCCACATACATTCTGAAGTAGTATACCAGGAACAAACGGCTTTTGGCGAATGCTAAAACGGTCACCCCAACCACTTTGGTTAATCCAATGCCAGTGAATACCGAGCTTCCGATTTCCATCATCGCATTTGTTACTCTTTCAGTGCGCGAACCAGGAGAGATGAGGTAACCTCTTAGCACATGAGAGCAGAACTCCACTGATAATCCAACACCCATGACTAAATTTACAACGCTCACAGCATTCAGCGACACACCCCATAACCCCAAAACAAGGCCGACGTTGAGCACAACCATTAGCCCAATAGTGCCCAGCAGAATTACTGCAGATATCAATGAACCCAAAATGATGTAAGTTATGATGGAAACCGCCAACATCGACAGTAGAATTGTTTGCCATGCAATATTAACAATTGAATTGTACTGCTCAAAGAATACGTAGAAAATGGAATACGGAAATACGGAGATGTTGTTCTTTAAAGATATAGTATTCGATATTCGATGTGAAGCCTGGAACGACTGAATAAAAGCACGTTGAGATTGTAACGGTGAATGATACGTCCTGAAGTGGGAAGCAAGTACTTGACTCGAATCATTCGAAAATTTCAACGCTTCTCTGTATGCTGCCGACCCGGCGAAAGGGCAATCTGCATCTGGCACTGCCTCCAAAAATTGACGAAGGAATCTCATAAATTCTTGTCCAGTTGGAATCATATCCATATTTGAAGTTTTCCACATTGTGGGATCTATGCATGGTTGACAGTTATTAGGATCGTCGGTCTCGTCGCAAAATACTGATGAATTAGTAGGTTGCACTAAACAGCAAGAGGTCGACGGATTTAACCAGCTGAAGAAATCATCTATCCATGAAGCAACAGGTTGGGCGATGAAACTGACATTCTCTCTTTTCCTTTCTATCTCGAGAACGTTTGGGACTGAATACATATCGCACTGCGGAAATCGAGAACACAATTTCTGCTGCCCTTCTCTGGAAGTGACATCGACACCAGACACGACAAAATAAACCGGAGGGCCGACTTGAAAATAGCGATCGAGATCGTTAAAATAAGGAATAAGATAAGAATCAGAAGGTAAAGCTATTCTCTGGTCTAATCCGAGTTCGATTTCAGGTATGTATGACGCAGCCAAAAGCGTCGTTAAAAAGGTGAATCCCAAGATGACTTTTCGGTTGACCGGATGAAGGATGAAGGGAGTATAACTGTCCACCAGGAATTTTTCTAGACCGGTTTTGCGGAATCTCCATGATTCACCTACGTCTCGTGGCCTCAACGACTGATCATCCTGACTATTGGCACCATCACTGCCTTCGACATACCTAGGCACCTGGAAGCAAGGAAAGCAATCCATCCGAGATGCTTCAACCTTTCTCGCATCTAACGCCATAAAAGAGACGAAGCAGGTGACTTGGAGCATGAAGTCTACTAAAATAGCGGCAGCTGCATATTTGGAGAATGAGCTAACAGCCGGCATATCCACTAACCCCCCAATCGCAAAGGCAACCGCTTCACTGAGGGACGAAAGTAATATGGACGGTCCGACTTTCGATAACGCGGTGGCAGCTTGAAAGTGAGCGGGTAGGTGATTCACATGGGTATCGTTTGTATGCCGAATTCGATCAAATTCGTTAAGGAGGATGAATATGTTATCAACCCCAATCGCTAAGACCAAGAAGGGGATGACTTCGGCGATAATGTAAGTTGCTTTAACACCGAAGAACGAAAGAATACCGACACTCGATGAAACAGAGCACAGAACGATGAATATTCCCGCGATACCCAATAGAAACTTCGATTCTACCAATATTCTGGAAAAGTTGCGCCTGTGTTGAAAAATTTCCCATATCTTTGTTCCTCTGCCCAAAGCCAGTGACGCATACAACAGCATAGAGACGTAACTTATAAGGATAGTAGGAATGTCGGCCGAGGTCGATTTTTCCAATTCTATTTCAATCGAAGACTAAAATATATAACCAGTCAGACTAATCCCAAGAGTTCCAAGAAAGGCATGTATTACCTCGGTAGAAAAACTTAGGTTTAAACCTTCAAGCTTCGTTCCATTTATCTTACCCTCCTTCAATTCCCCCAAAAATTTTGTTACCAATACTTCCCATTCCTCCGCCTTCTTCTTCATTCTATCATCAACATAATTTCTGTTCACGAAAGTCACAACAAATGCTTTCGTTTCGTTATATAATTTAAAGTCTTTTCCGTCTGCTAATTTTACACTTGGCACACCACCAAGCACTAAATCCGGCCGTAACACTTGTTGAAATGGAGGCAGACAATCCAGAGAAGCAGGATTCGTAGTACAATCTTGAAACTTTTGCATCACAAATTGTTCGGGAGTGTCTTCGAAATCGCCCATATTATTTTGCCAGTAACCTGTCACCGACTCTATAACACATTCTTGTACATTTTTAAGCGGTTGAAAACATAAATCGTTGAGAGTCACGCCGGATGGAGTAGTCAGGGCGGATATAGATCCTTGAATCTGAAACAATTGAAGGATATATGGTTTTTGAATGATTGAATCCGAAATGTTTTCAGGGGTAAGTATAAGTTGTGTGGTACGATAGAATGGCGAAAAGTTTTCGTCGAAAAAATGCTTTTGCGTTGCCGAGTCTGAGTTTGGACCAACCCATAGATTAACCGGGTCTGTCTCAATATTAAGATTATGATACCAGCCGATCGAAGTAATGCATACGAAGGCCAGTGACATAAAAATTGTAAGATAAGGATGTCTTGCACAAAATCGACCATGCTTGTAAAAGTAAGCTTCTAGCATTCTCGACATGAAATACCTCCGCTTCTTCTGCGGCGGGGTCTCTACGGCTGAGCTTCTATCAAATTCTTCCTGTTCCACGAATGGGCTATCATCAATTTCTTCTTGGAATATTGGACGATACCCAAATAGATAGTTGACAAACTTTCCATTTGATATAAATCGTATGAACAAATATAATAAGAAGCTGATGACAAGCGTCATATAGATAATTGACGATACGACGGTTACACAAGGCCAATTTCCAACCATGCAAGGATCAGAAGGAGGCGAGATCGGCTCTAAAGTAGGGCATGTATCGGAGCAATCTACACAGGAACATCGATAATCGGCAATCGAGGAATTGCAAGAAATAGCTTCAGGATTTACAGGAGTCATTTCAAACGTCGGAGGAACGGATTCCGGGAAGTTAATTGCGAAGGGAGATCTATTAGGGAATTTCAACGAAACTGAGCAACAATTGGATATTACATGAAGCGGGAAAATGCTTACCCGATAGGCTTCACTTGGCCCATAAACTTGAAAAACTCCTTGTAATTCGTAGCACCACCGCCGATGAACTCCATAGCGAATCTGTTATCGCTTCCGAATTTGATTTCCTCGCAAGATCTTCGCGACGATGAAAATTAAATCATTGGCATTATTCGACTTGGTAGAACGATCACACGCCCCGCTTACCTGAAGAACTTGGTCCCGAATTCGGCATTTACGTAGTAGTCGACTCCGTCAACGACTTTTTTTTTGTTTGAAAGCATCGCGGTTGAAGTGACATTTACAAACGTCGACTGATTTGGATTACAGGTGAATTCACACCAAAATGTCTTGAAATTCTTCCAACAGGCCGGACACGAATTGACGAAATTATACGCTAATTCTAAACTTTGCTTCAATGAGTCAAATTGTGATTCATCACAGCAAACATTAGTTGACGCATATTGATTGCCACAAGTCTCAACTAGTCGTTCTCGAAATGAATCGGATGGCTGGGTAGATGAATAGAAGATAGGGCATGGGAAGAAGTTCAGAGTGACTGCAAATGGCCAATGTACGAAGGAAATAAATATACTAACAGGAACAGCCAATGTATCGCTAGGACAATTTAATGGCTTGCCAAAGAACGATTTCTTCCCACATTGACCGTACATCACACATCGTCCAGATTCATGGTCGGCTCGACTGTGGAGCCCACGACGTTCATTTAAAGACGTTGATGTTGTTTGTTCCATCATTTGGTACTTCGTCAGCTTCAGAAATGACGGTTAAGCAGTTGACATCGCTTGCAGTAATATTCTTGGATTCTGTATTTCTACTCCAATTAAGAATGTTGCAGGTCGAACAGAAAGGAGCAGTTCATCCCAATGCTCCATTTACATTGCCGCCGTTGTGGAACGCTCCTTCACGTGCCAAAAATGAAAATTTGCTCGGTGCAATGATGCTTTGACGGTAACAGTCCAAATGAAATTATCATTTGATTTATCCCATACAGCAGAGATCAACTCCTTCCCACTATTTCGCAGACATCATCAAAACTCTTTGTCACTACATCCCCTTCATTCTCTCCTCCCAGAATCTGCAACACCACTTTTTCCTTCTTCTTATCCTTTTCCAGGATCATGCCCTTCATCTTTTCGTACAAAATCATGACTATACCATTAACATTGGGCACGATTGTCTCCAAGCATTTCTGTGGTACATATTCTACGTATTCCTTCCGACCAGCTCTGTCTGATGAGGAGGATGCTTCAAGTTCTATATTACAGTACCCTGGTTCGGGTATATCGTGGATAACGCCTTTACGATTGTAGTATCGGCTATCTTGAAAAGACTTTGAAACTATTCGGACCCGAAGGTGCGGTTGAAGCCAACTTCTCTTTGGTCGAGAAGATGATGATCGACTAGTTGATTTTGGTGATCTAATATTGAGTGTCAGTGGAAGAAAGAATAATGATTAATCACTGTCAATAACATAGTCATAACGTGAGCCGTCTTACGCTGCCCTTGATTTACTCCTGCTAGTCTTTGAAAGATAGTCGTTATATGAAATCACTGTCAAATCCTTCACATCGACCTTCACTTTCTCCTCGTTATTCTTTAATCGTACAACAGCTAAGGTGTTATTGTATCGAAGGTCGATGATCTGTCCTTTCAAGGTTCGATGCCGTCCTTCGTTTATATACACGTAAGCCTGTTCTTTGAGCACTAGAGAATAAAAAACTTTAGTTAAGTGAGGTCTGAAACTACGAATACTATATGATCCCAACCTAATGGCTCCCGCTTGACCAGCTTTTCATCGACCGTTCGATAATGGCGAACCTTGCCCGTTTCGTCCGTCGGTAAAACGTAATCTTTCTGCAAAAACAACACAGCATATTAGAATTTGATTTTACCATAAATTCTCATAAATCACCATACCGAGACTTTATATTTGTCCTCGCCAGGTTTCGGTATTCGCTTCTGAGAGCCTTTCGGTATTTGCTCGTCTTGCGGAGTGGCACCAAGACCCAACAACGCCGGCCTTGGTATAAATTCAATTGGCTTCGTCAACCTGCAGAAGTAAGATATTCAGAAACATTTTTCGACTGTAGGAAGAAAGCGACGTGAAACTCGAGACATACGCATTTTTCTTTGACTTTCCTATCGGATCACCCTCTTTCCATCCCATACCTCTTAATAAAGCGGAGCCAAATTGTGTTACCGGTATTCGTTTATAGTCATCCAATGTACACTTTTAAAATCCAATATATGAGTCACATCGCCACTAACATGTTTATCGACGGCGAAATTGAGGGTGCACTCACCTCTTCTGGCCGATTTGCGATATCTTTTTCATATAGTTCCTTCTCCGACAGCTTGTCTTTCGCATCTGAAAGTCCATTTTGTATTATTAAATTATTCGACGTTTGAGACGTATCATCATTGAACATAGTCTCGTCCTTGGCATCTGTTCAATTAAGGAACATTATGTCAACACATTAACGGACGGAATGTAAAAGTTGAGCAAGAGTTATGCCCATAGAAGGTGTATCATACCTTGCAGTAATTGGGCAATGGCTTCCTCCTCCAACGTCTTCTGCTTTAAATGATTAGCTTCCTCCTTCGGCTTTTTCACTTCAACCTTCGATTCCGATGGGTCTACTGCCTGAACTTCCTGCTCCACTTTTTTATGCTTCCCTCTTTTCATTACTTGCAATCCATATTTTAATCCATTCTCGCTAACATCTTCTTCGGCTTTGTCATCCACTAGCTCTCTTTTTACGATAGGTTCATTTCGGATGGTCGCTTTTTCAACCATGGTTCCTCTATTTTCAACCAGCCCTCTCCAACCATGCTGGTTGGATAATTTTGGTATTATCAATGTCTCTTTCCGAACTTTCGGCTTCTTTGACTGAATGCGAGAACCGGCAGATATCTCCGTGACAAGTTCTTCTTGCTCTTGACGCTCGGTGTCGCTATTGGAGTCAGAATCATTTCGATCAAAGGAGTTAAATGAAGACGAAGAACGGTTTCTTTTTAAATTTGAATGCGGATTAGAGCTCATTTGAGGGATACTCCTCTGCGACAAAGGAGAAAGATATGTGGAAGCAGAACGACGTTTAAAATCTCGGCGGATAGAATTTTGATTCAACAGACGTGCCCGCTCAGATTTTGAAGTTGTAACTTCCAGCCGCTATGTGCGCACCACAATCACGAGCAAGAAAATGGATAACACAATTATCAATTTATGTTTGGATTTTTATTTCAATCTTCTATATGGGTACAAACTCGCATTTCTTTAGCTTAACAAGAAAAGCAGTATGGGGCAATGGCAAATGGCTCGGCCGACACACCCATTCGTCGCTCGCAGGATCATGCTTTTGCCGTTCCTTCATTTCTAACGATTCCTTCCATTTCAGTTTGGCAGGCTTTACATCCCACTCATTGTACTTGACTTCAATACACCTTTCCAAATTCAATCTCAATCCTAATCTGCGGATCTCTTGCGCCAGTTTGAGGACTTGGGTCATGTTGGGCAAATAGCACACTAAAACTCCATCATTGGCTAAACGGTCGTAAACACCGCATCCTACTGCTTTTTGTGACTCTAATTGATTGACATTGTCTTCACTGATACCTTCTAGCGCGGGCTCGGCCTCCTCATTTACCAACTGCCTCCACGGGTCCACCAAATCTAACGCGATAAGATCAAATTGCACGGGCTCTGCTATTTTTTGCAATGTGTCTAGTACATTGCCCACCCAGAAAGTCACATTGTTTCGATACATTCCTCTTTCGTAGCTTGCTACCAACTTTTCAGCATGTTTCGAATGTGATTCGCGTATATCAACTGTATGTATGTGGCCTGGGTTGTTGTGAACTAGCCGCGCCATATGCAATGTCAACGAACCGTTGCCAGTGCCGGCTTCGAGAATTTGAGAGTATGGGTTCATGTCGAGTAGATGAATCTGTCAGTGAATCAATCCATCAATAATAGTAACGTCGCAGTCGCAGTCCCATCGGGCATTCTCCCTAGTTGCAGGAACTTACCATTGCGTGTGCATCTTTCGGGTCTAATTAAAATAGAATCCATAAGTAAATCGGACGCTAATCCTTTTTTAATAACCAAAACTCACAACAAGGTGTCGCCATCCTCTTACTCATCAACACATACTCCTCTAAACTTGGTCTATGAACCGTAAACCCTTTGCCTAAATGCGACTTTACTACATCTCTGGCTCCCTTGCCGAATACATCGGAATGCTGTATACAGCCGTATTGGTGCTCAAATTTCGCTGCGTTCGCAAATCATGTAATCGACGGAAGTTTAACAATTGCGAATGGAAAAGGTTGTGAGGATAGACTATCTCTGATTTCACCAAGATAATTATCCATACATCCTTCTTTTAGCTGCATTAAGTATCGGTTCCCTTTTAACGTCTCTCTAAGAATGATCTGAACACATAGCGATATAATATAGATTTAATGATGGTTTCATCTCAGAACAGGTGGAGAACACCAATCTGTCAGACTTACAACGTCACCTTCTTGTACTGTCCATTTATGAGGTTTTATGTCGGAGCTATAAAATCGACAAGTACGATTAAGAATATGAATGCGGGATCTAATTTGGCAGAATCTAATCATATGTGAGAGGTGAAAGGTTCATTTTTCAGTGGTATGGGTTCATGGAAGAAAAGTATTATTCGAATGAGGGATTGTTTATTTTCAACACGTGAACTACCAACACAAATTTACACTTCAAGTAATTTATTTCCGTAGTTGGGTGAATGCATTCGTGCCACTAATTTTGAGGCAAAGCATGCGTTAGTCCCTTATCAGCAAATCTACTGATAGAAAATTACATACCCTCCAGACGGGGGTGACTGAGCAGAACCAAATGGAGTTCCGCCACCAAACAAGTTTTGCCCACCAGCAGAGTTACCAAACGCGGATGGAGCAGGGGAGCTTTGAAAAAATAAACAGATTCAGGGAGTCAGCCAGAAAGATCGTATGACAAGGAAGGAATAAGATAAGTTAGGTCACCTTCCGCCGAACACGTTCGTACTCTGAGGAGAGGCTGCCAATGACCCGAAACCTGCTTGACTCGTAGAAGCAAATGTTGCGAAACCGGATTTATTACCCACGCCAGATGTTGATCCAAACGTTGTAGATGGGGAGTTTGTTCCCAGGGGTGATGCTGAACCGAAGGCAGGCGTTGAAGTCCGACCGAATGACGGCTGTCCAAACGCTGTTGGGGCTCCGCCTAGAGGAGAAGGCTGGCCGAATGAAGTTTGTCCAAAAGCCGGCGTGGATGTTGAAGATGACACACCAAACGAAGGTTTGCCAAAAGCTGATTGAGGAGTGGCTGCGGAAGGCGTACCAAAAGATGGTTTGCCAAATGCAGAAGGTGTTGTAGATGTACCAAATGCCGATGGCGTCGATGATGCACCGAATGCAGGCTTTCCGAATGCCGGGGTTGTCGCTGCTGATCCCCCGAAGGCTGGTTTACCGAAAGCGGTAGTCGATGGGGTGCCAAATGCTGGTGTTCCGGTCGAAAGTGCGGAGCCAAAGGCCGTAGTCCCCGCGCCGATGCCTTGGGCTGTTAACAATTGAAAAAAAAAGGGTTCCATCAATATCAACAACCAAATTGTTTAGTTTGAGAGGGCAATATGCATTCTTCTCATTCAGGATGTACTCTTCAATAAGATTGCTTGAGACCGAACTTACCAGTTGTAGCGGCTGAGGTTGAAGGAGTTCCGAAACCACTAAAAGCAGATTTCGAATTGCCTGATCCTATTCCGAACGATCCGGAACTACCGAGATTCATACTACCAACACCAGTCACTTCGGCGTCTTCATCCATGACTTCATCTTTTGGTTCCGCGTCTGCTGAAACTTCGAGCGCCGATGTCATAGTCGAGAGTGAAAACCCAGAACTTTCCGGTTTCGTCGTTAACGAAGGGGTCCCAAACGCCGGGGTCACGGCCGAGGTTGCCGTATTTTTAATTCCCGTGGAAGCAACAGAAAAGGCTGTGGTGGGTGCGGAAAATATGGAACTGGCAGTTTCCGATTTTGTTGCAGCTGAAGAGAATCCAAAACCGGAGGATGTATTTGCCTCTGTGAATTTCGGTTTACCTTCTGCACTTGTGCTAGGGGCAGCTGTTACTGCGGCGAATTTGAAATCAGTTACTTTTGCTGGAGGATTGTCCCCGCTTTCGGCATCACGCTTGAAGCCCCCGAAAGAGGATGAAGTGGAAGTAGAGCGCATTGTTGTAGCAACAGATGTCGTCGATTGTTTTGAGTCTGCATCGGACTTGGCCGTCTTGTCGGTCTCATTTGTAATTGCTACTTGACTGGCGGCTGACGTTTCATCTGATATGTTTTTCTCGTTTAACTTGTTATCTGTGCTTACTGAAGTGGCAAACGAGAACACCGGCTTCGAGTTTGAAGTGCTGGCACCTCCAAATCCAAAACCGAACGCAGTTGACTTCCCATCGGAGGCAGTGGACACCGATCCGAATGGAGCGTTTGATGCGCCGAACAAGCCTGGTTGCGATGCACTTTCGACTTTTTTTTCACCCAATGTAACACTTGCAGACGAACCTTCATTTTCAGTTCCATTCGACTTTTTGTTTTTATCATTCTTAATATCCGTCGACGCTGTTTCGCCCGCCGAATTATCACCAAAATTACCAGATTTTCCATGTTCTTCATTCTGACTCTTTGAAGGTTGTCTGTCCATTAATTCTTTTGAGTTGCGATTATCTTGTTTCGTTTCTGGGTTTGGAGAAGAGGTAAATTGGGCAGCACCATCTGATTCAGAAACTTTCTTCGACAATTCTCTTCCTAAACCTATTGACTTTGGAGGAGCCGCACCGCTACTTGTAAATAGCGGAGTCTTTTTCTTGGGAGCTTCTGCTGCCAGATCTTCATCTTCAATGTCTAATGTAGTCTTAGCTTCCTTTTTATCGGCAGATTTTCCAGTTTTGAGAGACACATCTTCCTCCTTAGATCCCGGTTTAACCGCTCCATTTTCCTTCCTGGCAGCTGCCGGATTTGTGACGGACGAATCACTAGGTGCAAAAGCAGATTTGAAAGAGCCAGATGCGAATGACACAGGTGCCGAAAATCCGGAAGAGGATGAAGACAGCGATGGTGAACCAAATGAGGACGCGAAGGTTGGTGCTGGTGATATTGATGATACCGAGGTGGGACCAGTGGGAGCCATTGTAAATTTCGGCGGTGCAGGTTTCTCAATTGTGCCTTTCGGAATCGGGGTAGGAGTTGCTGGTGCGCTTGGTGGCGCAGAGGTAACGGAGGGTGGAGGGATTACAAATGCAGGAGTTTGAGGTTTGGGTAATTCGAAAGATGCTGTCGGAGGGCTAGCTACTTGGCTTGTCCCCATGTTCACTGGTTTCAGTATCTGCTGCTCTTCTCTCGGCGGTCGAATATGATATTTCTGGGTGGAGCGATCTGATGTCGGAGTCACGACTGCCACTGATTTTTCAATAGAAGCGGGCGTACGGCGGGGAGTTGCAAACAACTGCTGCCTTTTGGCGACATTAGGAGATAGAACAGCTGGTAATACAGCCGACTTATTGATCGGAACGACTCTTGACTTGGCAGCTAACGTATTTTTCAGCGCATGCCGAAAATCGATAATCGAGTGGTTTGTAGATTTACTTTGCTTCTTCCTCCGCCTTGACAAGGATGAAGGTCCCGGAAGAGGCTCGTTATTCTCATCAAGTCCGTACCCATGTCGATGATTTCTTCGAGACGGCGACAGCGAAAACGAAGACATTTTCAAAGTTACAGATTCAATGGCCTCTTCCAAATCCTCCACTTCCAAAACCTTGTTTGCAAGCGCAGTATTCAAATTTCGAACAGACCGGTACAACGTATCAAGAGAAGGCGCCCTTTCGGAGAAGTTTGTAAACGTTCTTTTGACAATTTACATAAGAGTAACAACATACTTAAACTTTTTACGTCCGTACTTCGATTCTTCAATCTTCTCTCCGGCAATATTTAGCAATTCTGACAATTCTTGCAATTTTATGCTGACAAGCTGTTAACATAAATCCACGTCAATAATTGTAGCAAAATAAGAGATTTAATGACGGAAAATACCTGAACATTCTTATCTAACCGATTCTTCAGGTCTTCCTGTTCTGGTCCTAATTTTCGGATTTTTAAAAATCGAGCCAACATAGGGTCCTTTTTTGCTTCCACGAACTGATTAATTTCTGCTCTTTTCGCTTCCACTAAGAGAATATGGGTTCAGTATACAGGTGTATGATGACAGAATAAATTTTGCAGGCGCCAACCTTTAAGCAAATCAGAGTTCAACAGATTTCCATCAAATTTACATTGCTTAGATGCATCAACCAAATCTTTCATTTGAGATTGGACGTCATTTAGCATTTGACCCAAATCAAGTAAGTTGCTCAAAGTCCATTGATCAGACGTGGGTGGCTGGGTCGCCGCTTGAAATTTGACACTCGCTTCTGAAGACAAGTCACGAAGCTAATCGATTTTCAGGATTTAGTATCAATACCACAATTCAAAAACGAAAGACCAAGTTACCTCTTGCATTTCATTTTCAAAAATTTCACAAATATTAATAAATTCTTGAGTGATGGGCTATTCAAAATAAATTGAGTCCACTTTGCAAAAAGCATTGCAGAAAATAATGAACTTACTCCAACATTCTCTCTCGGTATCAATGAAGAATTTTCGATTGAAGCCGGTTGAGAGAAGGTAGTCGCTGGGAGGGCAGGTTGCGCTCCGCCAGGGAATGTCTCTGGCCGGGGAGCAGAGATTGAAAACCCCCGTTTCCTGCCAGACGATTCCACTTGATTTTGGGTTGTTGGCATAAACGGCATGGACGCAGCAGGCATGCCTTCCGTGTTGCCGGTCAGTTTGAAAGCAGATGACGAAGTGCTTTGACTTTCAGCGGCTGAACCAATGCGAGAAGTCGAGGAAGGGAATGTCGACGTCATTGGAGCCTTATTCATTCCAGTTGAAGGAAGCGAAGCGGTGAAAGGTGAGACGACCGAGGGTTGAGTTGGAGCGTTAAAGGAAAACGAAGTTTGAGCTGCGGGTGCCGTGATTGGTTGCATAGCCGGAGAAATGGTAGCTATACTGCTTATAGCTGCCGGCGTTCCGCCACTCAACTTGCGGGGAAGACTGGGCGGCTGGAAAGCGACTCCAGAAGGCGGTGTGACTGTCCCTTGTCGAATATCCGGTGCCGGTAATAACATTGGTTTTTTCATTTCAGGATATGCAGTTTTCTCTTTCGCTGCATCTATATTAAGACAATGATACGCAGAAATAGATCCCTCGCTATTAAGAAAGTACAGCAAAGGCATTGGGAAAAGTGGTGTATCATCAACGTCAGGGTTAAGAGGAGGCAACGTATCCGTCGATGTCAAATCAATACATAGACCCAGTGGAAATGTGTCGACACCAAGATCATCGGAAAAGGGAAGCGAAGCCCTCGTTGTTTCACCAAGGGTCCAACTCCTCCAACTTGAATCCTTGCACCCAAAAACCCCGATATCTGGCGAGTTTGCATTCGCTACGAAAACGGTGTAGGCCGTATTCCCTGGCCTTGCGAAATTGAAACGCATAGTGAGCAAGAATCGCTCATGTGTTCATAAATAGAGATTGTTTGCCTCACCAGTTTTTCAGCATTTCTAAATAGAATTTAGAGCTTTTATCCGAAATCATCGGGAAACAAGGATTGGGCGATATGTGGTAGCTGATGGATTTCTTATGCAACAGCTAAGTTAATTGACTTGTCACAAGGAGAATTTACGAGTTGAGCATACCCCTTTATCCGCCAATTGAACTATTACCAGATCACTCGATGCAGAGCAGTCAAGCTCTTCCGTCACAAATGCGATAAAAGTGCTGGAGTGAACCCAAGCCAATTCATCCACTGCAAAAGGTAGTGTTAGAATATGAATGTGAAGTAAGCTGCCTCTTGGTACTTACCAAAACGACCCGGAAAATCCGCTGGCGGGGGTATGGTTTGTTTGATATCTCCGTTTGATGATAGTTGGTATATAGTCCCAGTTGCGGTGCCAATTGCAATCTGCTTTCCCTTCGGACTCCAACAAACTATAGGAATATCGTCCCCTGAGTATTCCAATATATAAGTATAGTGATAGGAGCAACTTACGCGAAGTGATGTCGTCCATCGGAAAGACTCTAAGGACATTCCCTGCTTTAGAATCTACCAAAGTCAACTTTCGATTATCTCCTAGTAGGGCAACCAACTCTGCTTGGTCGCCCGTGTTTGGCCTAATATCCATGATTTCTTCACAATCGACAGATACTTTATGAACTGGTACGACAGCCGACTGAAATCAATCTCACATGCATTAATATCTGTCAAACGAAGCTATTGGAATGAGAGATCTAACCCACCGATTTTGCTACTTCGCGAACATCGTAAATCCATAATTCAGCCTTCGGGCCGTCCTTCGCAATTGCAACGAACAGTGTCAATTCATCGCTGGACAAAGCCAAATAGCGAGTTTTACATGGAGACGCCAGATTGACAACGACTTTGCGAAGCTCGGATTCATTGGATTTGAGTGATTGCCTTAGATCCTTGAGTTCGGTGTAAAGGAAACCTGATTGAGAGGAGTGTTTCCGATCAACACTTCTACCACAACTAACTATAACAAAATAAAAACATACCATCAGGAGTACCGATAATGGCATATCCGTATGTATTTGATACTTGCAATAAATTGATCCGAGACGGAATATCCGAAGAAAACGGAGTTTCCGTAACCTGTAGAGGAGCGTCGCTATGGTATTGCTTCAACTGGAACTGGATTCACACATAACAATAAGGAAAGAGATAGTTAGTACTTCAGACCCAACGATACTCTCATGATCAGGATGGCCATCAGATAGCTAGTATAGTTCTTACAATGTTCTCCACATCTAGGTCATCTTCAAATTCCTTGGAACTTACTTCTGGATCTGCTGCCATTGGCGATTTTGAGATCCAGATACTTAGTCAGCTTAAACTTTTTTATATTGAGATCGATCACTGCAGGATGGTTTGGCGAAATGACGATATACTCTTCTGTAGCGGAACGACTCGAGTTCGTCTTGAACGGAGTCAATCAGCCATCAGGCTTTTGTTTTGTTTACTTCTGTCGCGCCAAAATGAATGAACCCTAATCTCTCTCGCAATCCAAAGATAATTGATGTTTGTCATAGGGATATGAGAAATTTCATGTTATCATATTAATTTGGGTATTAGATGCTCATGTTTCATCGCTCAATGGCCAACCCCGGTTCTTGACCGTCAGCGGCTCGAATGAAAGTTTCCGACAGCAAAACCAATGATAATTCAATTTGTCAAGGGAAGACCGCCCTCATCGATGATCAACATGGAATTTATTATTCCTTCCAAACAGCTAGCGGCAGCGTAGTCTACGAATGGAGGAGATCGAGCTATTACACGAAATCCATTTGCAATTGCATGGAAGAGCCAGGCGATAAAGATTAGTCCGATCATGCTCCAATTATCCTCGACCAAATTTCGGAAAGAACAAGTTTCAGCAAAAGATGTCGAAAGCCACTTTTGGATACTGTGGTTTCAATATTCAACCTGGTGAGATTATACATTGTAATATAATTTGCGGTATGTGCCCTGATTAATTGTTTATAGAGCATTTAATGCTTTCGACTCCATAGACATGAAACTCTCTAACGTCGTCGTCGTCGATTGGTCTTCTGCAGCATTTTGATTAGTCCATCACTCAAAATACTGGCTGAACGACGGAATCATTTACCCCAATTAACACTTCCATCTCCGTACTTGCTGCTCATCAGACTAGCTTCGTTCTTTATGGACTCGAAAATGAGCCGATCAAGAAGATCACGTTGGATTGGCTGTCGGATGATAAGTGCGTTAGATTCGAGAGGGAACATCGAAGCTCCGTGTGGAAGCCATACCTTAATTTGCACATCTTCCGCTTGCAATCTCAGCTTTCCTAGCTCCTTTTCTAACTGCTTCAATCTTTTACTCTCGTCATGAATGATCCTTTTTAATTCGATGTCACCGGATGCGGTCACTCTTTCAACTTCTGTGCACTTCAATTAGCCTCTTAACTATCTTAAATCGTCGAAGTGAAATGAAATGTCATTTGACGAACCCTTCTGCCAATCGACGCTGTGTAGATCAGATGAAGTCGACCAAACGGACGATCTCGGTGTTTGTGATCCTACGGAGTGTTCATGCGTGGATAGGGCAGTGGATTTTGAATCCCATTCTAAAGGAGGAATTATCTGCTGAAGACGACTAAAGCGCATCGCAAGGGTTTAGGCTTAAAAAAGATCCATATAAGCGCTAGCCTTGAATAAACTAACCTGTGAATTGAATTTAGCTTTTCGAGATCTTCGGGCTCCGGTGTAAATCCTGACAGTACGCTCACTGGGCGAGTTTCGGGTGACCCAATACTCTAAGATAGCGTAGAGCAATAAGACAGGCCCCGTCAGCGAGAATATTTTCAGTGAAATACGAGACGTTATACATACACAACTATAGCTGGCATCGTCGAAATCAATCTCTAATACACGTTCCACTCTTTTCTCTTCGTCTTCCGACATTGCGCTGAAAAATCGAGCATCCGCACCAAGCTTATCGCAATGAGTATGGTATCAACGACAACAAGTAATACACAGATTGACAAGGGAACGATGACAGTACCACTATATTTCTCTGAATAAAATCACCTTTCTTAAAATTCTTTGGCATCGATGGCGTCGTGCGCGAACCATTTGACTTGTCTGTGCCGATACTGTTAATGATGCGGTCTACTTCGATACCAGGGACACACTTGCTTACATTCTTGATGATTCTTTGAATCACTCTGGTCGCTTGCTAATCCTGTGGAAAGTTCTTTTTCAAAAGTTGCTTCTGTAAGGAATGTTGCGTCATTGACGTGATCGAAATTCTGTGAGCGTGAAAGCATCGTCAAGACATCTTTTCTTTTGGATTTTAACTCTTTTTCGATTTCTTTATCCAGCTTTATGTGGGTTCCGTTGATTGATTCCATTTCTTTGCTCTGTCGTGCAAGTTTTTTGAGTAATTGAAATTTGGTCTCTAAAATATAGTCGCAATTCTTGATCTCCTCCAAGGCAGCTATAATTTTTGGGTCGTTTGTGTCTAATTTGAATGGTTTAGCCTGAATACATTGCGCAATGTGGCGGATGAGAAGGATAGAATGAACACATCAACAATTGAAAAGCAAATTGAGATAATTTTCAATGAATAAATAATACCATTCTAGTTGAATCATCCTCCGACGCAGCGGCTATTGGTTGAACTGAAATTGAATTGCCAATCTCTTGCTGCTCTGGGGATCGTTGTGTTGACTCTTCCTCAATATCAGTAACTGCCAGATTGTCCGGTCGTGATGCAGGTTGCACCTCAACGTATGAAATCATCGGTTCGGGTTCTATCTCCAAGTTTCGTCAACCATTAATATCCAGGTTATCACTGTTTCGCCTTAATATCATTCGGTCCATACCCTCAATTGGCAGTTGTTCCAGCTTATTCGGTGTCTTACAATGAACAACTCTCTCTGGTATCTGTCCAAATGAAAAAGAAATAAATAAGTCGTAACATCGTAGAGTATGTTCATATCGAGTGCAATTGATAATTGATACACCACCATCGGAGTCTTCGGCACCGTCCTAACAGACATTCGTTCAGAGAGGGGAAGTTAGAAAATATCCCCGGAAAGATAATGCTTATGAAACAGTTGCTTACGTTTCTTGTATAAAAGAATTCATCTCAATCAAATCTTTAATTCCGCAGATTGTGGTGTTAATTCAGAGACAATCGCGATTCGCGTAAATCCTGATCTCTGCGTGTTTGAAAGTCCTCGGTCCAGTCCTACTCTTATGCCCTAATCGAACAATTCACTTGGACTGCATCATTATGTCTGAGTTTTCTTCCCCAAAAACAACTAAAACTTCCTCCGCATACGCAAAGTCTGATGGACGACATGTAGCTATTGCAGGAATCAGTTCTCCATCGCATGATCCAGACGATATTTTGCAAAGCAAAGAATCCAGGATTTCTGCCAGGCAAGCAAGGATTCAGTCTTCAAGAGAACAGAAGATGAGAATTGATCAGAATGAAGGTATTACTGTGGTTGCATGTACTTAAAGTTGTATTAAAGCCTGACATGCGTCTTTATTTAACACTCATTCTTGTCATGGTTATCACAGAAGCCGGACAGAATCAAAGAATTAATAAAATGTTGGATCCATCAGAAAATTCAAAATCCCAACGGCAGATTACTCAAAGTAGACAGAGGATTGACCACGCAAGGGTAGGGAATTAAGAGCTCATTACGACGAATCTCCAGTTAACACCGCATTTAACAATCCTCGCCCTCCTTGTATCGTTGTTTAACAATCTTAAGAGAGCTGTTGAAGAAGACATAACCAGTGTTAGAGTTGCTGCTGTATCTAGAGAATCTCGACGACGAAATGAAGATACAAAAAGGTCAGAATCAATAAAACATACGAATCAAGAATGCGCGGATGTGAGTGATGAATTGGCAACCGAGGTTCAACAAAAGTGGGAAGAAGCTTTGAAATTGAATGGACCCTATGAGCTGTATGAGGTAACCGTCATACGTCGTATTGAGGTTTCTAATATCGGTTAAAATTGAGCAATTACGATTTATTCTTCATTCTCCCAGATGTTGTTAAAGCAAAAAGTCGTCTGCGACAATCTCATTGCAGCAAAGGACAAATTGATTTCCGAATACGCAGCTGAATCCAGAAAGAAAGACGACGACTATGTTAAAGAGCTGAAAAGACAAGCAGAGGAAATCAGTATGGTTATCATTATATCATCCAAAACTCCGTTTGATAGTATTAATATTCACGTGTCTTTTTACTATTTTCAAGATGAATTATTACACAAAATGGATGTTCAATATCGAGATTATCAACAAGTGTTGCGGGAAGAACTTGATCAGGTGGAAAAAGCATTCATGGAAGAACGCACTGACTTAGTCGAAAAGAACGTTAAAGAAATTGATATGTTATTTGAACAACGAAGGGCCAGTGAAAGGTGAATCTTATGTATGAGTGCTCTTCTGAAAGTTTTCGCCTTCTTAATTTGAGTATTTCAGACGCTATATTGAGGAACGACCAGTGCGGATAGATGACGGCATCAATCAACTGGAAGAGCAAAGAACTCAAGATGCTGAAGAATATCACCTAATTAAGATTAGGCTGGAAACTGATGTCCAAATTTTAGAGCAACAGTTACAACAGGTATATTTTCGCGATAATGCCAAGTCATTTTCAATTTTCCTTATTGTTACATAAACTTATTTTTGTAGATGAGAGCTACTTATCAACTAAATACGGAGAAACTGGAATACAATTTTCAAGTACTCAAAAAAAGAGATGAAGAGAATACCGTTACAATCAATCAGCAGAAAAGAAAAATTACACGATTGACAGTTTGCTTCATTCATTTTGGTCGTAATCTTGACAACACCTTATACTAAAGGGGCTACTGTTCGTTAATATGTAGGATGTCAATAACGGTCTCAAATCAAAAGCGGCAAAGCAAGAAAAGCTATCACGACAAGAACTCGTGACGTTGATAGAGGACAACAAGCGCATTACAGAACAATTCAACGACCTACAAAAAAAGTTCCGTAGCTTTCAAAATTCCGACGACAAAAAATATCATGACATATGGGAAATGAACGAAGAATCGGTGAGGGAATTAATTCGGCGGGTTCTTCAAGTCTGTCTTTTGCTTCCAGGGGCATTTGAGTTGAATATCCACGATTGACAATACATGTAACCCTTTTTGGTTTACAGGCAGACCAGATAATTCATGAACAGCAATTAGGCCAGAAATGGTCTCCCCCAGCTGCAGCTGATATTAGATTCTTAAAATCGCGACACATTTCAGACTCTCCGAATAAGTCTAGCGAGTCGGATCCTGCCACCGATGATACTGTATCTATCAGTATCACTTCGCGCTTGTTCAGAAAACGAAACAGAATCACCCAAAAACTGATCGACTTATTAAGCAGCGAAGCTACCTTTTTGGTACTACGACCTTCAATCTTCAACTTGGTATCCAATTAATAACTGATAATTGATATGCCATAGGTCGCGGACAAATTGCTAAAAATTTTGCAACCACTTTCACAAGATGAGCAAAAACTACTGAAAGTGGACAGTATTTTTCAATCATTGAAAATCACCACAATCGATCATATCGCGTCTCTTTTAAAGCATTGTATGAAAACTGCATATCATGGTCTTATAGACCTTGTTGTGTTTGATTTAGGAACAGAAGCGGGAGAACTGAGTGTTGATGAGGAATTTGACAATGCCGGGGCAAGACTGGAGGACGTTTTTGTTCATCCAGACGAAGTGGTCAAACAAATCGGAGCGTTTATGGAAGAATTGAAAAAAGCAAGCAGCGAGAAAGATAACCGCGATAGACCAGAAGACACGAGGGGGAAAGGTGATGAGATGGCGGGAGCTGAAACGAGCTCAACTAGCACGAACCAAAATGAAGGTTCGCCAGGAAGTAATATCATCGGCGACGATTCAGAAAAAGCTAAACAATATTGGGAAAAACTATCCAATGTGATTGATGAAAAGAATTATAGGATATGGAACGTAAGTTTACGGTTTCACCTTCTTCCTTTGCCTCTGCATTTTATACTTGGCTAAGCGTTACCCAACATTTACTCTTACCCGCATATATCGCTCTCTTCAAGTCTGTTCTCAATGCTATGGAGCAATATCATCTGCTCCTTGTCAATCGACATAACCTCAACGCGGAGGTAGAATCGTTACAACAACAAAATCATGAATTGAAGTTACTGTTAGGCGAGTACATGAACTCAGATGTGAATAACGCATTGGAGATCCCACCCAGTAGAATATTTTCGGGGCAATATAGCGGAATGAGCGGATAAGAAGCATTGTTGTATTGTTGTTCGTTGTAAGTTAAAGAAGCTACAATGTGCAGATCTTTAAGTAGATTGTAGAATTGTCAAAGAGAATTAATTTTTAATATGCCAGCCGTACTATGAATCAATTTTAGATCCGTAAAGGAATCCATCACACATACTTACATCAATTAATCGAGAGACGAACGGATTCAACATAGTTTCAAGAGTGGGACGGATCAATCGATGTCACAGACCACTGGTCTGAGTATCGCTTGTCTGCAGAGCATTCAATTGTGCGCTAGGATTGCTAGTCGATTTGTAAAATTATTTAAATCTTGTCATGGTTCTTGGTGGAAATCTCTCTTGCACAAAGTGTCGTCGGTTTTGTGGCGCGAATTTCAATGATGGTGGCGGATGAAATACAACTTTGCCGGGCCATTTCAGACTATTAGCGTCGGAGTGGTCGCACTAACATACTAATCGTAGATGGTGATGAATCGATTGGTGCCTTCATCTACTTTATATCCAATGTTGAAGCAATTTTTATTATTCGGTGACAGTATAACCCAGGTACTGTTTTTATCCATCCGATTGCCGGATTTGAATGTGTCCTCTCAACTCAAAAACCGACAATTTAGAATGGCGAAGTGACATTATTTTATCGTTCTTAGTATTCATTTGAAGTTCAGTTGCGAGGATGGGGTGCTCAGTTGGCACATTCCTATCAGAGAAAATTAGATGTTCTGTGTAGAGGATACTCGGGTATATCGCAAAACCGTTCCTGCGTTTTCTTTTTCGTTCATGTAAAATCCATGTTAGTTGAACTAATAATTACTTCTGCTTTGTGATAAATCAGGCTACAACACAACACAAGCTATTCCCGTTCTTTCACACATTTTGTCAACCCTCCCTCCTCTCACAGCGGCCACAATTTTCTTTGGAGCCAATGACTCTGCTTCAACTCCACTTCAGAAAGTCGAGTTAGATCAGTACCGATCAAATCTTCAAACCCTGATCCAAATGATAAAATCACATTCAAATGATTGTTTAGTATTGGTGCTTACCCCGCCTCCGGTACAGGAAGAAGTGTGGGACAAGGAATGCATGAGAAAATATAATGAACATGGTGATCGTACATTAAATTCTGCTCAGAAATATGCCACAGTGGCATTAGAGGTGTCCAAAGAAATGAATGAAAAACTGGATAAAGTGGTCGGTATAGACATAATGAGTTCTTTTTTGAAGTATGCCAGTTCAAGGAACGTGGGAGGACAGCAAAATGGAAGTGATGTCGTGCAAGAAGGATTGAAAGATCTCTTGTGGGATGGACTTCATTTGTCTGCTCAAGGGAATGACTTGCTGTTTAAAGAAATTGTCACAGTGCTGACAAAATATGGATTGGGTGTGGATGACTTACCGATGTGCTTTCCGTATTGGAGGGACGCGGCCGAAGGAACGCAACCGCTAAAACCATGGTGATTATATGTACGATGATATGTAATTGATAGACGATTCAACTTTTATATATAACCACACATCATATTTGTCTGAATCGGTGTTGTGCCTGGCCGATATGAATATTGTGCATGATAAATGCAGCCATAGAAGTGATCACAATGTCCTCGTCTTGAATGCAAAGCCATCAAACCACATCCTCCACCTTGTGTATATATACAATAATGCTAATACATGATTGCGTAGTGGCAAAGTCTCACATCCTCGATTCTGCCTCCTTCGACACAATGCAAACACAATCGGTCACCGGTACATCCGCACAATATCCACACAATGCGTTGTCAATGAAAAAACCACTCGGCGTTGCGGCTGCATTCGTACCACACGAGAGACTCAAAAAGAGGTCGTGTCCCCGTGCTACATTTACATCCACATCGCAACATCACTGACTCTCCTCATCGCTAGGACGACTGAAACCATATTCATATTGTTGTGGTCGTCGGTAAAGTCTCTCATCTGCGCTAATAACCGTAGCTACGGCACATTCCAGAGTATATCTCCCCCCTGTCTCGTAACCTAGGCGCATACCGTTCCCATTCACCCGCAACTCGTACACTATCGATGCCCCGATTGCCTTCCTCGTCGCAACCATCGGTCGATACCCACAATGACCCCATTCTCAAAACTCTGAGGAATACACCTAAAACGTTTCTTCATGATTTGATACATTTCAGTTCTTTCTTGTTCGGTTTCGTCCTTCAAATGATATTCTTCGTTGGGCATGAACTCACAGCCAAAAAATCGAAGTTCCCTCTTCACAACGAATTCTATAAACAGAATCATCATCGGAAAGCCCAAGTACCGCCACCTCGTTCGAGGGCACCCTCGGAAAAACACGAAATACACAATACGTCGTCATACTTCCTTCCGACTCGAAGTCTCATCACTCATGTCGTAATTTCATTCCTTCAATATCTTGCCGCACATCCTCGTTCCAATATGCGACGTTTCAGAGCTTTAGGAAAGGGAGCCGAATACTTTGCAATGTTAAAAGCAAAATATGATCTCGGATTATTTTTGAAGCCGAAACCAAAGCATAAGCGAACTAGCCTCGTCATCAAGAGATTCGCATTTGAAGTAAAGCCGGAGTACGAAATCGATTTGGAAGAGGACAATTTTGGATGGCCAGATCAATCAAAATTAAAAGGTCCGAGAACACTGAAAGGGGACTGGTTCTTGAAAAAGTCTTTGCTGAATAAGCCTAGAGGAAAAGTGATGCTGTATTATCATGGTGGAGGGTATTGTGCATTTTCCCCTACTACCCATCGACCGTGGACTGCAAGGTTGGCAGATCAGACGGGAATGGAAGTCTTCTCGTTGGATTATAGGTTGAGTCCAGAATTCCCGTTCCCTGCCGCCATTCATGACGCCTTTGCAATGTACCAATATGTCATGCAGGAACTTGATGTATCTCCCGACGACATAATCATTGCTGGTGACTCTGCTGGGGGCGGACTTTGTATGGTATGTAATTCCTTCAATTATTGATAAACTTTTCTGCATTTAAATTGATATCGGAATTGGATGGATAGGCGCTCTTACAAATTCTACATCGCCATTCATTACCCTACCCCGCCGGTGCATACTTGGTTTCCGTAAGTTCGATATTCGCTTCTTAATTATTTCTGAATGTGCCTTGATCTAACCAGCTTGGTGAAATTAGCCTTGGGCAGACTTATCAAAGGAGATACCCACACTCTACGACAACTATCATCTTGATTTCCTGGGCATTTTGTTGCACCCAGACTGCGATCTCGCTAAAATGTATGCCGGTCGGAGGTCTACTGATATAGATGAATTCGTAAAAATGGATCTTGTATCGCCCGTACGTGACTTTTCTTGCTGTTTGATAAACTATCCCTTCTACTCTAACATTAAATATTCGACTACATATAATAGGCTGTTTCACCCAATCTGCCCACAAACCTTCCTCCGATTTTAATCCAAGCTTCACCACATGAACAACTATCGCATTCTATTGTTGCCTTATTCCGAAATCTCATCTCTACTGCCCCAAAGTCAAACGTGACATTTGAATTATACGAAGGCATGGTACATGTTTTTCATATAATCGGTGATATCATACCGCTCGTCAAAGGGGTCGATATAGTTCAAGTAAGTGTTGATCGATTCAAAAATTGGGTGAAGAATGAGGAATATGGCGTTGGTTGGAAGCTGGATTCTCATAAGGTTGCTGCTGGTAGCTCCAAATATGAAGAAGAGGATGAAGAAGTAAATTTGAATGGAGATTCAGACACCAATCGTAAAGGCAACAAAAACAGTAAAATTGGTCGAACTAGTCGCCGTGATAGTGGAACCGAAATTCAGAAAAGAAATGGCAAATCCGTCAAATTTGTATTGAGAGAGGGAAAAGTAGTTTACACTAAGGTTTACTCTTGTAAAGAATAAGAGCATCGATCTCTGAGAAATCGGATGTTGATTTGCAGTTTCTCTTGATTCACTTGACTCTGTGTTTTTCATTTGCGACAATTTATCGCGATATTGCCTTTTCAATTCGTGTTCGTTGTAACATGTATTAATCTTGATAGTGAAATCGCTGTCGTATATTTATTGTATATAAAATAAAAAGACAATGGTCTTTGGAAATTGTGCTGCGTCCAATAGCTTCACTGAGGGAAATTTGTTTTGAATTCATACAAAGTTTTGATAAGGTTCGACTTACAATGCTCATCATGGTCTTTAAACAAAGTCCTCGATCAACAACAGCAACCCGATATTTGAATATTAACTTGAAGGACAGTAACCTTTTTTCAATCTATACAGTTTGATAAACTAATTACATTTCTACTGAACACTCTTGCCGCAAGATGATGTCTCGACCGCCCCTTAGCCGATCGTTAATTCTCAGCCTGCAACAAAAGTAGTCTAATTTGGATTTAATATCATATCGATGTGCATAATTCAACGTAGATAACTCTAAGTTACCTAATTCCATATTTTAAACGTCCCGTCGGTACCACTCGTGACAAAGTATTCTCCCCCTGCCGAATCAAACAAGACAGCTTGTACGCCACCCTGATGGGCAATATTGAATGGTTGAGTCACTAAATTGGTTAATGTGTTGTAGCTATTAGTTATTGAGAATCAGTTAAGGATTGTATCGCCATTTGATATCAGTCGCGCCATGGTAAACCAAGAAAGAGAAAAGAAAAATAGCTGAACACCAGCCTTAATAAATAAAAGGATACAAATAAACATTTCCATTGGAGCTTCCTACACCGACGTTCGTTCCGCTTGGATCGAAGGATAATTTATTGACTGAATGCGGCGAAATCGTGATTGACTGAAGCTCGTTTATCATTCTCGGGTCCCACAGTTTTAAGGTTCCATCAACATCACACGAAGCGAAAGTGGTGCCCTAAGATATGTTGAAGATCAGTATAAATTAGAGTAGAACTGTAAAAGACTAGAATCCAATCAATATTTACCCTGAGAGAGAATGTCACTTGGTTGATACCGCTACCGTGACCAAAGAAGGTTTGTGTGCAATTTCCGCTCCTACAATCCCAAAATGAAAGAGTTTTGTCCATCGAGGCGGTGCAGATTGTATTGGTATACGGTAACCAAGCTACACTGTTGACGGCTGCATTATGTCCATGGAATATCTGCCGACACTTTAAGCTGAAATATTCGGAAAATCCATCGTCAGCTGTTTCAAGACCGTGACAGCAATAAAATACTACATACGCAGTCATATCCCACAATTTTGCAGTACCATCCTGTGAACAAGAAGCCAGAAAATCGCCAGTATCATGAAAAGCAACACCCTTGGCTGGTTTCGTATGTTCTACCAAGGTGCCGGTTGCCGCACCCTTAGTGAAATCCCAAATCTTTATAGTCAAATCTCCTGATGCGGTCGCCAAATGCGAGCCTCTAATATTGATTGCATTAATGAATAATGGATAGCATTATCCCAGGAAGATATATTGAGCTTACCGAGGATGGAAATCGCAATCGAAGATCCAGCTTTTATGACCGTCACCTGCCATTAAAAGATCACCCCGCGGAAATCCCCACATTTTCCATCTCATGTCGTTAGAACAGGTCGCGATGACCATTTTTTTGGGATGAAACTTCATTCTACAGCACAGTCTCAGTTATAAAGGTATCTTATTCGACTGAGCTAAAATCAAAGTGCTTACGAATTGATAGCGGCATCGTGAGCCTTGACACTATGAATGCATTTTAATTTTTCCACAGTCGCACTCGCTAAGTCGAGATAACAAAACGGATTCGTTCGATCGTCTACCGGTAGCAGAGCTTCCTTGGACACGGTCAACTTGGAGTGCACAACATGCTTCGGTTTTGGCTTACTAGGTTCTGCTGGATGTGTTGGGCTCGTTATAGATTTTGGTTCGTTTCGCGTTGATGTCGGAGAAGGAGTTGAACGTTTTGAAACTTGAAGGTTTGTTAGGTGGTCGCCCAAAATAGTTCATTCTCTACAATTGGATTTGATATACTCACCAGGCATAACCGGGTTGGGTTCTTCTTGAACATTAGACGATTCTATTGATACCAACTGCAAGATCGAATATATTTAGTATCTAAAAGCAGAAATCTGCACTGCCTTCGTTTATTGTACCTTTGCAGCCAACTTATCCCGTTCGAGCTTTATCATAGTCTTCTCTTTCAGCGTCAGCTCATACTTTTGTTGAATTTGCTTGATTTGGTTTTCATAATCTGCGTGCTGTGAATTTAATCGTTTGATATCTTGCGTGAGTTTACTCTTTTCTTGAACAACCCGCTTGTGATGCATACGATGGAAATCTCGCTCTTTTCGCAATTTGTCGAATGTGGCCCTGGCTTTACTGAAAGAAATCGCTTTATATTCGATAATCTCTATAGAGAATCCAAAGGTAGTCGTCGACTAGTAATGTAACGTACTTGGCTATCTCTTTAGAATTCTCAAGGTCGACACGTAACTTCTTGATTGAAGTATCCAAATCCTGTATCTGGTGATAAACGTCTGGTACCAATATGACATCTTCCGGTGACAGTTGTCCTTTTTGAAGAAATTCATACCACTCATTCTAGTATTGTATTTCTATTAGAAGATGAAATGGGATAAGAAAAAAAAGAGTAAAACCTGAAATGCTTCCAACGCCTTCTTCAAGCCTTTCCTCGATAGATAATTTCGAATAAAATCATCGATAACTTCTGGTCGCTTTGTTACAGTGGGCTGAATTATGCCATTAATTGCTTTTTTGTCTGATATGTCTGCTCGCCAAAGTAATCAAAGATTTAATTGTGAGATATTCCCGAATGCTTCGTAGCTCCCAGCCATCGACTGTACACACTTGAGAGGAGATTCTTTTCATTCACTCTTTTCACCACATTTTCCAAATTTTCTTCACCTTCTTCTTCAGAAGTGCTGTCTATGAGGCCATCCATCTCCAGCTGATCGAATGGTAAGTCGTCATCATCGTCATACGCAAGAATTGAGCCCTGAGTGGTGTCATCGGGTGCGCTGTTCAAGGCTGGAGAGGTTGGGGGTTCAGGAGCGACTGATTGTACTGCCTGTACAGCCGACTGTATCTGGGGTGATGATGCTTTAGGGACAGGGGTTGATGGTGCCGTTGAGACGGGCATTGTTATTGCGAATACTTGAAGAATGCGACCATCGACATGAGGATGTTCAATCGCGACTTTCGCTTCTCTCCGCTCTTCAATTTACATGACAAAGATGAATACTCATTATATATTTCACACGTTGTGTTAGCAAAAACACAGCATACATTTACTATATTTTTCCATTTATACAAATATTCATATATACATTGAAAAGCCAATATGAATCAACGTACTAATCCGCTGTATTCATCACCAAGCAAACCCCTTGTAGTACCCAATGGCTGTTGTGGTGTCGAGTCGCTAGATCTGAGTCAAAAACCAATCCAACTCCAGCAGCGTTTCGGCGGTCTTGTGTCGTGTAAACCGGAGCTCGATAAGTATTTGTGAGCTTCAATCGCTGGTTCTCAATCGGTATTATTTGCAGTATCGGCAGCTCTTGAACTAAACCTGATCCCGGGATTAGTCGCTGCAAACAATCATTCTCCAAATCCCATCTTGCTCCTTCCAGAAATAGTCCCTGTACATAACAGCCCATGGATGGGCGCTCTTTTATTTCTTTTGGACTCCGGAATTTAGTGACCTGAGTGTAAAGAGTTGATCGATCTAGCGGCCATCTTTCACCCAGCTGGAATATTGTTTGAATCGACGTTCAAAATGATTTATCCATCCACCCAAATTCTTTTCGGTTTGTGGGGCTACTGATCTCCACCATTTTGGTAGAATACCATTGTAAAGACTTGTGGACAAGTCATCCAAACTTTGCGACATACCTATTTCACCTTTCAAAGCCCTTTGTAAATCTCGCAGTGAAGTGTCCATTTTTTCTACCAGAATATTAAATCTCTCGAGTTCTTGTAACCATACAATTTGTGTGGGTGATGGTGTTCCAACTATTTTTCGTATTCGATGGATTTCAAAGGTTTGTGGTAACTTATTCTTGATATCAGTGGCAAGTTTGGCAATCAGTTCTTCGCGGCTGAACCCCACACCTGCAGACTGCCGGGGTTGAAGACTGATCAGTTGACTCCAAAGGTTTCTTGTGGAGTTTGTAAGATAACCAATCTCGGCATCCGAGTGCAATCCAAATACCTCGGGTGAATTTGTCAATGGGAGACTTTCTATTTCATGCACATACGATTCTCGATCTCCAGCCAGTGGCACTCGATATTCTGCGGATTTACTCTTATAAAAATTGAATGGCTGGAAAGTATCTAGGACAAAATCTCCCAGATACTCATCAAGATAATTCATCAGGACTCGACGATCGTAGTCGTCGGTGACCCTACCACCGTATATAGTTTCGCCAATGAGATATTTCAGAGTACTCCACGGAATTTTGCCTTCGCTCATACCCAAAGTTTTGTTTAAATAAGTTTTCAAGATTGTGAAAGACACTTTGAAGTCGGATTCATTAAAATCGTACTTGACATTCCAGCCAATTTTACCGTATTTTCCACGTTCTTGTACGACTGCATGGAAAAATCCTAAGACATATACAAGCGGTTTGAATACTGCATGAGATGATTCAGTAAGCATATCATCGGTTGTTCGGGCATAGGTAGCTCGAAGATTCAGTTTGAGTCCATTTGGGGGCTCCGTGACTATTTTCAACGACCGCTGTAACAAACCGATTGGAAACGACGAAGTTGGCTCGGTTGTCAGCCATAGGCGAAAATCTTTGTGCGGTCTCTCGATTGCGTCAAATGCCTTCTCCAGTACTCGCAACCAGCCGATCAATAGATGACAATTCTGAAGCATGAGCCACTGACCACGAGCAACAGCAGTCTCTAGCAGTTGCATGGCTATTGGTCCCTGCCCTTGTCCCAAAGACAGAAATTTCAATCGATTTCCACCAAGTCCAATCTCTTCGGCGAGTTTCGCTAGGTCGCTTGCAGGATCAGCACCAGGACTAAGAATGAATACAACTGGGCTAGTTGGCGAAGTCTGTTCAAATAAATTTTGATAATTGATAACTGGCGGCATTACGTATTTTTCTCCCATGTGTTTCATAATAAAATTAGTCGCTCCGTTGTAAACTCTATCAACTCTAAAACAACGAAGCACACAAAGCTGTTGAAAATGGTTCAATTTGTCAGAATATTGCATCGGTAACGGGACACTTTCTGGTGTTTCGTGTCTTGCCCATTCTTTCCAGGCTGACTCGTTTTGTTGCAGATCATGAATCAAGCTCGTAAAACACGAATTCAAATCGTTCAACTGTAGTAAATCCTTCCATCCCTGCGAAGGTATCCAAGAATAAGGTTTGTTCTGTTGAGCATCGGCCAAAGATATATTTCCCTTGAGGAAAAAGTCAAGTTCAGCCGGATTGAGTGAATTTTCCCCCTCTAATAATCTTAATGTCATCTGAAATGAAAACATCAACTTGTGCCTTTCGAAAAGTCCAGTGCATGCGTAATTGTATATTCCATACTTAAGCGTATCAATGATTTTGGTTAGACGTTTCGCGACCATGGGATCCGGCTTCGATCGGTTCAAAGACGTATTGAAAACTTGCAGAAACGCATACAGCGAATATTCATACATTGGATTGATCATGGATAGCTCTGCGAGAACAAAATAAAGGATTGCACCGCATTTTGCCGCTGGTTTATAAGCATCGCGGGACTGCTCCACTTCGACGGCTGTTTGATTGGCCAAAAGTAATTTCTGTGCAATCTCTACGGCCTTGGTCTTTGTCTCTTCTAACGTTTTAATAAGCTCTACATTATCCAACATATTACCTGTGGATGCTGCCAGTTCGCGCAGTAGAGTGTCTTCCAAGACTTTAAGTAAGCTCCTATTTTCGCTCATCTCCGAAATTAATCGCTCACGTTGTTCTTCAAGCTCTTTTCTTTCATGCGCTACAACAACGTTCAGGAGTTGATCTTGTAATCCCTTGATCGTGACACTATAGTTGATGATCATAGAATTGCCAAAGATTTTCGGGGAATAAGTAGGATTCGGAAGCTTCGTCGTCATATACAAACGGAAATTTGAGTCATATTCTACTTCTTTATCTCCGAGAACAATATATTTCCTTGATCCCGCAGTCTTGATGTTCTTTTCAATTACATTATCAATTACGGGATCAATATATTCGTCAATATCTTCAAACAGAAACGGAAAACCATAAGTAATAGCCAATTCTAAATGTTTCAGAAAATCGGGGTCGCTGAATGAGGAGATTTTTAAGTTATTGCCGGCTTCGCGTTTCTTAATCCAGTTGACCGCTTGTTGTTGCGGATCAATACAAAGTGGAAATCGGTTGCATTTAGTTGTAAGAATTCCGTTTTGCACAGAAAGTTCGTCAGCGGGAAGTCCTTCTGAAGTCCATTTGCTGATTTCTACGTCCGTAACCATCATCTTTTCGATCTTAAAGTTAAGACTTATAGGGACATTCTTCTCTTGCAAGTCTATCAGCCATTGCTTATAAATTAAATTGTTTCGAAATTCCCAATTGAAAGCGCCTGTGTAGCTAGTAAATGCGGCGACTAAGAGGCAATCACCCACAAGATTCTGTCTTTCTGTCTTCAGCACGTCTACTTCGCTCAACCAGCGAGTTCTTTCGGAACCCAAACCTGAAATCAACTTATCTGCCGCTTTCAGCCGCTTTTCCATGAGTTCAGCCATCTGTTTTAATTCAATTTGTTCGGACTTCGCCGTGTGAAATTGCTTTTGGAGGGATGTCAAATCTTCATTAAGCTTCTTCAGCTCCCTTGTAATCTTTTCGTATTCTATTTTACTTTGCACTAGATTTCTTTCTAAGGTGGCTACCGCCATCCTTTTCGGCTGAATTTGTTTGGCGACGTTACAGTAACCGACTATTGCAAGAACAAATTTGAATAGTCCGGCCCCTGCAGACGATATTTCGGACATTCTTTCAAATGTGACATCCAATTCGCGCAATAGGGTTTTTACAGTTTTGATTTGATTTGAACTTATTGCGTCCACATCCATTGTTGTAAGAGATGATCGGAAGTCAATAGCTGACATCATGGTTTTTGCAGACTTCCAAGATACATCTTTGATATTCTTGATAACACACACGCATTCGCACACCTTTTGCACTTCTCGAGGCGGCTTAGCGAACGATCGGAGTTCTGTAATATCTGATGCCGATAGATTATTCAAAGCATTTCTCGCCTCTTCAAGAACAGGCAGGGCTTCCGCTAAGGCGGACTCAGCTTCTGCCTTATCTTTCGCTATCTGTTGATTTTGGGCGTCTAGCTCAATTTCCTTTCTCTCTGCCAGCTGCTTCTTATCTTCCGCGTCGGCGGTATTCACAGTTATGATTTCCAAAAGCTTATTACAAGCTTCGGTTTTTGCTTTTACCATGACTTTCTGTTCTGCTAATTTCGCATTGAGTTCCCCAAGTTGTACTGAAGCTTCTTCTAGTTTGAGTAAACCTGATTCCAGACGATCGACTGATCTACCATTGATTTCTCGTTTCTCTTTCAAGAAACTGATATAGGTATTAACATAATCAAGATAATTTTTCGGGGTTACATAGTTTGTTCGTCGCCATCGCTGAAGATATTCGGTGCTGGCAGTTGCCACTGAAGCATGCACTTTTACCATGTGCTGAACAATTCCGGATCTCAAACCATTTGGCACATTATCTTCCCCAATAAATGCATTCGCTACGGAGTACAGTGCTTCCTCCGGCCACGGAGGGAACCAATCGATAACAGTACCGTTCACTAACCCCGGGAAGCTCCTACATCGATCGCGAAGCTTATCGCCCTGCGGCGACATACACAAAACTATATGCAAATTGGCACTACATTTGTCGACGAAATATTGCCAAAGATTCTCTTTACTTTGAACAATTCCCAACTTTGTTGCCTCCTCTCGAATGGAATTCAGAACAGCCTCCTTCTCATCGTCTTCATAAAGCGTGGGAACAATACCGGACATAAGTATATTATTGATAGACTCTAAGAACCCTTCATGAACAATGTGAGCGTCGGTGAGTAAAAAGACGACCTTCTTTCCAGCGCCTAGACTCTGATAGAGCGCTTTCAACGATTCTCGGAATTCAGTCTCGCCATATCCACGAGACAGAACTATTTCAAAAATAGAGTACCCAGCCGTAAATGCGGCGAGTTTCGTTAAAGATTGCTTTCCGCTGCCCCCAACCCCAATGAGTAGTGCGTGTCCTTTTCTCATTCGAATGGTTCTATGGATTCGAGTCAAATGATCCAATGCATCTTCAAATAGCACCAAATTCATCGGATTGTTCTTCTTATTGTATTCCTCTAGAATTTCCAAAAACATTTGCCTCACAGTCGCAAAATCACTGTAATCCTCGTAATGTCGGTTGTTCCCATTGAGAGCATGGCGATAGTCACCGAAGAGTATCGGATCCCTGCATATGTATTCTTCGTCTGTTGGATAATTCGTCTTTAGCAGTTCGCTGATAGTTTTACTGACAAACGCCTTGTCTTGCTCATTCGTACAACGGTCGTGGAAAATTCTCAGAGACTCGTTACGCCATAATCGTATAACTTTTTTTGGCTCGTCGAAGCGGTCAGTGCGTGCGAGACACAACCCTTCATACAATCTGCTGATATCACGCAAATTGAAGATGTAGTGGAACTTTGTAGGTGTAGGCAATAGCGATCGCACGATTTGGGTGTATAAATCCAATGACATTTTTGTGACAGTTAGCGTCAAGTTTTTGACTTCATCGGTGAACGGCATCAAGTGTCCCGCCAAGATAGAGGAGTAAATGTGAGACAGGGAAGTCGTATTGGGGAAGGTAATGTTGAATACATTGAAAAGCGACTCAAAACGGGAATCAATCTCATTCCTTCCCCCTCCAGGAGTTCCCATTGCGCCGATGAATTGCAAATCTTTTAGATATTTCCAATTTAATTCCTTGCCTCTATCATACAGACCACCTCGCTCAATCAGAAGTTTCAGAAGCGCGATTGGTTGCTGAGTGCCGTACGTGTCTTTTTGTGGCATATTTAAATCATCAACAAATACCAGCAAGAGTTTGCCAGCAGCGGGTCCATATGTATCTTTTGTCCTCTTCTCAACATTCGCTTCGATGCTATTTTGGACGCTTAAAGACGTAGTCCTGCTTGAGAAACTCATATTCAAAACTAAATTTCTGTCCGAAGAAAGAGACCCAACGAATTTTTTAACCGTGACTGTCTTGGAGGTACCGACTTCACCCACAAATAGAACTGCTTTGTGGATACTGACTAGCTTATCAAGTAACCAAGTATGACGAACAGTGTCTATTGTTGGCACTAGAATTTGATGAAAAGCTACATTCGGATCATGGGAATATGTAGGCACATAATGTGTCCACGGTTTCCACTGCAGTTCATGAACATCGAAACAATAGTCATAAAGAGTTTCCTCGCCCCCCGGTAATTCCCCAACCATTGATCCGGCGGCATTAGCCAGCGGGAGTTCAGACAGTTTCTTTACCACATCGCTGAGTTTTACACGATCAGCTTCCACTAACACAGCCCCGATAGACCAAATTAAGCTCTGAATGAAAACTGCCTCCAGTACTAATTCTTGATTTTGCGCGATCGTCTTTCTTTCTTCCCTGACCTCTCCAAGTTGGGCATCTAACATGGCACAGAGTTGCGATATCATAGCTAGCGGGGATGCCGGAATAACTCGACGAAGCGGATCAGTGATGGTGCCAGCAAATACTCCATCCATTACGTAATCAATACAGCACGGAACGTATTTTTTGAATAATTTCATTACGAACTCCATTTCGACTTTACTGCCACGGGTATTCGCCCACTTTTGAAAATATGGCTTGTAACCGAGATTTTTCGGATCCATGTAAACCATACCGCACCGACTAACTGTCGCCGGAGACGCATATTGCAGATCGCCGACTTCGAATAACAGCGCACAATGCTTTTGTAAACGGATGCGTTCACCGTTGGGTAGGGTCAACAGACGATTGTCGTCCATCACTGAATTCATATTTTCTACCCACACGGCATCGACATCACCGTCGAACACAATATACTTCCGTTCCTTCTTTTCTGTTGGTTTGTTAATTTCCCTGAATATATTTGACAATAAACCGTCTGTCCAATCACGAGTGTTAGGATCCAGGGTACCGTATAGCTCATTGACAGCAATTGCCTTCGGATTCAATGTGTATAACTTGGTGTTCAACCCTAATTTGGTTTGAGCTTTTGCTAATATCTCAATGACGACGGATTTGCCTCCACCAGTGGGACCGACCACCATTGTTGTATGCCTAGTCAACATAGTTTCATACAATTGGATTACCTTGTCGACTTGATCCGGAACAACAATAAAATCGTTGTCTTTCAGCATTTCTTCTACGGTATCGTTGAAACTAGGATAGCGCACTCGGGGACAATCTAGTCCAGGGAAGAGGTCGGTAATAAGGCCCAAAAATAGAGGTACATCGTCGAACACAAATTTCGGAAGATTTATATCACGCAACGCTCTCATTAGAACTACATCCTCTTTGAGTTCTGGTGAACCGCGTTTCAAGTTCCCAGCCATGACGAGAACTGATTTCAAAGCACGAAGACCAAAATCGTAATGATACTGTCTCGACAGTTGACCTTTCGCCAACTTGTAAAGAACCACCATTTTTTTGGCCAATGTCTTAGCCATCGTGAAGCCCTCGGAAAATAGCATAATCTCGCAAATCAGTTCGAGATCCGGAACCTTATGAAAAGTGAGCAAACAATTTTAGAGGGGAAAACAATTTTCACTATTGAAGTGATTGAAGATACGTACCACCATGACTACAGGACGGAACAATGCTTTCAAATTATCTGGTAACTCTGTACGACCCGCATAGCCAGGATTCATCGTTATGAAGATACCAGATTTTTTATCCAACATTATTTCGCTCCCTTCGAATTGAAATTTCTTCAGGCCCATACTTAAGGCATTTTGAATTGTTCGAATTTGAGCCGAGATAACAGACAAAACGGCTAACTCGATGCGGTTAAACTCGTCGAAACATCCCCAAGCACCTGTTTGAACTAGACCAGAGAATATTTTCCCCATGGCTTGATAATCTAATCCCTCACCACAATTAGTGACCATGCACAAAATACCCAGTGCTTTTGCCAAATCTTTGACTGTTTCGGTTTTACCAGTGCCAGCAGGTCCAGCCGGGGCACCCCCCAATTTCATCGATAGTGCTTGCGTGAGAGTCAAGTAACATCTATCAGTCAAGGGCGTAATGACGAGACGGCCATTCAAGCCCATATACTCATAGCCATAATCAAACACTCCATTACACTGCCGTACCAGTAGTTCGTCGGATTCTCGGTCCCAATAGAATCGGAGTTGGCTTTCCCACTCAAATTCGTTTTCATCCATAATACTGTCCCTAACAAATCGGTCGACAATATCACGAGCATGAACGTCTATAATAATTTGCGTATTGATTTTTTTGCGATCATTAGATGTCAAATCGGATCTCACAACAACAACGAGTTGCTCCAACTGAGCAGCCAACGTTTTACTTAGCTTTTTCATCGCTAATTTATTTCCACCCTTAATCCTCCGGAAAGTGTCCTCAACTTCCCATGTCCACCATACTTGACTGCCTGCCAGTCCGATCATACCTTGGTATTTCTTTAACCACTCAAATCTGTCAGCCGTAGCATAATTGAATACCGCCTCCTTATGAATTATTCTATTCGTACGCTTCATTTCGTTCGTGACTTTATCCATCCATTCTTCGACGCGACCGTCGATAGGAACGGGAGTTCGAAACTCTAACACTTCGTTTTCTGTTGATGACATACCGACAATGTATTTCTCATTCCTACCGGTACCGAAGTTCAATTTCAAGATGTTGTCAAACATTTTAATAATATGCTCTTGAACGTTTCTTGGATCGGCACCCCCGAGAATGCTCAATAATTCTTCATCTGATATGAAGTAGAATCGAGGGAAAGCGTTTCTTTTAGATCCGAGATAATCACTTAGACTTTTCTGACAAGATTCTAAATCGTCGGAAAGCGTTTGCAACAGCTGCAATCTTCCCTCCATGCTGCATGCATCGACAACAGAATTATGCTTAGCAGTATCCAGCATGAGCTTCTTAAAATTTTTATCAATGACGTCAAACTTTTTCGCTTCGTTCGGTAATTGTTGTCGGATGTCACCGGACCCGATAAAAATACTTTCTAGATACATCCATTTCCTCTGAATGTTCATCCACACTTCAGTTACTTCTCCAATGAGGGACAAAATCTTTTCCCACTTCTGTACTTGAGGTAAGAAAGCAGTAACAAATTTCGAAGCATTCATACTTTGAAGGTTCATGGCGTTATCATCCAATGCAGTGGTAATGTCGTCGATTCCAGCCAATATGAATCCCCTTTCTTCAGTTCCCTTCATATACTTGACAATGGTGAGCTTCATACCCTTCCACGTAACCTCAATATCCCTCAACGCATTTTCAATACTCAATTCTTTCATTGCCCCATTCACCAGTTCACCAATTGTATCAGCGTGCACGCTTAAATTCATACTGAACAATTTTTCCAGTGTGAAGTTTTCAGGGCTGACATCGAAACTTTGCCCTGTAATATCCATTAAACGTTTCCAATGCCGTTCTCTCAAAGCCTCATTCTTCAGATCTAGAAACATTGGTATTGAATTTGCAAATGACACAATTTTTTCCGCGACAACTTGGTATGGCGGTAGCGATTTTAAGTCTTTTGACAACTTTTTCAATCGGTCCGAAAAGACTTCAATGCCCTTCCTTAAGGCTAATACATCCAAATTAACCCATAAGGTCGTTGACCATGTCGAAAAAGTATGTTGAAAGTCGGTATAGAGATTATAGATTTTATCCAGCTCGTTTAAGTCGTGTTCAACTTCCATAAGATCAGGATACGACGATATATCCAGATTGAACAACTTTTCAGAATTCACAAGGTATGTGCTACGCTGCTTATACTGAGCAAGTGCCGATTTAGCATTATTCAGCAATTGCAGACCTTCCTCCATATCCGAAGAGACCGTGCCGGGTCCGGCTGCTTTAAATTCTTCTCTAAATATTTTCAATGAAGCTTTAAACTCCTGAACCTGATTCCTAGTTTGCTCGGTGAATTTTTCTTTCACTCCGTGCAAGCCGCTGTCGAGTTCTTTGGCTTTCTCCAACGTTTCCTCCCATCTTGTAGCCAGTGCCTCTACCATTTCGTGTTCGCTTTTCTCAACATTGATATTATACATGTTGAGGGTTCTGTAGCATTCAATGATATCTCGGTATTTCAGCTCAACATCAACTGAAGATGAACGAATATCGCCAATCACTTCGAGGACAAAGGTGAGATCTTCAAGCGTATTTGGATCATGCTTCATATCGTGGTGATATTCTTTAATTTTATCATAGAGTTCATTAAGACCCTGGAGAGCCATCTGATTTAAAAATTTGCCTATCAAGAAATTGGTATTTAGTCCTTCCTCCCGGAAAATTCTTAGCAGATTCACATACCAATCGAAGCTATCCACGAACTAGCTTCATTGTGAACAGCAACTTTGAGCGGCACCAGTGATATCCTCAAGAAATCAACATCTTTCTCCGCCGGTTGATTATCAACATCCTTCTGTAACTTTAGATAGAACAACAATTTCTCATCGTACTGACCGCAAGTCGGTTTCTTTTGAGCAAACTTTTCTAAAGTTATCAATTTATCAACTTTCCATAATGGTCTGTATTTTCTCCATGTATCCAAATACTTTGATAAAGACGTAAAGGTTTTAATGATGGATTGATTGAGCATAACCATCAGCTGAATAACGCTCCCGCTATTTGCGATATCACTGTAAAAGCTGAAAACAATGGGTTCTTCGTTTTCAGCCAACTTCTGCACAGGCGTGAGAATACATGAACCGTTTTGCCATCGAAGAAACTGCTTCGTAGCTTCCAATAGGCTCCTTATGTATTTAATCAATAATTTATAGATTTCGGTGGACATGGGCGATACAACGATTTCCGGAGCTGACAGATTTCCAGTGATCTTGAACAACGGTGCCGCCCGAATGCTAGCATACTTTTGCTTCGACTTTTTCGGATTAGCTTTAAGCAAACCGGCCAACTTCGAAAGGTTACTCGTCAACATTTGATTTAGCGCAATGAAGATTCGTTTCTCCCAGTACGCATAGTATGACTTCAAGTGAGGGCTGCGTCCTGTATTCGTGTTCGCCACCAAACTCTCGATTTTGATGAGTAAAGGTGAAATGCTGCGATATTTGGCAACCAAGGATTCAACTACGGTGGCTCGATGTTTATTAGCATATTCGTAGAATTCCTGCAATAATAGATAAAGCTTAAAATTGTGTAGAATTGAACATAGTCAAAGGAGGTACGAACATGAACATCAAACAATTCATCAGAAGGAGGTTCCTTAACTAAGGAAGCCGAGGCAATCTGATCAACAATGTGCGATATATTAGAAGAGTTCTTGCGAATTTGATTCACAACTGAGGTAAATCTGTTGATCTCCTTTAGTAGTGAGAGACATACATTAGCTGTAATCCTAACCAACGCTCACTGATGTAATGTGTATCATCATACCTGATTACATCTTGAAATAAAATCTGGAATTCCTAGGGATGTCCAATTCAATCTCGTCAGACCAGGCTTCATCACTCTCCTCAATTCATTCACATGATTTGTCAATAATTTTCTTTCGGCGTTGTCCAACCTATCGATCGTATCGTTGTAATGTTTCAACATGAGATTTAAATTCTCAACATATGCTGAAAACTTCTCCTGTTGGAGAGCCACATTGATGGCCGTTTCCGGAACGACGAACCCCAGTTTATCGAGGTATCGCGTTTCCTTGATTATGTCAGATAATTCTGGCTTAAAGTTGACAATATATCGCTCGATATTCACAACTTCAGTTCCATTCAGAGTATTATCTGTCCCAAAACTTATACCAATTTTGGTTGGCTGGGAAGTATTGTCTTTCGCTAACACAAAGGACTTGAGGTACTGAAGCGAATTTGATTCAATCTGCTGCACCCATCCTTGATAAAGATCTTCCTCAAATTGACGCATTGCTTTTGCCGTGGTAAGATATTTCTTTGTGACTGTACGTCCCTGTTCGCTTTGTAACATCTCCTGAAGTGACTGAAACCTTATGATTGTCTTTTTAATTCGGTGGAAAAGCGATCGTGACCAGGAAATAGAACCTGCAACTCTTGGTTGACTCTTATAAACAGGTGGGTTATCCCTAAACGGTGTGTTGTCAGAAAATGCCCGCGAATTTGAATTCGTGCGACATCTCAACGCTTACCTATGTTTTTTAAACATATCATCAATATTATCAACTTCTTTGCTGTATTGCAAAAGAATATCACTGAATTTTGACATCATCTGACTATTAATTGAATCTCTCGATTTGATGTTCTTAATATTTTGCAATAGATCAAATGCGCCTTCAGCGGAGCGGAGCTTTTTGAATGAGGTATCAATGAATTGCTTCGCCATATCCTCGATTTGAACTATCTGTTCCCGAAACTTGTTCATTACGCCATCCCAAGATTGGGAGTATTTCTTGTTCCAGATATCAAACTGAACTTGCTCGATCGGAAGTATCAGCAATTCAACTCTTTTGATGATTTCATCAATTTGTTGCGGATCACCGGTTACAGCTGAAAGAAATAAATGTCAAATAAACAAACAAGAAACCAGATGTTACAGATGAACAGCCAACCTTTTAATTCCGGACCAAAAATGTTGTAAAATTGTTCCAAAACTTCTGCCACCTCAAGCAGATCACCGCAACGCAGAGCCATGTAATTTGTTTCTTCAAATAGCCGCTTGCGATCGAACTCCCACCGCTGATCTCGCCCACTTTGTTCAATCCGCTCCCTGGTTTCAAAATAGGTCTAAATAGAGGTCGAAATGGCAGTAAGTGTACCGTAAACCGGCGCGAATGCTATAAGACATAGACTTACTTTGCTCCACGCATCCAGCAAATTTTTGGCATCTAAAATTTTCTTCTTAGCCTCTGCTGGAGATAATCTCAGTATATTGCGGACATTGATAACCCCAGAGACTCTATTGGCCAAGTCCCATGCTATTCGAGCCATTAAAGGGACCATTCGTTCGTCGCAATTGTAGTGTCTCGATATGATCCAGACCATGCGGATAGCATTCATGAGGGATGGAAGTGAATCTTGAACATTAACGAGATTACCAGTTGTGAGGTTTTTGAAATGTCGCTCTAAAGTAGAGAGAAATTTGACGTTGTCCTTTGCTTCCGTGTAAAACTTGTTCAATTCGGCTAGACCGTGATCCAGACGATTGGAATTGGGAGTCGCTGCCGCCATGAGAATCTTAACAACGTTCGAGACAATCGGCGTACTCAATTTTTCGTATATGGTGGATAGTGAGAAATGTCTGTCACGCCAGTATTGGATCTCAGCCAGAGCACCCTAGCAATCAAAAAAGGTTGGTGATGACAAACAACTAATTTGTCTACAGCAATATTCAAACCTGGCCTTGAGGTACTTTGTTAACTTCTTTTTCCAACACACTTGCTATAGTTTCCACCCATTCATCGGCACATTTTTCAAGAGTGTCAACAACCTTCTTGTCCCTCGCTGCTTCATGAACGTTATGCTTTGTAGCAATAGCCACCAGTTCATCAGGAATGTTCAGACTGACACTCCCCACTACTTGTTGAACTGTGTGGTTAATTTGATCGGCGAATTTCTGTAAGGATAGCAAAACCTCGTTTTTCATTTTCTGATCCGACCTTCCATGCTTCTTCCCCGAAATGTTGGGATCAGTCGAAGTGGTGCCATCCCCAGCGCCGATTTCTTTGAGAGTAGACTCGTTACTGAGCAACGGTAGATATACTTCTTTGATGACACTTTCCAACATAATTAAAGTATGTCCACAAAAAAAGCCGGTATCCAAATATTGAGGTAGATCGTAGTTGGCTTCTGAACGACTTTTAGGGATCGGTATCGGTCCTTGCTTACTCCTCAGTAGATAAATTGAGTTCACTTCGGAAATCTTTGCTGAAAGTTGTTGAAGACACATATGAAGCGACGTTTTTTCTATTATTGTGTAGGTTGGAGCGATCTGTGTGATTGTTGGAGCAGTTTGAGAAGGCTCTGTTGGTGGCTGTCACAAGAATGGAGTAGTTGTAATGAATAGACGCTCTTCATACATTATTTGATGAATAAGAAAGTACCTCGAGAAGCTGAGATGATTTGGTTGATTCATTCTGCGCAATGATTTGAGATTGTCTGACGGAGGAAGATATTTCAAATCCATTATGGGAAATTTCTTTAATCGACTGTGCAGATGATGTGAAAAGTGTGGGAAGTTCTTCCGATTTCAAGTTCACGGCTGACGGATGGTTCGAGGGTATTGTCCCTGGCGAAGGTGGATTTCCGCGTCAACAGAGGCCAAATAGAAAGACGCATAAAGGGAGAAGGGAACCATACCTTGTTGGAGGGTGTGATTATTTTCTTGCTCGCTATGATGATTGTATATTCTTTGCTCAATTGTATCGACATAAAAAACTAAAGCCGACGTCGGGCTTTTGTCTTCCAAGAATTCCATTAAATGCGTCAAGTTCTTTCTTTGATCTCGCTCCAAACAGTCATCAAACATATCCTGGTGTACATCTTGATTCCGCTTGAAGTCCGAGAATTCCACCATCAATGCATTTTCGACTTTTTCCTTGATCCATTGTATGCGGAGATCATAAGAAGACGGGGCATCTGGCAGTGATATGTGGGTAAAAGTTGTGGTTGTGGTGGCTTGGGAGTGCGGTTTGGACGAGACGAATCGCTCAATCATCGACGAACCGACTGGCAAGGAAGCCATCCTGTCTCTTTCTGGTGATTTCAGATGCAGATGAGGATTGTATAGATACACAGATAGATTGATATATAAATAGATAGATAGATAGATAGATTTCTCTCTCTCTCGGAGGGAATGCGATTGTTCGTGGATGGCCAGTCAGATCGCCACAGAAGAGGGAACGGGACAGCGCGACACCGTGACCTGTTCGCCCCGGTGACGTCACTGCAATGTTTCAACTACGGCCATCGTCCAAGATATATAACCCACACTCTCGAGCACATTCTCTCTACTCTGTTTCTAATTCCTTGGATATACAAGATCATGATTCAAGAAGGAGAACGTTTCCCGCAAACCACTTTCTTCCACATGCCGCCCGCGTCGTCGGAGGTGAAGGAAGTCTCTTCGACTGATTTCCTAAAGGGCAAAAAAGTCGTTTTGTTCGGTCTTCCAGGTAATTATAACCCTTAATTTGCTGTGCTTCAATGAGAAACCTTTCCAATCGTCCTGAGTTGTAAGTGTGACACGTTGTAATGTCGATTCTTGCATCTAGGGGCCTACACTTCAGTATGTTCTTCAAAACACCTTCCCGATTTCATCACTCGTTACGCGGAACTTAAAAATGAAGGAGCCGATACAATCGTATGTCTTTCCGTCAATGGTGAGTACCTTTTGTGTTCTAAGCATCGGGCTACTTTTCGTCCGGCGTCTTATCTCCTGCCGCGTCAACGGAAGTTTAATCGTTTTACGGTCTCCCCATTAGACCCATACGTCATGAAATCATGGGGCATGGAAAATTTTGCTGAGCCAAAGGTTCTAATGATTAGTGATGGTGATGCCGAGTTTGCTAGAAAGAGCGGATTGTGTCAAGATCTGAAAGGCTTGGGTACCCGTTTAATGAGATTTAGTATGTTTATCGATGACGGTGTTGTAAAACTTTTGAATGTTGAGGTAAATTTGTTGCTTCCTATAAAGATTCATGTTATATTGGTTATTAAGTTTTTCTTTTCGTGGTACACGATTTTATCAGGAACCCGGACCTATGAGTTACAAGATTAGTGGTCCCGAAACAATGTTGAAACGTTTGAGAAAATTAAGGGAAGAATAAGTCCTTAAAAATTAGTGGTAGTTATCATTTGTAATATAAGCAATGCATTTGTATTGGTATCTGTATTGAATTAAAAATTCTTATCCAATTCTTACCCCGACATGATCTCGTCCGTCTCGTCGCGTCGCTCATGCACTATTAGTTCGAAATTATATTTTTGCATCATTCACTTTATATTTCTCGTATTATTCATACATCTGAATTCATCTCCACCACCATAAGAGCAATATTATTCTCGTAGGGATGATTGAAACCTACCATGCCTGACAACCCATCCTGGTCTGAGATTTCAGTTCAACATTTTCATTTACCTCGCACAAATCACAAATGCTGTTTCAACATTTCCCCAACCTGCAAAACTAAAATTCATTTATCCAGTTATCAACTAAATACAAGAACGATTTATTAATATCGACATAATATACCCTTTTCAGTTTCAATTTTAAAAATATCAAATAATGATGACGGCATCTCCACCTCAGCCAACAATCCATACACCAACCCACTCCCATTACTTCACCACATCACCATTTCACTACCCATTACATCCTCATCACCCGAACCCACAGTCCTCCAATCATTTCGCCATAACAGAAGACCACCCAAATTACCGTACCGAATTACCACTTTCCTCACGAATATATCATGTTCGTGCGTGTCGGTCTTCGGAAGAAGATGTACTTCGATTTCCGAGAGGTTACATTCCTTTCAAAGAAAATGAAGAACTGTATATACTAGCGATGAAGAAAGAGAGACTCGAGGAACAAAGAATTCAGGTACGGGAAAACCGAGAACGACGAAACTCGGAATTGATGGAGGAAAGTCAATCTGACAATGAGAATCGTAAAATTCAGAAATTAAGAGAAAAAATATTCTCTATTATCGAATCACTCAATTTTATAAAACACTCGAAAAACAACGATAACAACGATAACAACGATCACTGTACAATCACCCCCCAGTTATCTCCATCGACATCTACTCCTTCGTCACCATCAAAATCACTTACGTCAAATTCATTAACCCGATGCAACACCCCCATTACATCAAGTTCAAACCAATCCTCCATATTCAGTCCAGACAAAAAATCTCCATTACCATCGTCGCCAGCGTTCCCCACACCTCCCCAATCCCCATCCTCATCCACACACACGCGTTCCCTCGACTCGTCACAAACGGATCTACTCTCATCCGCCACACTCAACCAATTCGTTCTTGATTCGGCGATTCATTGGTTGGTTCAGGTACCTTCCACCAAATCAAATAAATCAAAGAAGAAAGAATTAAATGTTAAGTTTAGTTTGATACGAAAGTTGAGTCGATTGTGGAACCGGATGGTTGGATGGTTCAAAGTTAAAGGTCAAGAAAAGGATAGGTAGCCGTACTTTTGAGTTTGTACAAATTAAGGTAATGGAACAATAGATACCCAGGTTCACGCAGTAATTATCGAATCCCAGGATGCTAGAATATGGAGTATTGCAATATGAACCATCCAAAGAATAACTCGATGTATTCGATAGTGGATAGTAAAAGGGAAGGAATAAATCCTCCAACAATTTGAGCCTATTTTTCCCAATGTTTGAACTGCAAGATTTTGTGAATATATTGATGCATTATAGAGTCGCAAATGTCAATCATCGAATCGGTTGTCTTGAAAGCAAGGATGGGAGTGTATAGTCACGATACTCATAGCGGATAAATGAAGTAGCCAAATTTTATTTCATTTTTTCCACCACCAAGAGTCAACGACGTGACTTTTGCCTTTTTTTTTCAGTCTTCTGGCAATGTGAAATGTATACATAATAAAGGAGAATCATCGCAACAAACAAAACAAGAACAAGTCATGAAAACGAAATTGACGTCTATATTTTTAATGAGGGAATGTCGGATGTAACGAAGGATGTCGCGACAATCGAAGAAATGCAGTATTAAGAAAAGAAATAGAAAACAGGATACGAAAAACCCACGCAATCAACCATGATATTCTTTCAATGATCTGAAAGGTATAAATCTGAATCTCCTCAGCTAATTGTTCAAACCAAACTAGTTGAGCGACTGAAATCTGATACCCCCGCTATTAACTTACTACACAGTCCAATTCCGGAAAGGTATCCTACATATTCGAATACCATTCATTAATTTGAAGTTGTCCCGGCAGCGGCACCTTCGCCGGTCATCCCAAAACTTTCACTCTTCTTCAATCTTCGGTTCTTCTTTTTATTAACAACTAGGACCATGTCGTCATCGTCATTACTCACGGCTTCGCTAACCAAATTTTCCGCTTTAGAGGCTTGGGATGAAGAAGAGTTATCTAGACCATTCGTTGACGAAGATTGGGGTTTAGTTTGAGTTTGTGGTTTTGACTGGGAATTAGAGAGCGAAGAAGATTCGGGTGTAGAAGTTCCCTTATTTTTCTTCTTCTTCTTGGAGGATGTAGATGTCGGAGCAGGCGGTGTGGAAGGCTTTTGTTCTGGTTCAGAAGGTTGGCTTTTCTTCTCTTGTGGATCTGGTTTTGGTTTGACTTCTGGTTCCGAGTCCGACTTCTTAGAATCACTTTTAGATTCGGCGGAAGTTGCATCAGAGTTTTTCTTTTCTTTGCGTTTCTTGCTTTCAACTTTCACCTCACCCTCACTTTTACGCTTCTTATTCTCTTTCTCTTCTCCGGCTACTTTGTCTTCAGCGGCATCAATGTCCTTATCCTTCTTGCCTTTTCCGCCTTTACCTTTTGGACTCTTGGGGAGAAGCAAGTCTTCGAGCATTTCCTCTTGCTTCTCAGTGGTAAAATCCCAAAACGAGGAGACATCTTTAAGGGCGACTGAAGTGAGGAATGAAGCAAGAGTACAGACTGGAGAAAGATAGAGAAGAGCAGGCTAATCATTTTGTGTGTTGCGGGAGGAGATTTAATTAGCTATAGAAGACACCGAAAAAATGGCAAGAGAACGTCATACCTGAGCAGCTTGGAAAGTATGCATCACAACAACAGTGGTAACAAGAGCAAGAATGTAAGCTGCGAAATTTACTCTAAAGTAAGTTTTGGGGTATTTCAAGAATCCATCCATGGAAGGCTTTTGCTTTTTGGGCAAATTACGAATATAACGTTGAAGGTCGTAGCGGAGACAAAGCGAAACGTAGATTCCTGATTTAAATAACCTGGTCATTAGCATAATGTCAGGAGTGGTCACAACTGTCATATCAACATACCAGGAATAACAATATCACCCAAGCCTAGCATTGTAAAGCCTTTCTTGGTCTCCATCAAATCTTTGGGCCATAGCATTTTTACGGGAGCATCAAAATTTTTGGCAACGGTGACCATGACTTCTGTCCCGAACACCCAAAAGATGTCATAAAAGAACAATCCACCTAGCAAGATCATTCCAGTACGGAAGGTGTCTAATTGAATCATGCGAATACCGGAGGTGGCGAAAGCAAAGGCGAGGAGGTTACTGAGAATCCAGTTCTTGGTGATTACGTAGAAAATGTTGACGACGACAGACACAATCAAACCAAAGAAGGCGAGATACGTGAAGTTGAGTGACGAGATTTCTAAGTAGGGAGTGATGGTGAGAAAAGTTGCATCGCCGACTAATGACTTTACTGGGCCGTATCAAAGAGCCCACAATCGATAAAACGAAGCATTCGCGATGGAACAAAAACCACCACGTTCACGTACCTTTTTTCCCCTCCTTCAAACAGATGGAAAACTCTTGTAACTTCAACATGACAGCAATCCAGTGAGTTCTATCGGCTAATTGAGTTGCTAAAGATGCAACGCCAATGAGACCAAAATAAGCGCCCAACAGATAGTTGATGTACTGTTCTTCGAAGAATTTGAAGATGAGATATAAACTGAATAAGGCGATGGAGCCAAAGACCGGGAACATCTTAGCGTCAGAGGTAGAAAGAGACTCTCGCTGAGGAGCGACTTTTTCTCCATCTTCATCTACTGAGTGCGAGGGGTTCTATGCAGGTCGAAGGTCAAGGGAAATCGCGATTTGTGTATTTGTTTGCGTGGCAGGTTTCCATAAGATATCAACAAGAGAACATGGGAGGGACACAGAGGCGTTAGTACCAGGCAACATCCACTAGGAGTATATGGGGTTCAGGTAGACACATTTCAAGCGCAAAAAAGCATACCAATTGGTCATGAATAGAATCCCAGGCGCCGAGAAAGATGGGTAGGAGGGCGAGAACGAGGAGGGCGACATAAGCAATCAGCATTCCGGTGTCCATGGCTGGACTGAGGTGTCAACGAGTACGAGGGAGGGGACGAGGGTGGCAGTACGACGAAAGATATTGCGCCGAAAGAGGTGTGTTGATGTAATCCGATGTGGATGATAAATTTACCCAGCGACGAGGGAACGAGGGAAGGCGGCGTTTGTTTGTTCGACGACGGCAAATTCGCGATTAGTAGATAAATTTATCATTTAAAGTTACAATTGATTTATTTAATATCTATTCCTCGGGAATAAAATAGTTAAGGCACATACGACTATTTTTGTGACATCTGTGGGAGGAATTTTCTTCCTTCATAATATCGAATCTACACTTGTCAAACACATGATGTCACTTTCATTGGGTTTCAATCGGGATCCTTGATGCTCATTTTAATTTTAACATTTATCTTGGATGAAATCATAATTATAACCCAATTTAATTGGAGTTGAATGCAAGATGCGGCAAGGAGATTTCAATTTTCTATTGGATTATTCGCCAAGCTGCATCACGTATATTTTAAATCAGCTGTTCTCCACAAAGTAATATATTCTTTATAAAACATGGGTTCGACCGACGCTTTATCTATACAACCCTTGTATCATTAAACAGCACAAGAATTCAACGCGCATATGATCTAAATTTTGAAGGATTGCTTTACATTACAGACAAATGGGGCATGAATGTGATTCAATATCAAATTACGGCAAACATTTCGCAACACAGCACAAAAGGCAATCTTTTCGCTGAATTCTATATAACGTTAAAAGTAACAATATCTGCTGTTTAATTCGAATATGCTCATCGTTTGACAAAAGTGGATTTAGAGAGGGAACGCTCGCGACGGCAGTCACGTGACTTCATCTCGTCAATAAACATCCCTCCCAGTACTACGTCTTTTCTCTCTCTTCCGAATTCTATATAGTAGAAGGAATTCATCATGGTATGTACCATCTTCTCACTGCGATCGTTTGCCGTCTGAGCGATATTCTGTGAAATTTATATATCGAATGATTTGGAGAAACCGATGGATGGATATTTTTTTTGCGGGCCCCGATCAGAACATTTTTTGCTAACTGTCAATTTACCTCTTCTTTACCTCCACTGAATCTGCTCACTCCATGATTCGATTTCGTCAATCTCAAATTGCATTCGATATACAACTATTTGATAATTCACTCGGACTCATTCGACTTCATATCTTGATCTTGATACAAACAACTCGACACCAATCACAGTCTCTCGTTGTCAGTGACAAGAACCAGTTCCAATACATTCTTCGTGTTCTCAACACTAATTTAGACGGAAAACAAAAAATCGTCTTTGCCTTGACTTCCATCAAGGGTGTTGGTAGACGTTACGCTACTTTAGCTTGTAAGAAGGCTGATGTCGACATTACCAAGAGGTAAACCTCGCATTCCGACCGTCAATGTTACTTGTTTACTTTCTTGTATTGCGTATATTGATGGTTTATTATGTTTGAAAAAACAGAGCTGGTGAACTCACCAACGAAGAACTCGAACGTATTGTCACCATCATCCAGAACCCCCTTCAATTCAAAATCCCCTTATGGTTCTTGAATCGTCAAAAAGATATCAAAACCGGTAAATTCTCTCAAACCCTCGCTAACGGTCTCGATAACCAAATGCGTGAAGATTTGGAAAGATTGAAGAAAATCAGAAATCATCGTGGTTTGAGACACTACTGGGGTCTCCGAGTTAGAGGTCAACACACTAAGACTACTGGCAGAAGAGGACGAACCGTTGGTGTATCTAAAAAGAAGGGTATGTAGTAGTTTCGAGCATAATGCTTTCTCCAAATTCCTTGTTTTTGCATTCACTTCCTGCGTCATGCCCTTTGGATATGATGAGTTCAATCAATTTTCCTTATCTACATTACCTGAAATATGCATGTAGAAATAGTTACTCTGATCATGCATGAGCTTAAAGTTCTTTTTATGATCGTGCCATTTGCTTCAATCGACCAAAATAATTCTGGTAACTGACTGTGTTCCCTTTATTTTTGTGTGATTTGAAACAGGTTAATACCATCATATGGCGCACTTTTGTGCACTTGTATTTTTTTCCGCTGTACGACATTGGAAATTGTTAATGTTGTAATAAAAATCTGAGCATTTGAAAAGCATACGATTATTACTTTCGAGGCAACTGATTAACGATTGAATTTGTTCTCCACAAAATCGGTTGTTCTGAATTTGCGCTTGAATGAGCACACATGCCAATGACAACTGATCAATTTCACCAGGCTAGAGAGCAACTAAGATCTTGAAAGCATTCAGCTTCTCAGGTTCATTCAATCAACTTTTGCGGGCTTGATAACACAACTGTTCCATTGCCTTTTATCCCTGTTGATCATTTTCAAAAAAATAATCTTAGTTTGACCAAATCTGATCCCGGATAAACCAGTCACAGAACTAATGTAATTAAAATTATAATATTACATGATATTCGTACAGAAGATATACTTCTTATATCCTATCTCTATCCAAATTATTAACCCTGAGTTCACTCTTCTTTTACATCTACGTCTTTCTTCTCTGCGGCATCATCGCCACCTACAACCATAAAGACAACATCACCAACTTTGCTGTCTTTTACCTGAACAAAAACTGTCAGTTTCAAATCCGTTGATGAGTCAAGAAGGGAATAATTAAAGGCACGCACCCATTCGATTGCTGGTTCCACCATTTTCTCTTTACCGAGACTAATTTGTTTGTTCATTTCCCGAGATAAATTCACAAGGTAAGTCACTACCGGGTTATTTTCCAACGCAGCATGATCTTCCCCATCGGCAGCGGAAGAATGAACAATCAACTTGGTAATCGGTTTTGTTAAAACTTCCAAGGTAGCTTGAGGATTTTGAGCCGCAGATTTAACGACTTCATATGATGATTCTAGGATTTTGACACCAGGTCCGACAACAACGTCGACGGCTTTTTCTTTGATTTCTTTGACTCCTTTAAGTTCTGTCACGGATTCAACGTTTTTGAGGAAAACAGTGACAACAGCTTGAGACTTATCGTTTAGACTTGCAGAGGTAGTCTGGAGAGTGCCGAGGATAGCTTTGTGAAGTTTGGCAATAGGAGTTTCATTTTCGTCAGTCGATTTAGAAAGGGCAGATAATGATTCTGAAGCCCAATAAGAAGCAGACGACCACAAGTTCGAGACAGTGGTGGATAATGGTTGATTAGCGACGTTTTGAAGTTTATTTTGTAATTCCAATACTGTCGGAGTGACTTGATCGACCACATTAGAGAGAGCAGGGTTAGCTTGAATAGTTTTTGAGATGGACTCTTTGGCGACTTCCAGGTGAGGTTCAAGTTGAGTCTTGACTTTGTCAATCTGATCGTTAACGATTGGTGTTACTTTTTCCTTGACGACTTCAACTTTTTCGGAAACTACGTCTTTCACTTCAACCATTTTCTCGGAGACGGCTGCATATTTGGTATCAGCGATAGTCTTGTATTCTTTGGCCACGGCAACGAACTTGTCCTTTCCTTCGAGCGCCTTCAAGGTAACCGGTTCAGATACACCAAGATCGCGAAGAAGTTTTTCCAATTCAAGAGCTTTAGCTTCATCGACAGATTTGGGGAAGTGGATACGAATGGCGGTAGTGATTTTTTCAATTTGTTGCTTCAGTGTGGACTCTGATGAAGTTGTGTCGGTGGCGTCGGCGGTTGCGGAAGCGTCGGCGGCAGAACGAAGTTCGTCGAATAATGGAGATAATTTTGTATCGTTAAAAGTCAAATCCTGGCTACCCAAAGCAGCAGTAAAGTCTTGTTGTGTGGTTGCCATTCTTCTGAAGTCTTCGCAGGTCTATATTCGAAATACAAGAAGCGAGAAGGAGAAAGAAAACTCGACAAAAAACGATGAAGAGGGTCCGCAAATTAACTGTCTTATAGTTTTCAACACATCCATTGAAATTCAGTGGTGCCTTATGATTCGATAACAACACGCCGACATAATTCCCCCCCTTGTTAGATGACTGAGTTTGCGAATGGACACAATAGCATTCCATATCAGTCGACGCGCCAAGAGGGGTTTCCTGCTTCAAATCAGGAGACACTGTAAAGTGCAAATTGTTGTTGTGCAGAATATGACAGGTAAATGTAAAGAGAAAAACGTATATTCGTTGTACATATGTAGGGTTTAAAAATTACAAGGTATAAAAGTATAATACACAACGTTTGTCCACTATATAATTTGAATGCGAGAAGTTCCAACTATTCCTCTAACAGCATTGAACAACGAACTGAATTCTAACAAAGACACTGACGAAAATCATTTCTTGAAGATGGAGACCGTATTCAATTCAACATTTCTCAACATTCAACTTCTTTCTCCTTTTGGAACCGCCACTCCAACTCTTTTATTCTTCCAACCAGACCAAGGTTTCACAAACAACGAATTCCAAACTTTTTTCTCCTTCTTTTTATCTTCTTGAATTCCTTTCTTGAGCGTATGTTTCTCAAACAACATTTCCAAATCAACCGAAGAAATCGTTCTAGACTTTCTTCTATCTTTATCATCTACGTCAAAACCTACCCCCCAATCTCCTCCGCACAATTCGGCTCTAGTAATCTCTACTTGTCCTTTTGCACTCATTTTTAATATCTTGGGTTGAGACCCTTTACGTTGTCGTGGCGTCGTTAATGTGCTTCCAGAGGTATTCGTTTTTGCTGCTTCAAGGGGAACAGGGTCAGAAGAGGGTACCCCCGTTGTTGAGATTTCAGGGGCTATAATCGGTCCAGACGATAAAGATGTTGCGCTCTTTTCTACACATGTGGCACGGTCACTGACTGCAGTGAGGTTCGAAAAATGTGATGATGCCAGGGCGCAAGTGGACTTTTCTATACAGTCGACTTTATCGGATGGACTGATTTTATCGCTAGACTCGGTTTCAGTGAATGAATTCGAACAAGAGAGTGCCGCTTTGGATAACGTGTTTGGAGTAAAATATTCTGTCGTCTGTGGACTCAAAACAGTTGTTGCTTCTTTATCTTCTTCTGACGACATTTCTTATTCCTTTTTTTTCTTGCGGACTAGTAGAACTGAAAAAAATTCGCTAAAAATTTGACGAAATTGTCGCGTTGCGCCACGGTTTTATCTATTCGCGAAAGACTGTTTGGTGACCCTTTCACTTGATACAAAGCGTAAAAAGTATACCGGAATAAAGCGTGTATTCGTATTGCCGAGACAGTGCAAAGCGGAGCGAAAAATTCGATGGGACTTTTATGTTCACCTCAAAAAATATCTGTCCTTCGACAACGCCCTCACGGGCTTAGCCTCACTGTATAGATTGCAGCATCGAGAACGTTCATCACTCCCACCGCAAGAATGGAAATGAACACAAATTCATTCATCATGTGAATGTCGCGTTATCAACATTGTCGACATAGTGGCCGACTGGGCGCATTGCTTCATGGAAAAAAGGATAAATTGAAGAAAACGTGCAAGTGAATATAGTCGACGGTGAAAGTAATATATTTCATTTCAACCAATATTAACCCGTCTTTAGCTGTGAAGATTCTAATATTCTACATTCATTTGTCGCTTCAGTCAAACGGTTCTTTCGAAATTTAGAAGTTCTACTATACGATTCCGGAGCTGAAACGGTTGATAACGAGTGGGTCGTTGTGCGGAAAGTGCTCGACTTTCTACTTGAGGCAGACGCTGGCGGAGATGGTACCACTCGTTTTGTTTCACTAATATTGGGAACCGAAATTTTTATAACAGATGAAGAGGACGAAGAAGTAGAAGACGACGAATTCGGTCGTTGAAGGTTTCCAGACGTCTCCTCTTTGTCGGTGTATTCCGGACGAGATTCATTGCCGAACGCAATCCGCTCTAGCAAATTAATGTCGTCATCATAATGTGACATTGTAGATTCCGGTCTTGTAGGCATTTGTGAGTCGTATTCGAATGATTTAGACATTGAATCAGATGGCGACGAGTTACGTCTCTCTTCGCGTGGGTCGGATTGAGATACTGCTGTTGAAGGGATATTTCGGATATCCGGATTGCATGGACCATGAATACAAATTATCAGATTTGTACATTATTACCAAAAGAACGAAGAAAACAACTCCAAATAACACTCACCTGAATCTTTTCTTTCTTTTCTGTGTCGATTTCTACTCTGAAACGAAACAATTCTTCCGTTCGTAACCTTGTACCTTTCAGCTTCCGCAACTATCATTTCTGCCACGGCTTGCATCGAATAAAGTGAAGGTTGTGGAATTCGCTGGATTGACTGTATACTTTAAACATCACATATCATTCAGAATCCAAGCCACACAAAAAGTTCAATATCCAGACGTGAATTTACCAGTCTTGGTACTGTTGTATTGTATCCAACGCTTCTTGAGCGTATACAACTTGTCGCATTAATTGTTCTTTTTCATTGTGAAGAGCAGAACTAGACTTGAATGTTAATAAACCCGTTCAACTTCACAACACGCGACATGTTTGACATTACCGAATCAAATCTAACAAATGTTCAATCGATTCTAGATTTAGTTTACTAGAATTCAATATTACCTCTGGAATCAGATTTACATCGTTACTGGATCGTGGGGGTACTGATGGAATGGATTCGGGTAACGGTGGTCTCAGATTTTGGTATGTCTGGATATACCGAATCGTTTGTACTGTACCATACCATCAATGTTTCAATATCTCGAGAACAATACATATTATCCAGATCTAAACATACCGATATCTTCTGCGGGTTCTCTCCTCAGTATAATGGGTATAACTTCTGGAATCTTTAAATAGCCAAAATTCAAGTTAGTCGTAATCAAATACAAACTTACGATCTCACGCAACATGAACTTGAAATCAAGATTACCTCTTCAACGGTACCCACCACTTTACCCAACGTCTGTTCAAAAATCGATTGCTGAAACTGATTCAATGTCTGTAACATCCTCCCCGACGACGCCCGTTTCTCATCACCTACTTCAACTCCCTACATCAATCGCACCAAACACAAATCAATCCATCAGTCAACCGTCAAGGAAAGTATAAAATGGTATAAAGATAAGTACAGTAACGGTATCAGAAGAATGTATCACTTGAATTTGAATTTCATGAAGATAATGTAACTCTTGATGTAGATCCTAGGTTTATTGTTTAACGGAAAATCCAAACGTCAAACGTCAAACGTTAAACGGTTAGACGGTTATTCGATCGTGAATAAGGTCAACAAAAATAGTAAAAGTGATGTAAATTGTAAATGATTTTTGGGAAATAAAAATCTGAGTAAGATGAGTTTTGGTGAATGTGGGTAACTGACTTTTATATCTTGAATTAATCGAGTTCCAATCATTCGTTCAATATCGTCTCGCTCCGGAATAGGAATTCGAGGCTCAATATACTTCCACACTGATCCAGTGGGAACCAAAGAAGATTGTACCAAGTCGGATTGAGTCCGTAATAAATAATTCATGACGACGAGAAAAGGTGTAATAGCCTTTAAGGAAAGGAACAACGTAGGTGGAGTGGGTCAAATGCAGGAAGAGTTGAAAGTGCAAAGTCGCGTCGGTTTGGTCTATGCAGTATCAGGTGCAAGACGGATTCTAATCACGATTTTATTGTCTAAGATTATACAGTAAAGATACAGAAATTGTCTATTTTGATGAAATAGTCTATTGAAGAAACACCTTCTAACAAAATAACTCCTCAACCCAATCCCGCTAAATAGCGTTGCTGAAATTCATATATCAGTAAAGTAATACCGAATAACGGCTACATGTAGAAATCATTACAATCAGTTCATTACTTGGGTGTTGATAGCCTGAAACAAAAGAATGACGAAAACGTACCGAAATGATCATACAACGTGGAATGATTCCTTTAAATAGAGCTTTTGGACCTTCGTTTTGTACAATGTACCTAGTACAGATCCGTTAATGTCGAATTTCGCAAAATGATAAGTACGTAGTGGAACTTACCTGAAACATTGCACGATTCCAGTATAAACCGGCGCTCCAGGTTTCGGTTTCACTTGAAGTCGAGTTTTGATGACTAACATTTCAAGGTTCGTCAGGTTCTTTGATATCGAATGATACAGAAAGAAATGTTAATGTAAAAGCATATGAGGTTGACGTACCATCCATGGGAGTGACTGAACCGGCTCCTATGATTCCACTCACAATTCCGGAAGCGAATACTTTTGGGAACGTCACATTACCATTCTGATCGGCCAATAACATTTTGAAATACGCATGCAGCGGAAAAAAAATAAACGAGAATGGTACATCTCTTTAATTAAGGTTAAACAAAATTGCTTCAAACGGTAGTGGCGTGGGCGCAATGATCAAAAATGAAGTCACTCACCGGAGTAAAGTTGCCCTTGTACCTCGATACATTCCTTTTAATCCTAAATCTTTAACAACGGTTCCTAATGATGGTTTTGGTTGACCAGGTGGGGTATTTAAAGAGGCTAATTGTAATTGAATTTTGGTGATTTCCATTGGATTTGTAGCGATGACTTGGCAAAACCCGGCCGTGGCTCCTGCAATCTAATTATTTTCCATTGTCACATTGTCAGAACAAAATCAAAATGTACCAAGAGACCAATGGCGGATTTAGAAATTGATAAGTCATACCATGCCTAGAGGAATCGGAATGTTATCAGCATCATAGTTTGTATGGTTCCTTTCGTTATACCAATTTGCGAGATGTTCTCGTGCGTAATCATTCACCGCCAATTTGATTGCTTTTTCGGGAGTTATTCCAATCTAATCATCGCACTATCAATATCGAGCAAAACCACATTCCGTAACAATCAAACGTCCTACCAAATTCGGCAACAAGCCTACGAAACGAGACGAGAGTAAAATCAGGGTCCGTAGACGATAGAGTACCAAGTATCAATGAATAAACGTACCCCTGTATAAACCTCTCCATCCTTCTGTTCTCACAATAGATTTAAAACAATCAACTCTAGAATCACAGAGCAGAGCAACAAGCGAATATGGATTTCAATGGTTAATACGGCCTTTGATCCCGTACAAAACCTGGTATCAAAAGGTCTTAATAACGAATTCAACATACCCGCCCTTGTACTGTACTGTTGAAGTAGAGGGTTTACTTTGATTTTGTAATCGGGTTTTGATGATATCTAGGTTTGAATAGTTAAATATGCAATCGTGGCGGGAGTGGAACTAGCACGAACTCCTGATAGCGTACCAAGCGGATAAATTCTAAATCAGGCAAAGAGTTTAGCGTTGGTAACGGTGTAAATGGTAATTCAATGATGTAGGGATAAAAGACGTACATTGTTGTTCCTATGATACCAGCTGTTGCAGCGCATGCTAATTTTGTTGAGAGACTATATATCAGGCAGTGTGAAATTACAGACGGTCAGTACTGATTTACGACCTAAACAGTGGAGATAAGTAAGGCAGTGCGAACCTCGTCTTCGGTTTCGATGTATTATGGCTCTCTTTAGACATAACGATGAGCTGATATAAACTTTAGCCTTTCAATACTTTTGACCCGACGGAATTCCGTGATTGCTCGGATGGATTCGAGTTCGGGTGAAGCAGGCAAAGTTGGCGACACAAGGGAGAATTTGGGTTCACTATATTTCTTGTTAAGAGTTGATTTTGCAAGGTTCAGAAACCACATCAATACATTTATTTATTAGAATTATACACAGAGAATAAACTAAAGAATCCGGTCGTCATCCAGTACTGCAATACGACCTATGCTACATAATAGATAAAAAGAGGAAGGACACTACACTCTACATCGTCTAGACCTTCTGGGCAACACATTTTTCGTTGAGTAATTTTCCAGTCAACTTATCCGCAGCGGCCTGTCGACATGAATCTAATTGTTCGCAAGCATGTGATTCCGGTAAGCGATGTTTACCACAGTATCGTTTCGTGCAGTATCGGCTGAAGAAAAGGTAAATAAATTAGGGGAGTTAGGAAAACACTCGGATGAATACAAATGTTAACAAATATTTAAAATTGCAACAATAATACATACCAATCTCCAATAATTTTAACCACTTTATCTTTGCATCCATCAACAGCGCACCTTGATGACTTTTTGGCTGGTGGGGGACTAGTTGGAGACGCCTCCTCACCACCACCTCTCAGACGAAGGACCAAATGCAAAGTGCTTTCTTTCTGAATGTTGTAATCTGATAGACAAAAAAGATTGGAAATTTTACATTTATTGTCAGTCTATATTCAACCACTCTGAATAACTGATGCCAATGAAAAGAGGTAACATACCACTCAATGTTCTGCCATCTTCCAATTGCTTACCAGCAAAGATGAGACGTTGTTGATCAGGAGGAATTCCTTCTTTGTCTTGAATTTTAGTTTTCACAGACTCGATGGTGTCTGAACCTTCGACTTCGAGGGTGATAGTTTTACCGGTCAAAGTCTTTACGAAAATTTGCATACCACCACGCAGACGGAGGACGAGATGGAGTGTGGATTCCTTTTGAATGTTGTAGTCGGAGAGGGTGCGACCATCTTCGAGCTGTTTACCGGCGAAGATGAGACGTTGTTGGTCTGGAGGGATGCCTTCCTTGTCTTGAATTTTTGTCTTTACAGACTCTATGGTGTCAGAGCCTTCTACTTCGAGGGTGATGGTTTTGCCGGTGAGTGTTTTGACAAAGATTTGCATATTTGTGAGGTGGGGGATGGAGAGAGTGGGATAGAGTAGAGTGGGATAAAGGGTGGAATTGGATGAGAGATGGAATTCGAGAGAGGGAATGTGAGGGAACGGAGGGGCAGCGGCGGCTTTTATGGACACGACGTGGAAGGCAGGGGAATCGCTTGCACAAGGCGTCAGATGACTTTTTGCATTTGTCACCCTACGGACAATGAATTATGATTATTATCATACAATTCCCATTGTCTGCGGATAATGACGCAAGCACTTATTTGAATTTCTCAGTAATTTCTCGCTCTCTCACACACAAACTGAACAATGCCCTCCCTCGACTGTTGAGCCTGAATCTTCTGTGTCCTTCTCGCTTATTGTGGAACTCGGTGGCTCTTTCTGTCATCAGTCAATTGGCAATTGGCAAATGTCTGCATTCTTGATTTCTTGTCCAACGTCAATTCGGCAAATTTACACCCTTTGCTGATATCCGCATCGCCTTTGTACCACCCTCGGCAACTGTTCTTTTTTATCAGTCAATTTTTTTTTCCCTGTTTCCACCGCTTTTTGGGCACAACGCACTGCACAAGCACAAGCCTCTTCTTCTTCTGTTGCTGATCTCGGAACAGACTACGCCGCGACCGGTTAATTTAGCTTCCACGTCATTGAAAAACGCTCTTTTACTTTTTCATTAGACAGAGTTTACAACATGCATATGTATAGAATTATAAATATATATGAGGGGTGATGTATTTACAATTAATCGCCGAGGTTCAATAATAATTATTCAAGTATTCTTCACTCCTTCTTCGAGTCCCTCTGCCACCGTACCCTTGTCTGTCACTCCTCCATCTACTATATTGGACGAGTTCTTGCTTTGAGTACTGTTGAACCCATTACCGGCAGCCTGAAGTAAATCCATGCTCTGCAATCCCTCCAGACCGGTTGCGCCAAACCAGGGTATCGTGGGCAGTCCCATCACTTGGTTCATTTGGCCCATGTTCAGTCCCATGTTCATACCTCCAAACGGTAGACCGAATCCCATGTTCACCCCGAGCAAGTTTTGCACCGCCATTTGAGATAAAAGGTTTGAATTGACTTGAAGATTGTTGGAAAAGTTTGTCGACTCGAGTGATGCGTTTAGATTCGGAATCACGAAATTTGACAGCGTCCGTGCTCTTCGACTTCCCTTGGCGTGGATCTTGAGATGCTGCGACAAATTATCTGTCCTTGAAAATCGCTTGGTACATCCTGCTATCGGACAAGCGTATGCTATAGAAGTAAATTGAAGGTATTAGAAAAGGATTCAATGAATGTCTTGTGGGATCAAACCAAAAAAAAGTCTACTCACGTCGCTCTCCGGTATGTGTCCTGACATGTCTCTTCAAATGCTCGCTCCGTTTAAAACTCTTCCCGCAGTCTGAAAATGGGCAAAAGTATTTCCTCGGTCGTCTAGCATCCACACTATCCTTTTGTTTTCGCCTCCTCTTCTTCTTCTCTGTGCCAGAGTCGGGGATTTCGATTTCGACCTCCTGAAAATTCGAATTGCAACTCGAAGAATTACTTTCATCATCATCCATTTCATTGTCCACATCCATTCCAACACCAAAGCACGACGCCGAAAGCATGGCTGCTTGAAGATCAGCGGATACAGTGGATAAATCTAACCCATTTAAATGTGCAAACAGGTTAGACTCGATTGTTTGATCCCCTCGGATATCACCCGCCATATCGAAAGGAAATTCCATCTTGTCCGGCGAAGAAACACTTTCATTTGTTGACGGACTTAATGTCGGTGACTCGATCTCTGGCTCTGGCCTGTATGCGCTCAAGTCGGAAGAAATAATGGCATCGTCACCAAAATCGAGAAGAAAGTTGCATTGGTCTGAAAACGTGGAGGGTTGGGAAGCACTCGATTGATTGCAAGGATAAGTCGTCAATCCGTCATTACTGAATATTGTGTTGATGGTATTATGATAATCGATAGAGTCGGGGGAGAGAGTCAAGGTTGGCGTAGTTTCAAGTTGTCCGGACTTGCACCACGACCAAAACGATGAATCGTCAAGACTAAGTGTGTTGTTCTTGATTTGGAGTGCAGTAGAAGCATCCTGCTGTTTGTCACCAGTATTAGACGAACCACTATGTTTCAGGTTTCTTGCAGCGAATTGTTTGTCCAAGTACGATTCTGGCGAGGAACTAATTGAGCCGAGGGACTGACATGACTCGCAAGAAGCACAGCCAGTTGGCGGAGCAGCATCCATCGACCCGAGCGACTGCACACCATTTTGATTTAACGATTGGAAGGGACCCACCAGGGATGATAATATACAGTCATCACCGTTTCCTTTGGACAACGCTGTTTGAGGTACGCGGACGACCGGCGAAGCAAGTGCAGGAACGAGCAGGACATGAATTTCAAACGTAGATTGTTCATGTTAGTTGCACAGGTATTGCAATCGCTTTTACTTCTTAATTAATGGAATTCACATTTAAATTAAACTTCGACACTGCCATCCCTTACTACATTCTCCTTCTGCTGATCCGACTCCTCAACGACTCCGCGAACTGCGAATCAAAGCCTTGCAACATACCAGTGACTTCCTTTGAAGAAGAACATCGCTTTAATCTATCCTCGAATCCTGAGTTTGAATCTATTTCAAGTGACGACGCCTTCGATATAGACATTGTTCTCCGTGTTTATTTTTACTTTATAACCGTCTTTAGTCTTTGTTACGGCGGCGCCAAAGTTCTTTGTTCTTGATGGCTTTGACGGGGGTAGTAGTTGGGGTTTGAAATAAGGGAGATGGGAGTGTTCAATATGAGGAAGGGCTTTTTTTTCTTTGTTTGAGATCAGGAGAAGATAAGGAGTTTTAAAAGGAGTAAGACTGAGGGGTTTGCCGTGGGCATTTAACCGTTCAAAGTCCTTTGAGGGCTGGATGCAGAACACCCTGGGCCCGTGGGAGAAAGTCTCGACATGGATAAGGGAAATTGCTGGAAATTGTACCAAAAAATCAGGATTCGGGAGACGTCGTGGCATCCACCTGACAGACCTGTACAAGGCTAGACCTTAATAGACTTTAACTCGGCTATATTATGCGAATATCCGCTTTAACCATTCAATATATCCCCTACCCATCTCGCCATCATGGCGACATGCACATCCCGTGCTACACTGTGTGAGTCACAATGCATCAAGTATATCCAATTAACAGTATCCTGATATCGAAATACTTAAGGTTTCATCCCCAAATATACATTCGCATTGCGTTCTCGCGTGATTGAGATCATGAGAGTCTAGCAACCGAGCGTTCCATGCCACGGTGGAATCAACTTGAACACGGTTACGTGATTGGGCAAACAATCCACCAACTGTTTGGCCTCGCCTCCGATCGTTAGAGATCATACGATCAAATAAGATCAAATAAGGTTCATAATTGCACGATATAACACTCAATCCGATGAACTATACGACAAAATACCATTCTATGAGGTATTTTTTGTATTTATGAATTAATGGGAAATACAACTGTGAACTGTGAGGTTTTTGTTCAGAATTACACCGCTGTGGCCTGTACAAACTTGTAATTGTCGCAAACAGTTTATGCAGTTCGGTCGTCGTAGCTTATGCGGGTATCCTTTTAATCTCTATCCTTTAATCACATGGTCACATTCATTCTTTGACGCCATGGATGGAGTGGAGTTTTCTGGTTCCCAAGTTGTGGGCAAATTGGACTGCAATTGAATGGAGATTGGAGAACAGCAGCTATGAATAATGAATTAGCGGTAAAATATTTGTTGTGCACCATTTGATATTCAACAGAGACATGGTATGCACGGATAACGGAGCCATGTGAATTGTGAATTTTTGGATCAATCTACATTCTAAAGTGGCCCTGACGTTTGGGCAAGTACTATTGTCTCGACCCCTCGGGACTCGGTTCGACGAGACTGAGGGTCTAGAAAGACATGGAAGATCAGAGAATAATAATTTCCGTCGCCTCCGCAAGTTCGCATGTGAATTTGAGCGGTATGGCTGATGGCTCAGTATACGCTATGCATGTATCTGCGCTCATGCCGAAATTCAGATTTCAAAACTGTGGGAATTTTGAAATTTGAACAAATCGACCATGTTCTAGGTTCTAGGTCTTTGTGGGGGTAATGTCTAGATGCCCTTTAGATGTCCTTAAATGCGTACGATCATTGCATCTTATCTTTTACCATCGCCAAGGACCCAAGATTGTCGGAGATTGTCGGCCTACGAGAGTTCTAACAGCTGACTTCTATGGTGGCATAGCCGCATAAGGCATTCAATCATCAATGTGGTGTTGCGAGTTTGGATTGCCAAAGTATTGCCAAATGTTGGTTCTCCACCTCCTGATGATATCTTATTAGTTTCTTTTTTATCGATCCGATCAGATTCCGTCGTGTTCGCGGTCTTGGTGAATCGCCTGACAGTCTTAGATTGAGACTGTGAGTGTTCAGTTGCAATTTCATCATAAATTGTCATAATTATTCGAAATTGAGTATGCTTACGGCATGCATGTTGGAATAGAAACGTTTCTGATTGTGTTTTTCGTTGTTCACGTCATTTTCGCATCAGAATCGTCTTGTCAGTGCCATGAGCCATTGTCTTGGAGCAAATCCTAGCGAATCTTCATCGACGGTCATACTATCTCATAGTATTCGATTAATTCATATGCAAAGCTGCAGCTTCCATTGAGCCGTTAAAGTGGCTTCATTAAGTATTTTTTCGTTCTGATTCCTAATATGGTATGACAAGGTCAATCGGAGTAGGCGATATGATGTCATTGCTCGTTCCATATAAAGCGACATTCGTCTCCTTCACTACCATTAACGATCCAAAAAAACACAAGATTTTAAACGCAAACTATGATTTCTGAACTTCTCAGTTACCGTTCAAAAAAATTGCACGAACAAGATATTACGCATAACATCGTTCTCAACAAACTAAATCAACCTCCCATCATCGCATTACCACACAATGCACCCATCAAAGATGCCCTCGACATTTTTGTCTTACATCAAATCCACAATATTCCGTTATTCGAGATCAACCCGACAACGAAACAAAAAAATTATATCGGAGCATTAACTTTGTTCGATGTATTGGGTTACCTCTATCTTGAGAAATGGTTTGATCAAATCTGCGAATACGTTAAGAGACAACAACCACAGTTAGAAACTGCCGCCCCCGAACAGAGTTATTGGAAATTTGAAAATGATTTGACAGTTCAAAGTGTTGTTGAGTTTTGGGATAAACCGTTAAACGAAATTATAGGGTTAAGTGAAGAATCAAAGAACCTCAGGATTCTCAAAATTACTGAACCCGTGTCAACCCTCATGGAGTTGTTTACGACAGGGAGGAGCCATTTCGTTTTATTAACGGGTGAATCGCAAGAAGATAATCTGACTCTTTTGACGCCTTTGGATATGCTCTCGTATATTCATGATAACGATGAATCATCAATGACACGTTTACGTAGTATTACTGCTGGAGAGGCGGTAATGCAAGTGAGGAAACATATCGGTGTAGGAGACTATGTGCCAAAAGTTCAGCACATCAAAATTGATGTAAAGGATGCAGAAAAGTTGAAGAAATTGAAGACAGATTTGGAACATGTAAAGGAACACGAAAGTGACTTGATCGTAGTGGATACCAGTACTTGCGCTTTGGAAGCATTTCGAATCATGTGGTTAAAGAAAGTGTCCTGCGTCGGGTAAGTACAGCTTTGATGCTCGATTTTTGTGAATTCTGCTCACACATGGATAGAGTTTTAAATGAGCAAGGAAAACTCGTGGCCAACCTATCGGCATCGGACATTCGTTTAATTGCGTCCAAGCCGCGAAACGAAAGGTTAAAACCATCTGCCATCTTGTACCTTCTTCGACCCATAGAGGAGTATCTCAGGCAGGATACGGATTTGACGGATCTTCGTCCGTTTAGAGTTTCAAAAAGTCTCGATATGTCGAAAGTGTACAAAATAATGTTGGATGCTTATGTTTCCAGAGTTTGGGTCGTGGATGAAAACGACAAACCGGTCGGTGTAATTACTAGGCGCGATCTGTTGGATTTAGTTTCATTGTCCAAAGGGACTCGCAAAGAGGAGTAAGCTTAGGGTTTCGAAGGTGATGTTCTGTACATAACTATCCTTTATTGAATAAATAATCTTTTCTGAACGGTTCAATTAATGGAAATGCGACGGACGCTCTTGACTGAATCGGAAATAAAAGCCTTAAAATTCTCATCAACTTTCAAATGTAATGTAGTTTCCTCAAACACTGTCGAAACGGAATATTCTTTGAATCCCAGTTTTCGGGTAAACAGATCAATTGATGGCGTGTTTTTAAGTGATATTTTTGCCACGAATTTCGATATCCGGAGATCGAAGATTCCTAGGGCCGGTAAAATCTCAGCAAAAATTTATAATTAACGTAGCTTAATCCTGACTTACCGTAATGCATCATCATTATTAACGCCTCAAAACCTATTCCTTTCCGCCGACATTCTGGCTCTACATTCACGAAATGTAAGACAGCTGATTGCGAAGAAAAATAAACCTAATGTGTACCTGCTATCATAATCTCAATTTCGGCGGTATGAAGTTCATCAGGGTCATTGAAAAAAAGATTCACATCTCCAACCATTCCTCCGTAACTTTGCAACACATCGGGACATTCGTAATTCATTTTCATCGACGGACTAAGTACTATGAATGTACATTCTGCGAAATATCAGGTTTAGCGAAATTCAAAGATTAGCGATTAAGGGATTGATCGAGTACTATTTTCATCTTCAAACCACGACTGCTGCATTTTGTACTCATCTTCGAGTGATAGTGGCTCCGATGCTGTCATCTCTGTATATTACTATGGTTAAATGATGTACATAAACAAAATATAGAATCGATATTTACCGAGAAGAAATTCATTTTGCATCCATTGGTGATAAGTTGGTACATGTTCTGATCGGTAGGGTACAAGGACAGCTCGCTCACCTATCTACCATTAATCTTTAGATCAATCTTTCGCGGATAGTGCCCATGATTATAAATAAATACTTACTAAAACAAGATTGCAATTTCTTTTCATTTGGAGAATCAGTATACTTTCCGCCTGGATTGAAGTCGCTTAGTATTTACTGTCGTTAAGCAATGAAGGCAACGGGCGCGTGAAAGTAAACAAAATTCATTCTACTCTGAGCCCGTTCGAATTTGAATGATTAGATGATATATCAAGAATAATGGATTGCCTTATACATTTCGCACAATTTCATGTCAATTTTAGAATACCTGAAATCGAATCCCTCGCTAAATTGCGCAATATAAATGTTAAATATTTCTTAGATGACTATATACCATCAGTAGGTTCTGCGTGACCTTTCCAATCTACTCTGATTCATCATATTTACTGACGTGAAATCAAATAGAGGCCTTTCTTAAAAGTTCAAGTCAAAAACCGAGAAAATGCCATAAGTCTGATCAATCGGTCGATTTTGGCAAAGTTCGTTTTAGCCGTCATATTCCGACATTGTGGACACTTGCTGATTTATTCTATACAGAGCTATGTATGATTTATGGGAGGAAGCAACGACATATGAAGAGATGTTTGATAAAATTAAACGAAAGCCAGAGCGTTATGTGAGTTTAAAATTAATTGAGAAAATGAAGAATTTGCGATTAATAGTTCACTTTCGCGGCAGGCACCGTACATGCAGACTTCATTTAAATTCGTTGTCGACAGTTACGGTTTATCAGTGCCACTAGAATATCAGGTTTCAACAATCGAAAGCTTCTCGTTTTTAGGATTCGAAGGGAAAATTGATCTGAAGCATCCAGAAGTCACTTTTGTTATCGTGGAAGATTACGGAGAGAATTCTCAAGCCAAAGCAGTATTAGGGAAGCCGAACCGGATATATTTTGGTGTATTGGTAAGATGAATGATTCCCATTGTTTGTGATTCTTGGTTACACCAATCAGTTTGTTAACCTCCTCTTGTCAGTTGAGCAAAGGTCATAGACAAGCTGTGGATCGGTACAATCTTAAAAAGCGAAAATATCTTGGCACCACTTCAATGGATGCTGAGCTTTCCTTAGTTATGGCCAATCAAGCGCTGGTACGTCGTTCTTTGTTTAGACGATACTTGCCGCGGTATCTGAATTTTCAATCAACAGGCTGCCCCCGGAAAACTCATGTACGATCCATTCGTTGGGACTGGTTCTTTCCTTGTTGCAAGCGCTCATTTTGGTGCCACTACAGTTGGATCAGATATCGACGGGCGTCAGATAAGAGGCAAAGGTCTGAGCTTTTCATCGCCGTTGACATGAATTTAATATACAAGTTAGCTAATGATGGTGGCACGCTATAGATAAACATTCCATCCGCTCCAATATTGAGCAATACGGTATCGGAGCAAACGTTCTCGACTGTCTTGTCTTCGACGTCAAGCACAATCCATGGCGGGAAAATATTGAATGGTTTGATGCCATCATTACGGATCGTTTGTATATTCCGATCACCTCTTCTTACCGTTTGGCTCCTAAATTTTTCTCCTTATAGCACCTTACGGAGTTAGAGCTGGAGCTAAAACTATTGCACCTGATGTAAATTATGATAACTCAGATGCCGTGGCTTCTTATGAAAATCAGAGACACTCGTATGGTCGCTATCCACAAACCGTACCGTATGAACTGGATCAAATTATGGTAGATTTAGTTGAGTTTTCAGCAAGATATTTAAAGGTTGGCGGTAGATTAGTTTACTGGCTGCCTACAGTAACCGATGAGTGAGCATTTTAGTTAGCATCTGTTGTCTTATCCGATGCTAATATCCTATGCTATCTGAAGGTACCACGATTCCGATCTCCCCACCCATCCCTGCTTAAAATTGATATCAAATAGCGAGCAGAATTTCGGCAGCTGGTCGCGAAGACTAATTACCCTAGAAAAGACACAGACCTATCAATCCGACGGAACTGTGAAGGCGTCGTCAACTTATCAACTTGGAAGGAAACTAGAAAAGAGTGCTAAGATATCGGGAAGGGATGTAAATGATAGTTCGAACGCACCTGCTCATAAATTTTTTAGGGAGAAGTACTTTTCTCCAAAAACGAAGGAATAAAAAAGTTACAGTCTCTAAAAATAGCAGGAAAAAATTGTCAAGGGAATTAAAGTGGACCGTTTTCTGATATTTCATTATTACAGTCCGAGCCATATTCGTTTCGAGTTCTGCTTCAAACTCTCGAGCAAAAATAATACTAAAAAGCATATGAATTTATTCACTTCTTTCTTTAGAATACTAACATTAATTTATTCAGACAATCTACGTATAATGACCTATTTACAATCTTTACACTCGAAATAACACCAGTTTATTTCGCTTTATACGAAAACCGCCATTCCCATACTCAATTTCAACTCTCCATTTTGTAGAGCCAAAGGTTGCTTTTCGACGGCCTTTCCTCGGCCACCGCTAATATCAGCCACGACAATTGATGTCTCCTTTGGTGCAAAAGAATACAAGAAGTCACCACCGACTGAGATGTCAATGAGTCCGCCAATACCTCCTTGGTTGAGGTCAAGAGTTTGAACAATAGCCCCATCAGCGCTAAAAGGATCGACCTCTAGAATTCTATTCTTGCCGATATCGGTGACGAATGCAGTTTTTCTTTCTCTTGACACAGCAACCCAGCAAGTAGCCTTTTGGCCGTCGACGCGAGTTAGTGACTTTACAGCAGCCTGGCCGTTATTGGATACTTGAAGCGTAGCAGCTCCAAATGCAGCATCTGTTGCCACCAATGTCGAGTCATCCACGAAAAGTGAACCAAAGAGAACAGCAGTACCGTTTGGTGAGCTGCGAACAAGATCGGTTTTGACTGTCTTCGTCGCTCTATCAACTTCAAATGAACCCAAGAAACCCTCTTTTCCACTCATTGGGTCCCCTTTGATGGTGACAAAAACTCGCGATGCTTCTGGATTGAAGAAAATGTGAGAAGCAGTTCCGGTAGGGCCTTTTGGAGGGGTGGATTGACCGATATTTAGTTTTCGAGCCTCGCGATCGATGCTTTGCAATCCTTTTTGCGCATCCACAGAGTAGCAAGCGACACCATCAGCAGCACCCCCATTAAGCTGAAAAATGAAGTTTTAGTTAACTATTGCAACAGTCAAAGTGATTTTCGCAATTTAGTACTTACCACACAAGCAATTTTTAACCCATCTGAGTAGGCCACACTGACAGGAAATTCTCCCATTGTACTAACTGGATTCCCAACAAGAGTAAGTTTTGTAGGATCGTTTGGATCGATATTGAACATTGACACTGTATTGGTGCCCGCGTTTACAGCGAAGAGGTGATTGCCTCCATCACCACGAGTAATAGCTCCTTGTGAGAATAACGGATCAACTTCAACCGGTCCTCCTGTTTTTCCGTCCAGACCAACTCCACCTGCTCCACTTGTTGAAGTTGATGTCGTCTTTTGTGAGTTAACTGAACCATCGTCATTAACCGCGAAAGCCATGACAGCATTTCCTTTAGGATTGTTGGTCTGAAAATATAGTGCTTTCGCTATTTTAACTCCTTTTCCTTCTTTCCCGCCTTTCATTGCCCTTTGACAATCAGTTAGATATACACGATCGCAAATGCTGATGCGTTTGTAGTTCATATACACTTACTTTGGATTTCGCATTTGATAGCCATTATTGTTGCCGTTTGCACATTTTTTAGTCGGTACGGCTTCACAATTGAGGACAGCTAGAGTCAGAATAGTATACAAAAATGCGGTGATCTTCATTATAATAGTATTGCAAAGTCGATTATGAGAGTGAATTTGGTGATGTTTCTGTAGGTAACTCGGCGCTGGCTTTATAGTCGCGTCCATAAGAGTTTAATGGAACGCACGCGTTCCAACGCATAATAGTGCTGCTCATTAGCCGATTGTGAGTAATCAATTAATCACAGATCCTGGTCAATTGTTCAAAGCATGACTAAATCATCATAGAAGATTAGTGGTGGATTAGCCTATTGTTTAGTGTAATGCAAAATTGCAATTTTCTGTTAGTCATCCATTCGAGCCATTGGAGGTCATTGAAATGGGGAACGCAGTTGAAAATTTGTCAGAGCTAAAAATTAATGCGAGGGGCCTTGAGAATTTGCGCAACATGAATAACTCTTTGGAACTGAATAATGACTAAGAGAATGAATGCGTATTTCTTAGTTCCTTCATTGATACATGTGTCATCAAGCCAAGTGGACTTGATAAAGTCTAAGACTTTATAACTGTACACCTGCCTCCCTGGATAATTTAAGTCATCCGACAAAATTTTGACCTCGCCGGCTGCCGCCTCACCGGTCGGTGCGTGTCTAATGACAGGTACTGCGGTTCCCTTTATTTATTTACCAAATTTTAGACCAATTTAATTTACTCAACTTGTTCATTTCCACTCGCGAGGGTTATATCCAGCATAAAAGCGCCAAAGCGGAAAACATGTAGAGAATGTGTAACAACAGTCCTTACATTTAATATGGATTGAGTTCACAGCAAAAATGACATTTAACTGTGACTGCAGGAAAGCATTTAAGGCGGGACAAAGTAAATGTAGCCAAAATATGCACACAATTACCCCTAACTTATTAAAAATTGTAGCGAATACGTTTTATCCTGTTGCAGCATGAAAACTTCCAATTTTGGGCATCTAATAGAAGCAGGTGACAATTGACAGATATGGACAATTGTTCTGTGATTTCATCGAACCCGCCCCATTGGTTTCGCGTTTACATTCCGTTGCGGCTACCACGTCGTCTTCATGAATGCGACAAGCTTCATCCTTGTCCCACGAGCGTTTCGATAAGAGAAATGACGAAAAAAAGCGGAGATAATTTCGGAGAATAATCGATCCGCTTCAGTACGTTTTGTTGCATCAAATTGCCGAATTGATTCTCGGAAGTGCTCATCTGTGTGGGCGTCGACCTGTGTTACCGTGTTTTCTGTTTGATTTAAGACTTTCATTCTGCTGTGCCCGGCCCTGCAGATGCTATATAGGACCCGCGGAATTCATTGCCTTCAACTGATTTGACAACATTTACATTGATATCTCCACAATGTCCGCTCTGTCACTGGTGGCACTTTTAACCAACGACACCGTTTTCGCGAACGACACCATTTTTACGAGCAAGGACCCAGTTGCTCGGCGACCACGGTTCAAAGAATTATCTTTAGATTATATGTACACCCAGGATGAAGTTAACTTTCTTTGTATACGTATTGCCGCCATTGTTTTATACATTGTGGTTTTGCGAGTGTGGGTAAGAGTATTTCGAAATCATCGAAAAACGATATTAGCATGGCTGGTGCTGGCCAGCATTTTGGCTTTCTTTATGGGCGTGATAGGTAGTTCATTTCATTTAAAACCTGATGCAATCCTTATAAGAATTTATTTACATATTAACGACGATTTTTCTCTATAAAGTGCAATTCTTGCCTTACATTGGTGCAGTTGAATACGATGGATTACGATCGAAAGCTTTCGGAGTTGGCGGGTACCTCTTATCCACAGAAATCTACAATTGGTGAGTACTTTATTATGGGGCAATGTTGGAGCTAATAAATATCTAATTATCTTGGATTACCACAGGGTCTTGTTCATTCGCTTCACCAATGTCACTCCGATGCAAGACCGATTGAATACCGTCGTTAAAGCGGTTTTATGCCTTGAATCGATAGTCGTCTTTGCAAATTGGATTATATGGCTACTACCATATTACCCTACTGGAATTAATAATACACAACTAGGGGTCGACATATATGGTTACGTTGCGGCCTTTCAGACCCTTTTTTCGCTTGCTATCAGCACCCATTTCATTTTCACATTCTACATCCCAATCATCCAGTTTAGTAAAGGGTCATCTTGGTGGATGAAAGCCTTGTCATCGGGGCTACTGTACTTATTGTTGGAATCTGTTTTGCATATGGCATACACTATCACAAATTCATTACGGGCGTCGATGCAGATGCTGTCTTCAGTCAGTAATCTCACGCAGGCCGTCAGGTTCTGGCTATTTTTAGCCTTCTTGGAGAATCTGAGGACGGTAGTAAATGTCGAGAAGAATAGTATCACCGAGCGATTGAATTTGAGTGATTGGAGCGGGAAGAAATCCAATGGGTCTTCAGTTTAATGACTCCATAACTGTATAATATATTTAAACCACCGGATAGAATTAATGTTCGACTGTATTATAGTAAATTGATAGACCTATTATTGTTCTGATCACAATTTTGCTTTCTCGCTCGCATTCCATATAACTTTGTCTAGCCAATCCAAGAGGAGTGCCGACAACTCTTCTGGCTTCTCTTGCTGAACCCAATGCGAGGCATCCTCGATGTGCTACATATAGTACTCAATTAGAATACATTAGCATAATGTTTTAAATGAAGTCCGACTCACCTTCATCGTCAAGTTCTTCACAAATCGGGTCATATTCCTCCCCATTGTCGGTGGAAAAGCGGGATCTTTGCCAACCGTAACCTATTGGTATTTAAGATAAATATCTAGAACGTTTTGTCATCACATCACGGCTAATAAACTCTCACCATTAGTGTCGGCATCTTTAATATTTTCCCTTCTGGTGCTTTAGCGAATTGGAGCTCATCTGCCCAATTTATCTTTCTGACGCGATAACAATTCAAACCTCCATGAAAACCAGTTCGGTTTAGGCAGTAACGGTAGTAATCTTTTTCCTGCGCAAACCATCACGATCTGTTAATGCGACAATGATTCTGGAATAAAGACAATCGAATCTTCACCTTCTCATTCAGCAAGCAATTCGACATTAGTCGCTTGACATCGGGATCATCCGAATTGGGGTCTAATAGTCGTCCAATCTCGCTGAATAAATGTGTCGGAACCGGATCATGAGCCGGTCGAAACATAAGATGTATTATGAAGTCAACCTATCAAGAGATTCACATGAGTAAAGACCACAATCAAAGTCCAGATGCGATGAAGAAGCACTACGACTTACATGGTTATCAAACAACCATTCGACTTTATCACTTTCGGAGAACCACAATTGGTAAGCAAAATTTGGAACGAGTTTTACCATATCTCGCGGTGATATGTACTTTTCATGAGGTGGAGAATAAGGAACGCAGAAACTGGCGACCCCGTCTACCAATTCTGGAAAATACAAACACATCCTCCAGACTAAATAGCTTCCCCAGTCATGCCCAACCCAGATTATTTTCTTTTTCTGTCGGTTCGGAATTACTTGAGTGACCAGTTCTTGAAGGTCTGTACATAAAGTTTTGGCAGAATATTGATTCAGCCCGACCTCGTCGGTGATGGGTACATAAGGGAAATCGGAAAGCCCGTATCCTCTGACGGAAGGAATGATGATGCGAAGAGATTGCTTTGAGTTTCGAAGCAAATGATAGACAAGATGACGGTAACAATACCAAATCTATTTAATTGAAAGTCAGTATAAGTGTTGCCTGTCAATTTTGCAGACGACGTAGGATAAATTCCACATCCAAACTCTGCAAAAGTACTTACATCCGGGAAACCATGAACAAGAACAAGAACGGTGGAAGCCTCTGGATCGCCTTCATCGACATAGTCTACCCGTATACAATGGTATTCAGATAAACTCAATGAAAAATAAACAAAGTACGAAAGAAACAAGTCCGTGGATGATACTGACGTAATCTGATTCCATTCACGGCGGCAAACCTATGATTATAACTGTTAGGATCCGTCGGATCCTGTAGAACTTTGCTGTTCATTATTTTCAATCAGGGAATGCCTAATGTCGCTGACTCGCTCAACTACTGCTGTTGGGTTGGAAGATTTCAGGCAATACAAGCGATCTCCATCTGAAGGCGAAGACTTGGCCTTGCCATATTCGAACAATAGGGTACAGTCAGCTTAAGTGAGGACACACCTATCAGACAAAATAATAATGAATCAATAGACAGAAAGTGGTTTATGCATTAATTATTTACCCAAAATTTCCCATGGAAGCTTTGATTATTTCAACTAGGGATAAGATCGCCAAAAGATCGCCAAATTCTCGGTCACGGCATATAGCACCACTTAAGAATTACTCTTCAACTATATAACTTATGTCAAATACAAATCTGAAAACACCATCAAAGGTCCGCACCCCTTCGGCAAAGCTTGCGGATAAACAAAAATCCAAATCCTCGAAATCTTCATTAAAAGATTCAGCCAAAAGCAAACGAGATCGCAGGAAAAGTTTAACGGGAGATGATGACAGGGTACGAAACATAGAAACGATCCGTTTCGTCGTTCTTGAACACTAAATGTCAGATTCACATGTCCCAACTGTAATTTCCATCCCTGCATAAAATCCAGGATGCGAGAGACGGTGAATCGACTTCTCTGGCATGGTTCGTTTTGAACGAGGATCAATTAGACGAATTAGAAGGAGAAGATAATTCTGCATCATTACAGTACGACTTCTAGAATCATTTCAGAAAACAAAACATCATTTTAATCTCTGCGAAAATTTTGACATGCCTTGATTTTTACCCTATTCGTTCAACACAAGAAAACTGAGCTCGTTCTTGAACCTACCGCAATACAAGACAGACGTGATGCAAAATATAGCGGCTAGTTATCATTTTGGAAACTATTTGTTAGTTGGACTTTGTTTTTTATTCCCCAGGATATGCAGAGATTAACAATACCTAAACTATCCAGATTCGCGAGAAATCACGGATTTAGTCATATCCAAATTTCAACGTTTATGGGTATCATGAAGTTAATACTAAACAGATCAATAGGTTTTATGCTGTCTCCACTTGTCCTTCCCTGTTATGCGTATTGACAAAGGGAGTTCTCAACGTTTTCAGAAGAATCATTGACCTTGATGAAAAGTGTCCAATACTTTAAAACAATACTCCTAAATCATTCTGGGGGTAAGACATTCAGCAACGACGATGAATGGGCCATTTTTACACAAAAGGAAACAAAACTCATTAGTGACTTTGCCATGTCAACGTAACCGTCTTGATCTTCTCATCGTTATGCGCCATGATCTAATGACAGTCACCGATTCCTTTATTCTGTCAACCGTGTTTATAGATTCTATCAACACTACCGTCTTTTTTGCTACGTCTACAACAACGATCAAGAAAAAGAAGAACCAAAAGATCTAGTCGCGTTACCATCTTCCACAACTCCAGACTCCCAGTCTATAAAACCCCAAGAATCGTCAGTTCCTACTACTATATCAAAATCAGAATCCGAAAATCAGAACTTTGCGCCCGAAAACTCGACTGCTAATGTTGGAGTAATGACGACAGCAGATGTAACTATTTTGTCCTCCTCTACAGCTGATTGGTCCTACAAGACGTGGTAATTCTGTCCAACATCAGCAATGCATCTAACCAACAAACCTTTTTTTCCTATGTAATAGAACACCACAATACCACTTCCTTCAACCACCGATGCTGCACCCCTAAACCCAATCTTCTCTGGCATGTATCACCTATTCTTCCAAATTCCATTGGCTCTACCTCCAATCTCACCAAAATTTTGGATTACATTCAAAAGTAGATTCTGAATCTATGAGTACAATACAAACTCTACTTGATACCTTGGAATCCAAAATGACGTTAGAAGTAGAAAGCAAGTTGGATGTGCTGAAAGGGAGGGTAGAGTCGTTGGAGAAGTTAATCGGTAGGAAAGAAAAGAAAAAGTAAGAATGTGAAAATGTAAGAATCAGTGATAATTAGAAATCGATGATTCAGGTTATATTTATGTAAAAGATTGATTGGCGAGATTGTGCATCGGAAAGGATCTGGTTTGGAGGATAATAGAAAACAAAATATCATTTTAAAATCGATTTATTATTATCGTTTCAAATATGCTATACAAGTTTGTTCCCGCTTGATCGGTTGTTTCTCTCTCCGACCGTTTGGCCAGATGGGGAACGAAGCGATCATAAGAGGATATGGAAAACTAAAAATGACGCGGTAAAAAGACAGAAAATAAGATTATTAAAGTTTTAGCAATCGATCAAAGTAGCAATCAAGACGTTTGTCGGCATCACCCGTCCGAACGAGGGAGTTTGAGTGGAACCCCTAATTATCGTTTGTTCTCTCTTCTCTAGCAAAACTCATTACACTTAAACGCCGACACCTTGTGCATGGTGACTAGATTGGTCTTTCCCGATATCAATTCCACCAACTCCATCGTTGACCGTGTTTGTGCCGTTGCCCGCACTCGAAGGTTTACTTCCAGGTTTACTTCCAGGCTTAGACCCAGTCATGTTCGCATTCGAAAGATGGGACGCGTGACTGTTTAACCCTTTATCGAGGGACCCTGGATTCATGGATCTCAGTCCCCCGTTGGACAATTTCGCGGATCCGGATGGACGAGAAGGAGAGGGAGAATTGGAATGTACTGTGGCCGCGGGGGATGTAGAGTACTCGTCAATTTTTGCGAGTAGAGTGGTGGAGTAACCGGGGGAATAGTAACGAACTATTTCTTCAGGATAACACTCGTTGATAGTACGAATGCATTCGTATAGTTTTGTTCCCAGTAATGCATTTCCAGTTGAGGTCGCAGCAGCGGTAACAGCAGATGTACTGGCATTGTGTGAGTCGATTGTGGTAATACCACTTGCATTCTTTCCAACGGCAGTGGCATTAGCGGACTCGTTGGAGTTAAAAGTAGTCGGATTACTTGGCGCAGTTGTACTCCCCCACTTGTCTCCGACAGATTTGTAAGTAGCCGCGATCTCTTGTAAACGCTGCAAACCACCCGAAGTCACGAAACTTCGACGAGCGCCAACATCATGGGGTAGAATTTTCGCGAATTGTCCAATAACGTATTTCAAAATATTGGGAGGTGTGGTGAGCTGAAGTAAAGCATCCAGAGACTCTAAGTGGAGGGTCTTTTCGAGGATACACTTCAACGCTCGTTTAGTCTGTATGTGGCGAAGGTTGCGAATTAGTTGGAGAGCCCAGAAACATTCGAAGTATGCTCAATTTAGCAATACCTTTGTTCTTAAATCCTCGCCTGCATCCTGAGTTGACGCTGCCATTAGCACTTTTAATAGTTTAGGCAATACCGTGTGGTCTGCCAATGTTTTGGCATGATCCGGGCTATGTCTGCCGATTTGTCCTAAAGACCAAGCACAAGCAGCCTATCCCAACCATTAGTATGAATTTCAAATTATGGAACAAACAGGGCTTTCGAGAATCAAGAATGGGTACCTTGATATGTTCTTCACTTTCTGTTGCCAATGCGACTGATAATGGCGGAACCCCTTTAGATACAATAACACTTAAGGCTAAAGTTTCCGAGAAGGCGGAAATATAGCCAAGTGCCATGATACCGGGTAATCGAGCATTGCCTTTGGATTCGGTGACGTAGTCGACAATGGCGGCAACACCACCGGAGTTTACGACAAGTTGAGCGAGCTAATAAAATGTACGCACAAAGAGAAATGGCGGCGAAAACAACATTTCGAGTCATAATGTTAGTTTGAACTGAAAGGAGAAAGACTCATTCACAGGGGCCATTAATGAGGTTGTAGGTGAGTAAAAAAAGAACTCACCTCAGGTGAATGCTTTGCTATTTCACAAACTAATGTCACCGCGTGTTTCCGAACATGACTATCCAAATCTTTAAAACAATTCAAAACAGCCGGAAATATATCGCCGTCGACGACCGCTTCGGCCAAATCAACGTTATGTTTTGCAATTTGAGATAGCGCAGAACAAACTTGTCGCTTCACTTTCGCATCGGTACTATTCAACAACGGGGCGAGAAAATGGATGCTGTTGCTGTCGACAACAGCTCTCGCAAGCTTTACAAGAAATTATTTGAGTGATCGAGAAAGTTGAACAATGAATAAAGTAGAAAAGGGTAAATTGAGACAATTACCTCTGGGGTATGTTTGGAGATATCGCTCAAAGCAGAAGCGGAGATTCTCTTTAAAGAGAGTTCTGGTTCCTGTACGCAGATGACCAGGAGTGGGATAGCCCCCGAGTCCACGACAGCTTGTGCCAGCTCTAGAAGGGTTCGTCATATGGAGGAGATGGGACATATTTGAATATTTAGATCCAGTTGCAAGTTATTGTTAGTGGAAGATGGCATCAGACTGTACCAGCGTTATGTCGAGCAATATAACCCAAAGCCCAAGCAGCAGACTCTTTGACTCCTGGATCGAATTCTTCCAAGCATGCAATGAGAGCTGTTAGTGCTTTTGCATCCACTACTGCTTTAGAGAGTTCTGGTGAATGTTTTGAAACAGCTCGGAGAACGAATGCAGCTGCTTTTTTGTAAAATCTCTAATAGTGTGCAAAACGGCAACATTGATTGAATCTCTTTGTCAGTCACAACATGTATTGGGCTGATAATCTTATTGCCGAAAATCACCTACGTTCTGGCAAGCCAAACTATAAACCAACTGCGGTAGGATATCGCTATCGACGACCGACTGCGCTAGACTTTTGTTGTAATTTGCCAATCTTCCCAACGCTAGGGCAGCTGCCTGCTGGATAGCGGGTACAGTGTCAAGCAATAGTGGTCGAAGTAGGTACATGACGTTTGCCTTTTGGAGAGCGTCGATATTTGATTCTCGCGCAGCATAGTCTGCAATAGTCTGGGCGAAATACAGTCTATCTTTTTGATATTTGTCAAACTAACAACGGAGGATAGAGATGAGTTAGCAAATACATCTTCACTGGTCACACGATGGTTGTAGACGTACTGTTGCGAGGATAGACCTAAAGGCATTCTGGTTTTGGGAGGCAGGGGATGTCGGAGAGGGAGAAGCCATATTCTCTGGGCGTACTTGCAATTTGCAGTTGCAGAGATGACTTTATCTGTAGCGAATACTGTCTGATGTAGCGACGTCGCGGACGATGAGCATGAATGGAGGATGTGCAGAGAGGGAATTCAAGGAGGAACGCGTTCCCTTTTCTGCCAGAGTGAGAGATTCATTCCACTCTCGTCGGATATAACACTCTATTTATCATTCTAAATATTATTGTCTTCTGCGCTGTGGATTGGAGAATGGAATAGCAACACTGGGGTATTATGTGCATCTACCCTTTGAGCCGACGGATGCAGGAATGGTAGCAGCAGAGATCGATCGAGCCTGTTCGGGTGTTACCACGGTAGTATTAACTCTCGATGTATGATATATCAAATCTGTTGTTTTTGCATTCTGTGAGATACGTAGTGTGAATTGTCTGAAGATGTATATACGGATCGTGCAAGTGATAATACACCGGAATGTGTAGATTACCACACTGTACTTAAATAGACCTCTACGATGCACACAATGCCATACATTCTATCTACTAATAATATTTTGAATATGTCAGATCCAATAGAGGTGTATATTTGCACTCACAAGTCCAAATAACACGCACAACCCAGATATCACAAAATAAGCAAACAATCTGTTCCGTGCCCAATTTGAACTCTTCGGCAAAGCAAGACTTTTAAAACACAGTCATAATAATTAATATGTGCTTCTGAACAATTCGATAGGAATATAAATATAGAAACATATCAGCAATATGGAGTACAGTGCTTCTCCCCCGCTATCATCGTCGCCCTCGATATTTGCACCTCGTATTCTTACTACATTCCAAGAAAGTGGCAAAACTTCCTCTTCGCTATCACCGCAGACTCCACCACATACCTTATTTTCAGAATCAAAACGTCGCTCTCCAGCCGGAAGATCCCTGCAATCAATCGAACATTCAAAGGATGCTCTCTTCGACCAGGGATTTAGTGTCCACATCGCAAACTCGGAATCAACTTGCATGTCGATTTCACCGAGTCAACGAGATGTCGTAGTCACCAGCCGTAAAGGATTATTCATCATAGATTTGGAAAACCCATTCGAAGACCCGAGATTGTTGGAAAGGAGGAAACCAAAGTCTGTGTGGTCCCGACAATTCAGTGCAGTCAGTCAAGTGCAATGGAACCCTCATCAAGCCCGAGAATCGTGGGTCGCCAGCACCGTGAGTATTTTATAGCTCCTGCAAAAAGAAATCACCATCTAATTACAGGGAATACTGATTCTCCTTGCCATCATTTCTACAGAGCAATGCCAATGTTTTGATTTGGAATTTGAACTTGTTTTCGTCCACGACTTCAACACCAAACCAAACACCACCGTCCTCTCCTCCAACCTCGACATATCCTGACTTTCTCTCTTCTCCTTCTGGCTCACCTGTTGAACGAGTACTATCTGGGCACAGTAGAACAGTCACCGACTTGAATTGGAGTGTGTTTCAGACCGAAGTTTTGGCGACCTGTGGATTGGATTCATACACATTACTCTGGGATCTCCGAAAACCGGGGAAAGCGGTGAATTCATTTTGTGCTTGGACCGGTTTGTCAAATGTTTGAGTGTATGCAATGGAGTCTGTTAATTGTTATACTCATATCATTCTTGAACTTTGAATAGCTGGAGTTTCCCAAGTTAAATGGAATCCAAGAAACAATTGGATCCTGGCCACAGCTCATGAAGAACGGTTGATGCTTTGGGATATTCGAGTTCGTATTGCTATCAAATATCCTCCATCGCGTCTGAAAACTTTCTGACTGTCATTCGTTCTATATATAGAAAGGGTCGATACCGATGGCCCAAATCCCGACTCATAATGCCAAGATTTACAGCATCTGTTGGTCCCCGGTAAACGAAAACGAAATTGCGACTTCAAGTCAAGACAAGACTGTCAAATTTTGGAACATTATAGACCTTGAGAACTCTCAAGGGGTAATCAATACAGGCTATCCTGTCTCCAAATGCCAGTATACTGTAAGTTTAAATTGCCCGCTTTCTTACGTGTAGCATTTTTCTGATTGAGTTCTTTCAATTGCAACTAGCCTTTTGGACTTGGTGTGGTGACAACTTCGTACAGAAAGCAAGAGCCATCATTAGTGTTTTGGAGTCGAAGCGACTTGTCTCAGCCTGCGTTTGAAGTAACTGGATTTTCCGACATAGTGCAAGACTTTGGTTGGAGAATCAAGAGGCAAACCGAGACCAATGATGGTAATATTTTGCAACCGTTTCCTTTCAACTTTAGCATTACTTTGGCACTGACTCATGACTAAAATTTGAACAGATAACAACGAATTCCAACTCATCACATGGTCATCTTCCCAGCAGCTAAAAGTTTCAACTATGGAACCGTCCCAGCTCAAAGCGTTAGGCCACACGCCGTTTTCGACCCACTTATCAACCCATGATTTGCCACCACTGCCAACTGCCGCGTCCGCTTTGTCCTCCTTCTCATTCCGTGATCCTCCTAAGCCCTCCCGAGTGAATTCATTAGTGTCCCTCAAAATGGCTGGTACAAGACGTAGATCGTCTAACAACAGTACAGACGCCCTTCTCAAAAATCTGCGGGGCCTTATCCCAAAATCCAACGCTTCCACGAAAACCGGAACTTCTGATTTCGGTTTCAAAAGCGGTGAACTGCCCTTGCGTAATTTAAAAGATGAAGTCATTTGGGTGTCTGGTAAATACCCGAATGTCAAATTTGAAAAAGTTGACGTCCCATTAAGATTTTGTGGGATCGGGTTATACGGTCCTTGGGGCCCGGACGGCAAGACTTTGTTTGTGAGAATAACAGTGAGGTTCCCTGAGAAGTATCCAGATAACGAAACCCCTATATTCGAGTTTAACCAAACTGAAGAATTAAGTGTGAAGACCAGGGAAGAATTGTCGCAGGTATGCGTTAAAAGGCTAACCGCTTCCATGTCATCGTGTCACCTTTGAGATTGACAATGGGCAAATTTTGTAGGAGCTGAACTCGATAGCGGAAAAATATGTGTCTAAGAACCGACCATGTTTGGAACAATGCCTACGATATCTACTCGGTGAATCGAATCTGTCTCGTACCCTTACTGCCTCTCTTATTGAACCTACCGCAGATAAATTCACGTCCGAAGAAGAAAAACTATCCGAGCCGACTTCATCGTCCGAAGATACCGATGAAGACGAATCGCTGCAAGGTTTATCAAAGCGTAAGGACGACGTGAGACTACTGGTCAAAAGTGTTGCAGACAAATATGACCAAGGCGTTCCGTTCCCCGTGGTGTGTGGTGTATCGTGGACCGGGAACGGAAACGTTGTTGCATTTTTCAGTCCCCTGACACGAATGAATCGACGAACGTCGAATGCATCACCATCACCGTCCCACCACGCCAGCCCTAACCATAGTCAAACTTCAAACCCTACAGGCACTGCAAAAGATAATGTAGGGGATGAAATCATTCAAGTTATTCATACCCATCCTAGGAGTTATGATCAGTATGAAATGTTTGTCAGCAAAATGAGGGTATCTGATGTACGAAGTCGAAATGCCACCGATTCAAGCGTGCATGATGATACGATGGATGAAGCGGATGACCAGGATGACATTTATACGGTGCCTAGTTTGTATTTCAGACCTCATAGGGTTCGTATCGTTGTTTTGCTGTCCGTCATTTTCCCATATAGAAAGGATCTCACTGATGGAAGTGTTGTTTCCTATATAGACTCAACCTACCCAAAACGAAGAATTTATCACCCGTTTCCGTAATAAGCTATTTGGACAGCCCAAGAATTCTGTAGCGGTCTCAACTACTTCGTCGGGCAACTTGACTGCTGCCGCCCCTCACAACCGACGAAAGTCCATCCCAAGTTCACTTTCGAAGTTGACGTCGCAAACTTCTTCCTCAACATCATCGTTGATGGGGATGGGTAACCAAAGGGATCCACCTAGAAGTGTTGGAGGAGGCTCGGTGGGTGACACGAGAGATATCTTTTCACCAAAGACTAAAGAGATTATGTACGGCATTGTGATTAAGGATTTCCGACAATATTTACCGGTGTCGCCAGATTTGGCTAAAGCTTATACGTATGTCAACCTTAATTGCTTTCTCTGTCCAATTATATTTCAACTTCAATGATACGAGGCTCACCGTTATGATTACAGTCTCCGAGATACCCATCCGATCAAAATATGCCGCTATAACGCCCAAGTCGCCCGATCATTTAATCGACCCGATCTCGCCAAAATCTGGACCTGTGCGGAACTCATTCTGGCCAGGTGTATTCCTCCTTCCCTTCAATCTTTGCATGGATCCCGGCGCGGACCTTCCAATACACATGTATTGAGTGAAGAATGGAGATCAATCAGTTGGGGTCGACACCCATTTGGAAGGAAAATGGTGGATAATATATTTGCCCATTTTGAACGGATTGGGGATGTACAGACTTTGGCATTACTGTCCTGTGTATTCACTGAACCGTTCCAAAAATCACGCGGTAAAACAGTGAGTACATTTCCCTTGTTATATGGTTCATTTTTGCCCCCCATTCAATTCAAAACTCACCTTTTGCCATTATGAATATATAAAGACGCCTCACGCAACTCAACCAAAATCGTCACCATTGTTATACCATGTTCCTTCCAATACTCATTCCGAACCACATTCACAGACGCCATATAAAACAATATCCCAACAATACAACTCCCCCCGTTACTTCGCCACCTCCATTCCTCAATCATATAATCCCCCTCCCATCCCCCCATCACTCACGCTTCCTCATAACGCCGTCACGATGTCCGATTCACCTGGCATGGTGCTGGTTTCTGATTTATCGAGTCCCGGGAAAAGTCCAAGACGAGGTAGTGTAAAGGTTAGAAAGGAGAGTTTAGATGGGCAGGCTGTAATGGTTAAAATGATGGGGTCGCCGGGTGAATTTGATTTTGAAATGAAGTTTGTATTGTTTTATCTCTCTACTGCGATTGTTCCTTTAACATCATTGCCGTTCGTTTAATCTCGCAATTAGCCCAAAACAAGTTCCTCTGCTGAATCCCGATCGAATTCACATATTCAATCAATACCGCCTTGCGTATGCTGATTTATTGTTCCGCTGGGGATTACTGGAAGCCAGAGCTGCCGTCATGAAATTCGTAGGAACAATCGATAAAGAGGGGGAATATGGTTTGCTTTTTCATTGCCACTTTTTTTTCCGGCAAAAGATTAATGATTGTTCTTTTTGATTTTGATAGTTTCTGGAATTAAGATTCGGTGTCCTATTTGCTACATTGAACTGCGCCCAGGTGAGAAATGTGTAGGTTGTGAACGACAACGATTCACAAGGTGTTCAATATGTCATTTATCAGTTAAAGGTCTGTCGCATTACTATATCTACTATTTCAGTCATGGATATTTCTCTTTTAACTGTTGTTGTTGCGATAATACCAGGGTTAACCATATTCTGTCCGGTCTGTGGACACGGCGGTCACGCTGAACATATCCGAGATTGGTTTGCTGAGGGGAACAAAGCTTGTCCGACAGGGTGTGGCTGTAAATGTGCATTCTTAGGGCTGTAAAGAGTTATTACTGTAAATCGTATAATTAACATGTATTATCTAGCACAATACTGTAATGTAAACAGTGTATAAAGTTAGTCGGTGATTGTAAGGAGAGGAATGAGGAAAACCATCAAATTGAGGAACGCGTTTGGACATTCTCTGAGCATCCCTTTTATTACTTTCATTGATATATTGACGATACACAACGACTGTTAATTGGAAAAATAATAGTGTCATACAAACATTCAATGGCCGAAACAAAACCTTCATCTCATGATACTGTACTCGATCTTCGATCATTGAACGATATCGACAAGATTTTAGTGAAATATTCCTCAAAGATCTCAGAAAAGCAGAAAGAATTGAATCTTCCCTCGTTACCATCCCATTCAAATATTCAACAATCTCAAAGTTTAACTACCGATTCGAATTTGCCGAAACCTAAGGAAGAAACAAAACCGATTCATTCTACGTACGAAACCACCATCTCAATCTGTGCGATCTCAAATCCGACGTTATCTAATCCACTATCAAAGGGTTCCTCCATTACGAACATTGACAAACCAATATCCAGTGCGCAGAAATTATTAAATCAAAAGACTACAGAGCAAAAACTAAATTCTACGGCTACATACCTACCAATTCATCAGGCGAGTGCTACTCTCTCGGTCACCACTAACGCGTCGTCGGAACAAAGAATCAATTTGAAGTACTCTAAACCAGAGTTGTTGACTGAGCGAAGACCATCCAGATTAGAAAAATGGAATATAAAAAATGGGATGTCAGGATCGGGGTTAAGGAGTTGTACTAACCGTAATAGAAAACGGGTGGAAAAGAAGTTTGAACCGAGGAAATTGGGAACGTCGATCTCGGATTACCTTGCGAAACGAGGAAAAAACGATGGTAAATAAAATTTTATTTATATTCATCGCAATATATGCGGGGAACTCATTGTCAACTTTGTGGTCTGAATTAATACAGGGATCCGCGAGAAAGATTTAATTACGATACATCAGTTACCTGTTAAATCCAACAAACCAAAACCTGGCACATTATCGTACAATGGTCAAACAGAGGACACTGATCATTGGTTGGAAGAGAACCAAGATGATGAAACACTGTCGGAGAATGCCTTCAAAATTAGTATTGACTTTTTAAGACCGAAATCACCTATCCGATTCAGCAATACCCGATTCAGCAATATCCGATGGAACCCAAATTTTGATCGCTTGCATGATCCGACTGCTACATTATCAAATGAAAATCATCCTGAGATGGAGAGTCAAACCAGAACTGATGGCAAGGTAGATACGAGCAAAGTACTGCAACAAACGAGGGATTGGCATCCACCGATGGCAATGGACGAAGAGACGAATCCGAGTGAGATAGGTGTAAGTACACTATTAACATAAAATATATTTATTGATTATCCAGATTGACTATAGCATTGTGTATCCAGGTTCTTGGGCAAGCTGTAAAATATGAGATCGCAACCGATAGGTCCAACTCTCCGCTTCGGTTGTTGCCTTCTAGGCTTCATTTACGTTCGCCTTCTCTTCACCATTATCAAATCTCATGTGAAAATGATTTAAGTACTTCAGTACAGGTACACCAATATTGAGACCTTGTACTGTGAGTTGGCCAGACTTTAATTGCCATTTGCTAGGTCCCCGAAAATCGTCCGTCGTCCTCTCCATCTCTCACTATTCCACGATCGCCGGTACAATTCGCCGCACAGTTTTCACCAAATTTATCAAATATGATTTCGAATCAACAGAATAATTCCCGTCCGTCTTCTCCTGAGCGACCAGACGTGTTGTTATTAGGGAATAACGCTGATGCCGAAGTAACGATCACCATTGAGACCCAACCTCATCATCCCAATTTAATGGGTAATGATTTATCCAGCAATGATAGCGCTGACGACGACATTTATATTTATTGTTTACCGACATCTGCTGCTGCGGACGGCCAGGTATTGCCGAATGTGCTGGCTGGCACTGAGATTTCCGAGAATATTGACTTGGAAGTAAAATCAAAGGAACATCAGCGGCCCAGCACAATCAAGACAGCCGGGAGCGGTAGGCAAAGGTCTAGCAATAACAAACATCGAGTAGCATTCGATAGCACCGTTCAAGATAAAAATGATATCCAAGACCGAAGACCAAAATCCAATGGTCCGTCTTCGGCAAGAAAATATTTCACATCACCTGGCCAAAGTAACTCTAATGCTACCACTGGCGAGGATGATTCGGCACTCTCCACTTCAAGCGTACATATTGATGATCCGGGTCTGGAGTGGTCCGGTGAATCATCGGAGTCCGCGTCTTCATCCTTAACCGACATTCGAAAAGAATCGGTACCAACAACTCCCAATCCGAATTCACTCAAACTGTTGCGACAGAAAGTCGATCTGTTTTCATATGTAGCTCACTGGGAAGGCTGGACCGAGATTATCACTAATCCGAACTCCGATTATCATCTTGTAGTTATTGTTCATTTTCTTGAACTGACGATGCGAAGTATCAACTAACAGCGGATCAAAGTTCTGCATGCCTCAAGCGACGGATGCCGAAGATGATCTGAAAGTAATAGAACAAGAAATGGGCCGGTTTGGAAAGTTTGAACCCATTCCAGTTGAACTGCAGTTTCGAAGGCTGTATTCCATGGCGCGGCTAGACATGTTTGACGAACTGTTACAGTTATCGGAGGCCGTCCTTCGTACAAGTATGTTTGAAGCGTTGTGCCTCTAAATAGGTGTATTCTTCCTTACGATTTCATTGGCAGGCTACTTGTTCATGCCGATAAGATTTCTTCGAGCGATGGTTTACCTTAAATCAGGAAATGCCGAAGACTGTTTGCGAGAGTTAGATTATATAACGGATAGAACAAAAGAGATTCTTGAAGCGTGGATCATAAAAGCCCGCTTATGCTCCAAATTAGGTTTTTATAGCGACTGCGTATTATCTGTTTCGTGACCTTTTCAATTAAACTCGAATTGCTTCGGTAGGATATACCAAAATTGCGATACACGCTTATTCTCACCTACTTCGAAAGAGGCCAACATCATGGAAATGCTTCTGCGAACGAGCGCAACTGTACGAAAGTGTAGATGTAAGTACTGTAAATCCGAAATTTTTTATGTCTCGTGATATCATTTCAACATACTTTAAATAGGATCAACGCGCGGCGATGGAAGACTTTAAATCAGTATTAAAACTGGACCCAACAAACTGCATGGCGCTCTGGAAATATGCGTACTTCTATATGGAAAAAGAATTATGGGACGACGCTCTTGATACTTTAAATCGATTACTGGATATTGAGGGCAAAAATGACAAAATTTTTTATTTAAGAGCGAAAGCGCATTCGATGATGCTACACTGGGACAATGCATTAGAAGTAAGAAGAACTTTCGATGACTTGATCGGCGCGTTAATTAGAGGAAAATTGAAACTGTTTTAGAATTTAACGATAGCCATCAAGATAAATCCGAGGAAGGCAAAATATTATACCCGTAGAGGTGCGTTGCTGCGGAATTGTAACCCGAAGTGGGCTCTCGAAAATTTGAGCATTTCTTTGCTCCTTGACGACGGAGCAGATAATGCGAGTGCATACTTCTTTCGAGGTACTTTTTGTTCTTGGTGGTGGTAATATGAATTCGGAATGATAATGCTTATTTGTACTTTTAGCATTTGTGTATCTCAAACTGCAGAAATATGAACTGGCATTGGGTGATTTGATTCGACGTATGTTACTTCAGTTGATCTGTTGCCGCCAAACTCGAGACTTAACTCATATTCACAGTTTCTGAATTGGAACCGATTAACGCACACAATTATTTAAATATGGGTATTATAAGCATGCAGCATTTGGAGGAATATTTGCAAGCGCTCTATTACTTCGACACCGCATTGAATCAAGGTAAATATCCGAATGACGAATTTCTAAACGCGGTAGTGCATATTTGCAGCAATTATCTAATGCTTTCTCTAGACCCATTGCTACTGCAGGCATATCTGTGTCGAGCGGAATTATATCGAATTTTACATAGCGAGTCGTTAATAACTTCGTTCCTCGGTGCGACGATCGCAATGAAACTGAAGCGAAAGTCGGGCGAGGTGGGACTACTTAATAAAGCTATAAGAGAATACTCTAAAGCGATACATCTATTCCCGACGGATTATCAGTTGTATCTGCGTAGAGGCCGGTTATTATTGAAGGAAAGGTCAGTGAGAAAACTGCCAAGTTTTGGACTTCGTTGCGTACTGATTTCGCATCTAGTAAGATTAAAGCTGCTATCCACGATTTTCAGTCTGCGTTTGAGCTCAATTCCGGAATTGCGCAGACATTCTTGCAGGTTAGTCACAACTTTTGGGAACCTCAGTTACTTAAACTTTAACGGCTTTTTGTCCCCGCTTATTCGACAGAGAGCATTCATTCTGTCATTTCAAGGGGAATACAACGTTATACTGCGTGAATTTGAGCGATTATCAACCCCGGAGAGGAATGATCCGAGTTTATTGGTTCTTATTGCACAAGCAAAAATTCAAATGAATGATACGAAAGGGGCATATGAGGCAATGAATCGCGCTTCCGATTTGACAGAAAGTGAACCGCAGATATTTTTACAGCGTGGCATCTGTTTGCAGAATATGGGAGATTATACGGGAGCTCAAGCTGAATTTGGAAAGTGCATTAAAGTGCATCCAAATTTTGCCAGAGTATGTACAAATCCCCTTATATAGTGATCCAAGTCTTCATCCTTTATTGACATATCTGGTAGGCGTGGTATCACCGCGGAGCATGTCGGTTGCTGATGAAAGACGAAGATGGAATCGCTGACATTTGTGAATCCATTCGTCTTGATCCGGATTACGTTGATGCGTATCTCAGCAAGGCGACTTACCTTGACGAGAAGGGAAGATACGCTGAAGCCTTAGAGGACTGCAATGAAATAGTAAAACTGGATCCGATGTGCAGTAGAGCTTACCTTCTGCGCGGTTCCTTGAAGTGCAAGTTAAAACAATTCGGATTGGCGTTGTCCGATTTCACACGGTGCATAACTCTTGATCCGGTTTGTCTTCTGTTTTATATTGAAAGGTGGTGCAAAATTATTCACATGATCTTGCAGAGATGTGTCATTGCGTATTTTAATCGTGGTGTGACATACCAAAACTTCGACAGTTATTATAAAGCAATACAAGATTACAGCGTTGTTCTGTTGCTATCGTCTGACTATGTAATCATATTATGTTCCTTTTAAATTCGGCTGACACTTGCTCACCGTATTTTATGCAGAGTGCGTACAGAAATCGCGGGCTTCTATACTTAATGCTTGAAGACTACGACAACGCGCTGAGAGACTTCCAGATGGCAGTTGAACAATTCCCCGAAGACAACGGGTTGAAAGGTTTGCTGGGGCTATGTCTGCATAAACTAGGTAAAATGTCGGAAGCTGTCGAAGTTTTTACAAAAGTAAGTAACTAAGAGTTGATGAGGCATTTCCTACCGAATACTGACTTCTCTTTACAATAGGCCATCGCGATGTATACTGCGGCTGTCGAAAATTACTTGGAGCGAGGCAATATTCTGGCACATACAGGGAAATTTCAGGGGGCAAAGTAAGAATTTCATTTTTCCGAGCATTTCTTCACGGAAATGTTGTGTTGATTATAAACCCACAGACGTGATTATGTACGCTGTATACATACAGACCCTTCCTGCATGGAAGCATACATTAATTTAGGGTACATTATGCAAAAGTCGGGCAAATATAACCAGGTAATTTCTTACATTGTTGAATCACTCATTATTTTAGTTACTTTTACCAATACAATCTTCTAGGCGTGGGCTTGCTTTACTTCCGCAATAACTCGGGATCCACATTGCACTATCGCTCTTGAGGGCAGAGCAGTCATTAATATATTGACAGGCAACTATTTCGCGGCTATGTTGGATATAAATAAAGCCATCCAGGTTTACTCAGATGAACCTGAATTGGTAACAAATCGTGGTGTCATACATCAGTATTTTGGCGATTTTGCAAATGCTCTCAAAGACTTCAAGGTAGAATATTTCCTCTTTTGTGTAAACCTTATAAATATTAGATTTAACCAAAGTTTCTTCAGCTGGCAATCCGTTTAAACGAAAATTACGCTCTCGCTTATTTCAATGCTGCAACTATGTATTTTCAGCAGTCTTCGTGGAAGAAAGCTCTGGAGTATTACGACAAAGTTCGTCATTTGATTTAATTATGCTGGTCATGGTTTATTTTCCTTACTCGTCCTTAGGCTATTCAGCTTAATCCTACAGACATCGCGTCCCTACTGAATCGAGGTGTCACGCATTCAATGTTGCATGACTATGATCGCGCCGTCTCAGACTTTAATGTGTGTCTAACATTATCAACGAATCCGTCATTTCAAGCCAGAGTTTATTTTAATCGTGCTAAAGTGTTCGAAAATTTTGGTGAATTGAGTAAGGCAGAAGATGACTTTTCAAATGTCCTGAAGTTAAACCCGAACGACTCCAGTGCGTACGCCAAGAGAGGAGAAATGTTCGTAGACTTTTTTTTTTTGCCAAGCTCTTTTTCAAAATTAGCATTCTTTTTCTGACAACAATGTACCATAATGTCAGACGCGGAAAACTGTCGAATCCTCAAGCTGCCATGGCAGATTACCAGAAATATTTATCTCTGAAAATGGAGAGTGAATAAAGAATTAATGATTTAAAATATTTATTCTACTCTTCACGGTTTAATTCACCCCATTGTGAAGCGGGCAGAAAGGTACTGACCCTTCATTGTCTATTAGCTTTCCAATGCAACGCTCACCATCCATAACATAATGACATTGTCCACAATTCCTCTCCTTCGTAGAAACTGAGTTTCCGCAGATATTCGGTATAGAAACGTCTGGTGGGTCTTCGACGATTAATATCGAGCAAAATCGTTTGCTTATATTTTGTGGAAGAGCGGAAGAGGAATTCTGAAGTGAAGAACTGTCGGGATTTGGATTCCGTATCGTGTCTTCCACCGATAGTTCTGACGGTTCCATAGCTGAAACATTAGAGATTCCCAAAAAACAAGCTCGCTTAACTGCTTTTTGTATGGTTTCGGCCAGTCTCTTACGTTTAATGGCTATTCCTGATTCTGACTCGTTGATATCCGAAGTATTACCGGAATTCGGCAAGGAAGAATTGTTTTCTGACAAGATTAACTCCATTGCGGATTGAATTGTGTCCGATTGGCTGGTATCTTCATCAGAGCTGTCTTCTATCTCGTACACTTCCCTCTCCGTACTGGGCTGATTCTGCATTTTCCTATCCATGTACCTGATCCTTTCATCCAAATAATCCAGCTCTCGCTTCATTTCTTTCTCAATTGAATAGATAGATCCTAAAATAGTCAACCATTTTTTCTGAGTTTTCAAACATTCCAGAGGTGTCCATCTTTCATTCTCCTTGCATACGGTTATTGTAATAGCAAATGGTGTAATTTGATGGTTCCTGTCAGATAAATAAGCTTTCCTTTTGATCGCCCATTCCTTATTGGAACAATGCTTGTTATGATCTTTTCGGAGTAAAACAAGGTTTCCAATTATATCAATGCAGCTGAGGCGGTACCTATCAGTCCATGTTTTAACCCATTCTGATCGATCTTGCGGATTCTGCGGGCAGACGTGTTCAATCTCTGCATCAGTGTAATCATACACCACGCCTCGTCCAACTAGCTGCTCATTGATTCTAAGTAAAAGGTATCTTGCAACGTTCGTTCTCGACCCATAAACGTCCCGTGAAAATGATTCGACTAATGATTTCTTCTCGTCTTTTTCTAATGTTAAGCTCTCTAGAATCATCCCCTCCAATTTAGATCGTCTAGCTGATGACATCGTATCTTCGTCAGGTATCGACAATTTTTCAAGTATATAAATCGTTCGAGTCGCAATCTGATTCTCATCCCTTCTTTTCGCAAATAGACATAAATATGCAAAAAGATTTTCAATCTTATGAAGGAAATTCGTAACTAAATGAGAATTGAATTCGACCGGAAATTTTCGTAAAATACTCATCACCAAGGGAAGCCAATACTTCTCATATTTCTTCTCTAACAGATTCAGAAATCGTAAACTTCTAATGATATTAGGGTAACGTTTAAATGATGCTGTGTGATCTATTAAATTACAAAAAATGGCGGCGTAAGGAACAAGCCAATCATCAATAAATTGCTTTGTGTCAAGGTTGCCTTCCAAAACGAATCTATAGATATTGGAAGTTTCCGGAAACAGCGGATCATCGAATTGAACAGACTTCTTTATAAATAACGCCGTCTTATCTCCTAGTGTCATGGTGTTGTCCATCGCGCTGTGAATTCGCAACATGTACTCGAACAATAACTTAAAATTTTCACCCGAATCGCCATGTCCTGTTGTCAGCATGTTCTCGCATCGTTCCCATTTTTCCTGTTAATAGTGTCAGCATATAGCTCATAATTCCTTGGATGTGTCATAGCAATATGTTTACCAAATATCTTGTGCTGGCGCGAGAGTCGCTTGCGTCCAGACGATCTTGAAGTTTTGCAAAAAGGCTCGCTTTCAAGTTATCCAAAAGATTTAAACGTACTCCTCTAATACCAAAATGGTTAAACGATGTTTTCAATGAGGGATGTAAAGCAACTAACCTGGCATTCAATGTTCTAAATATCACATACGCATTGGAAAGCGTGTCTGGTTCCAAAATGACCAGTTGAGTGTCATTCATCAAAAAGAGCGCAAACTTGAACAAAAATTCCACTAGTGTTGTTTTATTAGCGGTAAACTTCGTCTCAGAATGCTTGGCATAAAGTTCTGATAGACGATTATGTACACTTTGCGAAACTGACCGAAGTTTCAACGTAAACGAAGTCGGATCAATAGAATACCGCAAAGGCGAAAAATTAGGATTCAACAATTCCTGCATTCCTTCGGGATCGGAAATGAATCGACGAAACAAGGTTCGCTCAGAATTTCGTTCTCTTAGGAAGAATTTGTAGTGAAACGGGTCATCTCGCTTGGTTGTTTTGGGAAATCCGGTAATCCATTCATCCATCACACGGTACTCTTCCGTACATTGCGAGGATATCATGTACCGTATCACAGAGAGAATAATGATTATTGTTGTTATTCGTTGCTGGCCATCAATTATTAGGTAGGATCGGAGTTGGTTGTCGGAACACGCTAAATGAATTAATCGTGTTAGCCGAAAACATATGAACCGATTCTATCATCAAGTAACCAATGACTCAACCAATGATTATGCTTCCTAAAAAGTGCGGCCGAGGCGGAGATTTGTTCAGCGATGCTGCTATATCCAGTAGCAATAATTCTGTCTGTTGTCCGTTCCAGGCATATCCTCTCTGATAAATTGGGAGTGTAAGTTGGCTAATATTCGGAGACGTCAGCAGGGCATGAGGTGTGGAGACTGTACAAGCTAAATTTTGCGACGATGCGGATAGCGGTAGGGATAGCGAAGAAGCTGATCGATTCATGATTCCATACTATATTCTTATTGTGCATATATAGACGGTGCCAATGAAGCCAGCGACTCGCGATGAAGACGAAAAGGCAACTCCGATAATTACCGGCCCGGCGATTACCAAAGCATATCAGTAATAAATGAATTGCTTTCAGGCGACATTCAAATGTATCAATCCATAAAACATGTATTATTATTTAGTTCGATATAAAATATGCTCAATTCTAATACATTAAATCAAATAAATCCCAATATGTACAAACACTAAATTGCCCTATCGTCGCGGAGGTGCCGGGGGCCTAATTCCACCAGGCACACCTGGACCATTAGCCGGTCTCGATGGAGGCATAGGTCCCTATTTTAGCAAAACAGACAATTTGTGAGATAAGCATTCGTTTTGCTTTCATTCATCCTTGCGACATACCTTGTTTATACCGTTTCCGGTTCTCAATGGTGGTGCGGGGGCTGGCTTTGATGCAATAACGGGTGGATTATGACCGGGCGCAGGACGAAGACCCGCTGCAGGCGGATTAGGTTTAGCGGCTGGAGTGGGAACTGTGTTGTTTCGACCAGGAACAGGCTTCAATCCAGCGGCAGGAGCGGGAGTGTGTGAGGTGGCAGGTGCCTTTGGAAAGAATTAGTAAATCGTCTACCATCAACATCTTCCATGCATAAAGACAAAGAAGAGCAACATACCGGAGCCCGTCTGGCTTCCATCTCTGCCTTCCATGCTGGTACATTCGAATTGTTGTTACTAGACGGAGGATTTGGCGTAGTCTGTACCAGAAGGGTCATACTTAGCTTAATATCCATGAATTCAACATTGACCTGAAACACTACTTACATTACTTCTTTTTGCAGCAAGTTCTTGTTGCCACGACGGTGTAGAAGAGTTTGATGCCATATTTTGGATATCGGAAGAACTCTGAGAAAGGAGAGTCAATTACCAAAAGCCAGACTTAAAATAAAATCAAGTAAAAACGTACATTGTTTGCAGATCTCCTTGCAGCTAATTCCTGCTTCCATGATGGAACGGCAGGGTCTGCCGCTAAGGATTGTATATCGTTATTGCTCTGGAAATTAACTTAATTAGCTTACAATTCTTATAATACTTCCGCTAAAGAGATCCGATAGAATGCAGAAATCAGACATACGTGATTCGCAGCTTTCCTGGCAGCCAATTCCGCTTTCCACGCCGGAACAGCAGGACTGGACGCTATAACCGGTTCACTTTTTGTAAATGATTTCTTCACTAAAACGGGACTCGTGGTTGTTGGCGATGACGATTGCTTAATCTGATTTTTTCGTGCTTGTTCAGCGACTTCGTGTGCATGAATGTTGGCGTCAGAAGAAGAACGACTGGCAGGGGCGGATGGTCGTCTTGGAGGTGGTGCTGGAGCTTGTCCGGATTTGACTTCCTCGAGGTAATTACTTAGAGTGAAAAATCGTTAGATCATCATCAAATCAACATTTGATGAGCGCTAGGAAAAATTTACCTAGGAACCCATCCTTCTTCACCGGAAGAATTTCTTGCTAGCCACCATCCATTTTCATCTTTGTCCAAAATCTCCACAATCTCGTTTCCTTGAACCGTCAATTCACCTTCCTCTTCCTTCCTGAATTCATATATGGCTTTGAACATATCTTTCCTTGGCTGAGGAGCGTTGGATCTGGCCGGAACACGAGGAGCTGGAGCCGGAGCCGGCGCCGCAGGCTCCTCTGGTAAATTCGGAATTGCCATGGACGATGGAATCAAAACTGTAGGGGGGTGGGGAGCGATAACTGGATGCAATTTCGGATCACTCAACTGCATTCCACCGGAAAATAAGGAGGCATTAGCAATGATGGAGTCAGAAATGATACTTGAAATCATTAATTACCTGTCTGGGCGAGAATGAAGGCGGTGGAGGCACACCAACTTTCAACCCACCTCCTTGTTGTTGCGTAGGTACCATCGGGGGTCTGGGCATACCCATCACAGCAGGAGTAGGCGCCGGTTGTCTCGCCGCAGGAGTGGGTATGGCCGGTGCCGGAGCTGGAGCTGGTTGTCTTACAGCAGGGGCAGTTGCAGCTGGCGGCGGTGCTGGTTGCCTCGGAGTGACTGTTGGTGGCGCTGGAGCTGGCATCCTGGAATTCTGTGTGGGGGGCATAGGAGCGGGCGCTCGTGCAGACACTGGTGGGGGTGGGAGGTTATTGTATGCATTATTAGCCACTGCAGGCGCAGCTGGTGCTGCTGGCTTTCGAGCAGCAGCTGCCTTCTGCGGAGCGGCTCTCGGTTGATTGTTTTGTCTGGGTCGCTGCTTTCTTGGAGGCGGAGCATGCGATACTAAGAATTGGGAAAGCACAATTACCAACATTTTCTCGCATGATTCAATACATATCACAAGACTTACCACTTCCGGGAGGTTCGCCGGGTCCAACTGTCACTTTATCTTTCTTGTACTTGGCTTCCATGTTTGGTGGCAAGGTATCATCTCTCACAAATTTAAGTTTTCCTTTCTTTTGATCCTTACTATTCGTGTACTCGATCCTATGTTACACAATTACAATGAAATGGAGGTGTCAGAATAAGAACCACAAAGTACCGACACAAAAAAAATAGTTTAATCAACGTACTCAGAAGCCACCGCTAGTTTGATTCGGCCGTTTCCAAGATGAACTAAATAACTCGCCAACTCGGTTTTAAAATGATTGACAAGCACAAGATCTGATTCAGCGCCGAGGTGAATAACCAAAAAGTCATCTTGTAAGTTCGACATAGATAGATGTGTGATTGATTTTATATCGATTTGTCGATCCACTCTCTGAACCGCGATATTATTCTCAATCTTGGTAACAATCACATAGATATATTTATCCGTCTAAAGAGTAGTGGAGGATGGTTAGTTCAATGACTACTCTGGTGTCAGGACCAAAGAAAAGTCGAAATCAAACCAGTAGAAGAATACGCGGGGAAAGCTTGTTGGAGCGTAACATTCTGGACACAAGAATATGAATTTTTTCCGAAAAAATAATCAACTCGGACGCTGTACAGTTATGTATAAAATGGACGATTAACTTCATATTCTACAGACAATAACGCTGATCGCAAAAAAATTCAACGTACCGGCCAAATTTGCTACTTCTCTTAAAGCTTTGCCGCCGTTACCAGCGACATCCAAGTAATCACCCAAATAACGTCTGTAACTTATCAAACTGAATCTTCTCCTTTCTTTTCTACCACTCAATACTTGATGTCCGTAATCTCTCATTTGAATATAAACATTGAGTCCTTTCGATTCTCTCCAGGCTGCTTGGATTTTACGAGCGCACTTGTGTCGGAATAATATGAATTTTCTCCATTGTCGCTGGATACGGATAGCCATAGTATGCCAGTATCGCTCCCTCATTGCTTCGAGTTCAAAAAGCTGGAAAGAAATGCGAGAAAGTTGTTAGCTCACAGTAAAATACAAAATACAAACGATTTAAATATTGAATGGTTACCGTTTCTGGACGTTTGATAAATGCTTTTGTTCTTCCAATTTGCCATTCTTCGTTACCGATACCGGAATCATTCAAAATGATTTCACAACCTTTCCTTGGATCGCCGGTCCACGACACTTCACCGGCATAACATGTGCGTCTCGATAACATGTAGAATCTGAACAATTTCAAAAGTGAGTGCAAAAATTCATTAGCGTGATAAAAAATGGCTACAAACCGCTCTAAAAATCTCTCAGCCGGTTGACGATAGGCGAAACCAGCTCGTCTAACTCTAATATTCTCTAACAATCCGAGATATTTAATCTGGTGAAGCACCATTTTCTCATCAAACTCTTTAGCACTCTTGTTGCTGTTTGGTTTGATACATCTGATATAACTGGGTGTACAGGCCATCAAAGTATCTACAAGAGCTTGCGCCGATGTTTTGATACGGTCACTGGCAGTTGGTGGACGTTTTTTGGAATCGGAATCGAATTCATCAGGGAATAATGATTTTGTGAACTGGTTGGTAGACATTTGCATCAACGATATAAGATCACGATTGAGTTGATCCTTGTTTTTGTCGGTCATGCTACGGATTTCGTAAATGACATCACCTATAAAACGACGGTCTATGTGAAAATTTATACATAGAGACAATAATGTCGAACGTCTACGAACCAGCGTAATGCTTGATAATAAATGCATCACCACGGTTGTGAAAGTGAGGATGGCTACTGATACTTCCTAATCGCTGTTGGAAACTTCTGTCGGCCGCATCAGAGTCGGCGTGAGCAGTAGCGCAGGAGTCATTAAGAATTGAGAAAACGCCGGGAGGACGCTAAAGCAGCCAGCGGTCAGCTATGCAAAATTACAACACTAACAAATTATTCTGAAACGACCTACCTTTTCTTCAATCAGATCACACACAATCTTGTTGTTGAAAAATTCAATAGGGGTCTGCGAAAAAGAATTCTGTGTTAGACCTTGATTTGCGGTTAACGTCGATAGAAGCATAGTCATACCCATTTGATCCCTTCGGCTACGTAGTCTTCTTGTTCGGCTTTCAATGTCAACTCAATGAAAATCTGCTGTAATTTTTCATTGACGTAGTTACTGATAATAAAAATAGAACGTTAAAATCAAACAAAACAAAGGACACTGTGAATATGCTACATACATGCAAAGTTGTTCAAAACTATTGTGATCGAAAATTTCGAAACCGTAAATATCCAATACACCAATGGTTAAAGGAGCTTCTCCTCTTTGTCTCATGGCGTTGTTAACTCTTGCGACAATCCAATCAAATAGTCGCTCGTAAATAGCCTTAGCGAGGGCATCTCGTACTGCCGTGGCCTGCAGCGAAAAGCAACGGTGATTTAGTATAAATAAGTTAGAAGGGCTTGAATGCATTAGAACTTTACCTGGGTGAGATTTAGAGGCACTTCGTATGAAGTACCACGTCGACCGCCTCTGTTAGTCTCGACCAATCTGGAACAGAGACTTTTCTCAACAAAGTCCACTGGAACGTCGAGCAAATAGGCAACGGTGTCGAGGGCTAAGATGAACAAATAACGAAGACAACATTAGTAACTTTGTGAACTAATCACAAATCAAGCCAAACTATACCATCTCGATCCGTAATTTGAGACTGATCTTCGTTATCAGTTGTAACAAAGCTAATGTTTCCAAGCCACAAAATTGCAGCTAATAATCTGTGTATACTGTCCTGCTCATTCTTTGCGATTCCTATAGTTTTCATCGCAGTCTGTTGAAATTTTGTTAGGGCAACGTCCGAAACCATTTACCATTTAGAATGCTAGAACAGACGGATGAATACAAACCAGGACATCTTGATATTCTTCGGCATCATTCATACCATTCACTGTCATACAACCGCTCTGGCAGGTGAAAAGGTAGTGATCTGCACTTCCAATTCCGAAAGTGTCACGATATTCTTGTGACGCTCCAGCACAGAATTGATAAAATATATGGAAATTTCGCTCGTTTTTGATTTGCGATACGACACGTCCCTTCATTTTTGTTTGTATTAATGATTGAGGAGCTAGCAGTTCTTGTAATCATAGAAATTACCTTTTCAAGTAAATAATTAATGACATTAGCACCGACGGGTTCACCGTGCGAATTAAACTGAATCTCGAGGTATTTTCCCTAAATGGCACATCAACATCGTCATTAGTTTCTGTCTTTGAATCGAATCACTAAAGTAGAGGACTTACAAAGCGGGATGAATTATTGTTTCTTAAGGTTTTGGCATTACCAAAACTTTCTAGTAAGGGATTAGTAGCCAACACCATATCTTTAATCTGCTGAATTTGCGAATTGGAAGAACCGCCGGATACAGAAGCTATGTATTGCATAATTTTCTTTGCAGCTTCTGTCTTTCCTGCTCCGGATTCACCACTGATAATTACACATTGACGTTCCTGGTATCCCACCATCTGACGATACATAGTTTCAGCAATAGCGAAAACGTGTGGTGCCATTTCCAACCTATTTCTGTCAACGTAGGACTCTAGAACGGATTGAGTATAGATTGGTAATTCTCGAAACGGGTTTACTGAGATCAATACATGTCCAATATATGTCTAAAACGGAAGGCGGCGTTAGATTGTACCCGGGGAGGGAACACAAAATATGTCGACAGTTGTTGCTATTGTTAAACGAGTAACTCGGAAAGACATTGCAATTTCCCATGAAATTTCAAGAACTAGAGAATAGAAGGAAATGACATTTACATAGATTTCTCCTTCACGAAATCTTTTTTCCAAGTTATCAAAAATGGCTTCGTTTCTAATTGCAGTCAACAAAGTCATATCCTCCACACCGACTATTGAAGGAATGATGTCAATATTTCATTTTCTGTCAACACATGTATTTATGTTGCAAACTTGCCTTTGTTGACTTTTCGGTCAGCCCAGTCGGCCTTCCTATATAGTTTGTCTGGTACGACACTAGGCTTCGGAACAGCCGACTCGTTCGACGCTTGCTTTTTCCCTATTTGTAGCTGCATAACGTAAGGAAAGCGACAAAGAGGGATAAGTAGTCTAGTTTATGCTCATGAGTAATGTACAAGTCTAATTAATTACCATTTTGGGATATCAACACGCTAAAATGCAATTTTGTTTACTGGCTTTAATTCGTGCTGGGGAGGAGACAGCCGCAATTCGGGTCGCCTCTGGATGGTGACTGCGCTCAATGGAAGGATGAAATAGCGACGTCGACGAGGGTTTGGCGGTGTACAAGACGACGGGGGAAGAGAGCAAAGATAGATAAAAGAGTCGAAAGAAATTTGATGTTTGTCAGATATAAAATCCGCAGACTTGTCTTGTTAATTTGCGAGCGGACCACAGGGAACGTGGATTGCGATGACGAGAGAGCGCCGAGGAACACAGCAAGGACACAGCTATTCTTACCTTTCTTGCCAGACGATGGTACTATATCTCCTACAGACAAGAGAGCCAAAGAGTATGTTTAGATATCAGAGCAAGTTTGAGACTGGCCTCGTCGATTAAGATTGTAGTCAGCGGGGCCCGTATCAGCTAAAATTGTTAATTTTTTCAATTGGCGGACTTGAGATAACACCGTCGTTGCTTTAAAATGCTGATAATGCGACAATCAGTGACTTGACTCGAAGCGGAAATCTCGCTTTGAATGAAAAAAAGATATAAAAATTAATTCGGCAACCCCGCTCAGTTGATGCGTTCTTTCGTCTCCAACGCGGGTGGAATGACGCGGAGACCGATGACAGCTTTTCTCCTTTTGGGAATAATGAGGAAGAATGAAGAGAAAAACCCATCCAATGTCCAGATATCTGTCGACATATGCAATTGGCACACATAGACAATGGTTTAATATGTCAAGTAGGATATCAATTGGGTTATTCGGTTTATTATGGACTACCACTATGTACATGGCCGACAGCTCTGCCAGACCCTCGTCGACATACTGTCTCACTCCCCAGTCTCGGCTACAGTGTCTCCATCTCCTGACCTCTCAGCAGTCCCAATTCTATTCCTCGACTGATCGCCGATCTTGTCAAATTCTTCCGGCAGGTATGTAAACCACATGAAGTCACGGTACAGTATCTTGTCTTCGCTATCGTAATGAAACTCTATAAAGCACGGCTCGCACCAGTAACACGGATTATCGCCGACAAACTTATCGTTATATGTAACATGTTGAGTCGCTAGATCATTGCAAATAAAACATCTCGGACGTTTGATTTGAGACTGAAAAGTCAGATGTGGGTAGCTGCTCGGAGACTGAAAATCTGTCGGATGGTGGAGCCTGAGATAGCACACCAGTTGAAATCTAGTCAGCAAATCTAACCACAGCAAAAGATAAATGTATCATAATAATTTACCTCACATCGCGAAAAATCACAATATGTTCACAATCACCTTGGTGCATGAATGAATAAGGATAATTCAATCGTATAGAGAGATCCTGAAAGAACGTAGATTCCATATTGCCTTTTCTGTAACTCTGAAATCCCGGTCGACTAGCGTCAGAGTTCGCCCATTGTATTATCGGACTTTAAGGAATTCAAGTATATCAATACTTATCCAATCAGTTTGCACTAAGGAATTGAAAAAGAACACGCACTCCGAATAATCCATAAACCTATCCCCGGATCTGTAATCCAAATAGAATACATTTTCGAAGAAAAAAAATGATGGACTAGTCTTACGATCAGTTGTATTCAAATCTCTGTCGCCGACGCTTGTGAAATCAGACAAACAATACACCGCATCTCGTAAGGCGGTGAGGGGCTGGTTACCAAGTACCTGAAATTCTTGTAGTCGTCTATTCGGTTTATCCGGTAGATGAATAGAAATGGTTATGACAATATTTGGCTGAGGAATAGCTTCTTCAGGTGATGAAGGCTCTGCTTGCTTCTGTATGAAAGCAAAGTCGTTCAATTAGTATATAATTTGACCTGGAGGAGATATCTCTCTTCACCTTCACTTTCGTTTCATAGTTCAACTCTGTTCGCATGAATGATTTCGATTCTTTTCTGTTTGACGGTCTTGTAGAAATAGAATTGATTAATTCTCATGCGATATATCCAAAACAAATAATAATTTACTTTAGAGTCTCCAGCGGACAACCGGCAAGGGCCCGACTAAATTGGTGGAATTGGCTTTCAAAATCTCCACCAACATTCAGCTCAGACTGGGTAGTATCTTATTATTAGCATGAAGAGTCGTTATTAATCAATCGATAATTTGTAAACAGAACAGCGGAAACATAGCAAACCGTTCGTGGATTCGTTGATGGCAACTGTAGATTCTCTTGAGGACCGAGTCGAACTTGGATGCAGACTCTCTAAAATGGCTGCGGCATCAGCCAAAATTTCCGCCTCATAATCTCTACTATGGCTTTCATCAGAGTAACCTTTTCGTTTCCTTTTCTTTCTTCCTGTGCCTTCCCCACCATCCACGTTGCCAGGAGTAACACTGCCCGCTCTCGAGTTTGGTTTCGTGGCAGGTTGTGATGGAGTCGACGCAGTGGATGAGATCGGTGAAGATTGACCGTTAGAGTCCAATTCTTTATTGTTCTTTGTTGATTGTATACTCGCAAAAAGGGTTAGATTTGTTTGGAATTGTCTCTTGAAATCATTGAATTCGTCGACACTGAGGGCGAACCGGAATCGTGTAAAAATTTCAGTAGTAAATGGATATATACAAGAAACAAAAAGAAATAAATTCGACTGCATCAGATATCAAAACCTTCATTGGGCATATATATCATGAAACGAGGTAAGCCAGAACGATAAATCATAAGTGAACCTACCTAAACCGATCTTGCAATTGACTTTCATCTTCAATTCCTAATGCCATCACCGCTTCTTTAACCTTTTCTTGCGATTCAAAAATACAATCTGAAGCTTCTTTGAGAAACAATCTGAGTGGTATCCGCCTTGAATGGATTGCTTTTGCGAATAAAAGTTGAGGCGGAATTCTTCGTTTCGGAACTTTGATCATAGGCGGAGAAGATTCAGAGTCTGACGGTGGGTTGGAATTCGTCGGGACGGATCGAGGCATTATGATTCTTTATATACTAAAAATAAATAGGATATATTGTATGGAGAAGTAGTTCTTTTTATGGTTAGATCGTAAACAGTTCCGGGGAATATGGGCACCGGTCAAATTGGCAATTGTTCGGAATTCGTACTTGCGGGCTTACAATAAGAAATGATACCATCATTATCGCCTCTTGAATAGAAATTGCGTATTTACAGCAATTATCCGCCTGTATCTATTTTCAAAAATATCACATTATATTAATCAATACAAATTGATAGATCATGTAAAAGTGAATTCATAATTGTCTTGTATCATTGTTCAGCATGACCTATAAATCATTTAGATCTTGTCCAAGTATCTATGATCAAATTCTGAATGGAGATAATAATTCCATCTGCATTTTTGCATCATTGATACATAAATCAGAATGAGGGAACACCGAATAAAATTCGACGCGATAAGCTCCGATGATGTTCAGTCGGACTTTCTCTCGACTTTTCTTTTAATAACAGAAAAATTGAAAAATCGATAAACACCAGCTGCGACATTGCATATTCCGCAAGAAAAGAAAAAGAAGTATGTATTTGTGATCATTCTGATTCCTACCAGTGGGCAAAACTAATATTCATGTTTTATGTTGAAAATGGGATCAGAAAACTCTCGACAGTTCTCGAAAAACCTAATCACACAGACTACAGCCATAGCCAACAAACTTTCTACATTTAAAGTAGAAAATTCTAAATTCGAAGTCTCCTTTTTCTACTCCACGTTTGCTCCCTGTTTATTGTCATATTCCCCCTAAAAGTAGGGGTTGAACAAGATCTCCATCCTGGCGCAACAGTCTCCTCGTAATATGCTGCAAGTCCCTCGCCATGGGTCCCGAAGTCGGTTAACAAGTGAAACAAAAGATAACAGGTTATCAGTCCCACAGATAAACGCAGAGCGCATTTCTCATTCCCACTATTCTGTGGATCCGTCCCCATCTCCGTTTCACTCCAATCATTCAAATCCTGACGTCGTGTCTATCCAAAACCTCGAACATCGCACAATAGATTCAAACCAGCACCCTAAAAAGCCACAACGACCACAAACTGGACAAAACAATTTATTCAGTATAATTACTCACACCAAATCACCTAAATCATCTTTGTTACCTATTGTTACAGCTCCCTTAAATTCTAAAACGCGAGTACAATCTCCCATGAACTTCATCAAGAGTGTTCAAATGTCACCTTATGCAAATGCGTCTCAACTCTCGTACACATCTACTGTTGGAAATTCAGCAAACTCGGTAACAGTACCCGGAGAATACAGAAAACAAGAAGAAGAAAATAACAGTGTACCCACCCTGAGAGAGAACGTTAGTGGTAGTTTTCCTAGAATTGATATCTCCGTGACAGACGTAAACGGGAGAGTGAAAGAAGTTTATAAATCTTCGTACGAGATAAATGAGGAATCGGATGTAGATTTAAATATGACGATGGAAGAATTAGAGTTTGAAAGAATAAAGGAAAAAGCATTACAGTTGAGTCGCGACTTGTATGGATATGAAGTGGAATTGTTTGGTGGCGAATTTGGAATTGGGTTTGAAGGTCCTAAGAGCAAAAAAGGTAATCTGAAGGGAGTCAATTTGGAAGAGTTGTACAATAGTAAATTAGGCTATGGGGGATACACAACACGCAAACAGTGGAAAAATATTAAAAGAAGGATCAAAGAGATATTCTACCAGATATTGTAGTGGACGGAAGAGGATGATTCTATGTACAGTGAGTAGCCATAAAAATCAATGACAGCTTTTACGCAAATTAATGTAAAAATAAAGTAAAATTGCAAATTTTTGCTATATTTTCAATAATTGCACCATAGTATTATATACAAAAGATCAATTTATAAAAAAGTTTCGTTTCGTCTTCCGTTTTCACTGTCTATCTAAACAGGACTACTCACACTATACACGCCATCGTCTACATTTTGTAACCGATCATAACCGTGTACTTTTTCGTTTTTCCCTTTCTTCAATTTTCGTGGTCTAGCAGCATCTACATGTCTCGAAGTAGAACTCACCACTTCCTCATCGCCTCCATCATTATTGTTATCATTTTCATCAAGACCATCGATTTCATTGCCAAGCGACACATCTTCCTCTGTGTCTTCGACGTATCTCCATCCCCAAGATAAATACAAAAAGACGGCCAAAGCGACAAAGATCAATCCGGCGAAGAAAACGAATTCGGGCATGGGATTGAAGAAATGAGATTCGGCAATGACAATAACCAAAACGTTACCGATGGCGGTGGTGAGAAGCCAAGCAGCTTGACAGACTGATTTCATGGTAGTCGGTGCTTGCGAGTATGCTGTTATATGAAAAGTGAAAAAGTAACAACGTTATGAATCAGCTGGAAAGGGATCATGCAAATAATGAAGGAAAATCACAGAAAAGAGACTGACCAAATTCTAAACCAGTAATACTAAACATAATTTCACCAACAGTGATAACTATATACTGAGGAACTTGCCATAAGATATTGACACAATTTTCCACACAAACAAGCTGGTCGGTTCTAACTTCAACCCCGTCATTTCCCTTTCCAACCAACACTTTCAATCCATTCACAATTGTCAAAGTACCACTTCTCCAATTTCCATTAGGATACTCTAACCCGAATGTCTCCGGTGAAGCAAAAGTACCCTGATCGATCCAAATTTGTATGAAAGCGGCCATTAAGAATGAGATACCAGTGAATGCCATTCCCCAAACCATTTTTTGGTGAGGTTTTAAGAATATCCGGAAAGATTCGAGAGTTGGGTATACCAGTTTTTGGAAGAACGGGATTAGCAAGAGAATTAAAATGGCATTGCAGACTTGCATTTGGTCTGGTTTGATTTGAATTGTGTGATTGAAAACAGAAAGTTTGGGGTCCATAAGAAGGGCTTGTGAAGTCCATCGAGAAGATTGCTGATCGTAAAGTGTCCAAAAGGCAGGCTAAAGTAAGGTAACAGGAATTAGTATTTCTTAACGTACAACCTTGAAAAGCCAGTAACTCATACCAAAGGTAAGAATATCCACAATACATTCATCAATGTTTTTGTATCGTTCACCAAGCTCTGATCAAATTTTCCTTCCAAAAGAGCATAATCCAACCAAGATTTAATAGCAATAGTGCGGGCGGCTGAATTTTCTTCCAAAGTTCCATTTGCGTCGACCGCCAAGGGTTGATCAGACTCGTCTGGGACAAAAGTACCATTCGTGACTTGCTTTTTGTACTTTTTGCGATTCGCAATAGCTGCTTTAATAATTTGAACGACGGAACCAAGCACGTTACCGCTGGGTGGTTGCACTTTGTAGTATTTCTTTCCGGAAATGAAGATAAATGTGGCAATCAACATGAGAATGGAAGGAACACCGAACGCAATAGGAAAACAATCCTGTCGTCCAAAACTAGAAAAAATTTGATGAGCATAGAAGTCCCCAGCTGGATTTTGACCTGGAATATATACAACATACCACTTCATGTCTCCTCTCAACACTGGTGTGAATATCATACTCAGGACACTCCCACTATTTATAGAGAAATAAAACATGCTGAAAAACAATCCGATTTCTTTCCTTTGGTCGGGTCTAAATTGATCGCCACCGAAAGCACTGACACATGGTTTAATTCCCCCTGTTCCCACTGCCAACAACCCTAATCCTAAGGCTACACCCCAAGCGGATGGAGGGGTTCCGGTTACGCCGGGAATAGCCGTCACGGAAAGAATAATATTACCGAGACAGTATACAAGAGAGAGATAGACGATAGTGTTGAAACGACCGAGGTAGCTATCGGACAAAACGCCACCGAGGAGAGGGAAGAAGTAAGCGAACATATTAAAAGTATGGACTAAAGCTGTGGAAGAGTCTGCCGTAAATCGCAGGAATGAAGTAAGATAGATGTATAGAATAGCTTTGATGCCGTAAAATGTGAACCTAGATAGGATAAGACAAGAATTCAGGTCAAACTGTGGGCCCAATTACCATCCTCACCGTTGAGGAAGAAAGAATCTAAATAATACATACCGTTCACAGAATTCATTTCCGACAATAAAAAACACTGAGCCTGGAAATCCCTCAGGTAATATCTTCCATTTCCGAGACTCCGGCTCTAAATCGCTTCTAGACCGATACATGGAAGAATAACTACCACTCGGTAACAGCGGCGAAGTCTCAGAAGCCGGGACAATATTCGACAAATCACTAAATGGAGGTTCGACAGCCGTATATGTGTATTTTGATCTCTGAGAAGGTGAAGTCGGTGGAGTGTATCTTTCAATCTTAAATGCTCGCGGCGGGTCGATGGTATTACGTCCGAGTTTTGACGGGTTTGACGAATTTGCAGGATGTGGGGATGGTAAATTTGAATGTGCGGTGTGATATGATTCCGGTGATAATGCTGCACTAGTAGGGGATGGTGGAGATAACGGAGTCGTCTATACCAATAATCGAATATCGTTCATATAATGTTAATACAGTCAATTCCTCCTTTCGTAATTTACATCAATTCCGCCTATATCGCATACAGAAAGATATTGCGATATACATACAGGTTGAGACTTTTTCCCTTGCAATGTTGTATTCTTTGTTGTATTCGACGGTGTACTACTGGATTCTGTATTCGCAACGGCTGAATTATCAGTGGCTTGATTTCGTTCCGCAGGGACTGGTTTTTGCTTTCCTTTCCTCCCCATCGAATAATGACAAAAAGAATAACTTGGCAATAAAACTGAACTGTGAACGAACGATACTGCGTGGATAGAAAACTACAATGGATAACTCCAGGTGTTTGTATTTCTGATTGCGTATTCAAGTTAATGAAATCGTTCTCATGACTAGCTGTGGTCATGACTCCATTTTGTACACGCACGCAACCGAGGATCATCAATCAGAGAATATTTAAATTTAGCTCATGCCGGATGTGACTGACTCCCGCTTGGATCCGAGATAACATATATTCAGTATATATTCCGTCATTTCGGAATTCGGACGTCGCAATCATTTGATTTAAGTGGAGCTGGCAAGTACAACAATGTCAGCTTGAAATCTCAGAATAAGTGTTGCCATTCCCTCATCGAATAAAGTAAAATAAAATATGGGATACTGAATAAAATGTTTTTGAATTATTTGGCAAATGTGCACGATTTCGTCATTAATCGCAGATTAGATATATTTACACCTATAGTTCTACAACAACTCCAACAAAAGGACAGCCCTTTGCCCTTATATACATTATCTCTACACTCACCAATCCGGTGAATAACAAGGGCTGACAAGGGCTGACTTCATACATCACAAATTTATAGTTCACTCGTCTATTTCAATCGTAAAGTTCATTCCCTGCTTCTTTGACAAACTCTCGTCATCTTCTTCGTCTATATCCATATCATCTTCATTCGCCGCCAAAAACTTTGTTCTATACCAATCCATAACTCGCTGCTTATGCTGGACAACATCAATATCAGGACTCTGTTTCAATCGATAAATCACTTTTGCTTTCGACAAATACTGCGCGCCGATAATGAATGACTTCACATCAGGAACTTGTGCGTGCCAAGGTGAAATATCGAGAACTTGCAATGATGATTTGAATTTGACAACTAAAGTCGTTAACCAACCAAGTTGAAGCATTCGAACATTATTGAGACGGAGGTGTTGAAGGTGATTGATAGATGAAAGGAATCGTTCAAAAGATATATCCGTTGTCATGATATCAGAAAGGTAAAGATGAGTAAGCTTTGGAAGAGTCACGCCTTCCATATCGGCTCGTTGGTTTTGAAATGGCAGCATCGAGTTTATTCTGGAGAGCGAGAGGTGGGTCAAATTAGGAAGGAGATTCAAAAGACCGTAATTCTGGAAGAAATCGATAGAGCTGAGCGTGAGGGATTTGAAATTTGGGCAGCGACCCAAGTAAGTGAATACCGCTTCGATATGCTGTAAATCTTTGGCGGTGAGTTGAAAGTTGTGAAGCTCTAGTGATTCTAATCCAATTGGTGCCATTGTACCAGCACAAGAGGGATCAAACCGGGGAAACGTAGTGAGACGGAGATGTCGGAGGTGACGAAGGGCGAGTATAGCGGTGCTAAGTTCAGCTTTAAGGTTCCATTGACATTCGACATCTAATGAGCGTAAATGAGGAAGGTGATGAATAAGATCCACCAGTTTTTCCTGGTTTTCCTTTGTCAGATCCCTAGCCCATTTGAAATCCCGCAATCTCTTGTTCTTCAACTTTTCCAAATCTAGGTTATGCAACTTTGAGGAACTCTTCTTTCCAATTTTGAGTTTAGTGAGATAAGCCCCATGACTCTCCAACAGCTTGTTTAGATGACCACAAGTGACTTTGTAGCAAGAGTAGGTCAAGTCAACAGATTCTAGTCTTTTGGCTGTTTCATAGATTTTCTCAATCAACTTTTTGTACTCCTCCTGTCGTTCCATTTCCATTGCCCCTTCGGAGGATGGAGAGAATTGAAGAGTCAAGTGACGCAAGGCAGAATTGACATCAGGTCTCTGCAAAACAGATTTCACAAAGCGTTTGGTGGTAGAGAACTCTTCTGAATCCGAAATTGTATGATTGTTCCATAAGAATCGTTTGCATTCTGCGGCAAAGGTTTTGTTGACAGTCAAGAGTCTAAGCAGGGATTGACGACGGTGATGGGAGCAGAGGGGATCGAGAACAGAATATTCTATGATGGAGGAGACTATGAGATGGTTGCTCAAAGCCAAGTCTGCAGCAGATTTCGGGTAATTCCCCTGCTCATGGATATCCATGCCACTCAGCATCTTTGGAGCAACTTTGAGCAGCACCGGAGGGGAGAGAAGCGGTTGGAGAGAGCGAGAGAGGGCGAGGGAGCGAGGGAGGTTGAGACGGAGAGACAGAGACGGTACAGAGCAGCTTTCTGAGTGCCTACCAGACGCAATACCACTACTTTTTGATAACTAATCTCTTCTGATATAATCGCAAAGATGTGTTTTTCCCTTTTCCCTTTACCGTGCGGAAACGGAGCACACCGCCGGGTTGGCCAAGTGGACAATCCACAGCCTCACGCGCACAAATTAAATCCATTGAGAAAAATTATTATTCGGGAAATATATTTGGGAAAATTATTTTATCTGTTTAGTATGTGTACATTTTACAGTGGAAAGACAACGTCAACGGGAAAAGATGCTGAAAATATACATATTTATCTTGTCAATCTTTTACCAGCAGATGCAAAATTGCCAAATTTCTGGGCACTCGCTAAGCACAAGCAAAAAGCCTCATTGGTGCTGCAGGAAAATGAACAATGATTTGGCAATGTCGACATTCTATTCTTTGCACCGCTTACGTTTCAGATAACTAATTTTTATTTGATTGTGGGATATAATATAAGAGTGTAGTAATATTGCATTGAGATACAATAAACTACCTATAGGATACAGTTCTGATTAAAAATAAATATACACTCCACAGAGGCAGAATGTGAACAGTCTGTATATTGCTTACGGATCAAAACTGCTGGTTTGCATGGTCGCTACTGTGGCAACATTGGTCTTTTGAGGTGCATGTAACGTAGACGCACCGCCTGCTTTGCCGTCATTTTTCACAGTCGCGGAATGGAGTGGAGTTGCCTCAACCCTTGCGAGCTCCATTTTGCTGAGAATGTATTCGACAAGGTAAAGGGTCAACATAAAGTTACCGTATGAGTCCAGTAATCGGTAAATGTATTGACCGCCAATCGTTTCTTCCCCGCCACCCAAAACGTCCATTTTACCTTTTGAATACGTGTAGTGTAAGTACCAGCAGACAATATCCATTTAGGGAGATGTATAATTGAACTAACCATAAGTCAAGATACTGTAAAAGACCAATCCTGTAAGGTTGATACAGAAGACACGAAACAGTTTGTTTTTACAGAATTGTTGAACGATAACAGAGGTAGTGGACTGAGTCTCAACATATTCCAGAATAGAGGTAATCGAAAATAAAGTGTCTGCAAGCACGATGGAGAGGTAGGCAAAACCCATCTGGAATAGCAGGTATATATAGTCAGCAATGCTCGCATTGAAGTTTAGTATAATAATTGCCTAAAAAAGGGAAAGCTTACCAATTGACGAGGAACCTTTGGTCCAACGAGGTCACAGACCTTTTCGAAATCACAGCGAGCTTCCAAGCTGAGACCAGTAAGCCAGAAAATACCCCAGACAAAGTATGTGCCAATAACCATGTGTTTCTTGTATTTTCCGACTTTGCTTTGAGGTGGAATAAGTAGAATGGTGTACATGGCCGTCATTGGGAACAAGACAGTTTTCAAATAATCAAAAGTTTTCCAAAGCGCCGAAACCCCATAGTTATCAGTTGGATTGACACACGTGTATATCATTGGAATTTGAATTAAAATATCGAGTAAAGCTCTAAGGTAGAGGACATTGATAGCTCTGCCACGACCTATTCGAGAGAAAATAAACAATGCGACTATAAAGTTCGCAAATGTCAATTGGATGAATGAAGCATTGAAGCATTGGTCGAATTCTGCAGCGGTAACCATTTCGAAAACTCGTGGGGAAGCACAAAAAGTGAGATGTGACGAACTCTCGTTATTTATGGAAAGTGAACATTTGATTACTCCTGAGGATTGAGGAGAGAACGTTGTTTTTCCTTCAGAATAATGACAGACAATAAAACCAATGGATTGTGGCGGAAGGCAGGGCAGGGCCTACGGCCTGAATAGCATCAACACGATTTACCCGCATCTCGAATCCGGACTCCAGAGTGCATTTAAACCAAAACATGCATAAAAAGCATGGAATGGTGGATTCCTATCGATATTATTTTTTTCGGTCTACATAAGCCCTTCATTGAATGTCAAATTATGGGTAATAGCAACCAAAATAGACTCTACCCACTGTCTCTTTCATTTGCATGCACTATCAATATTTAATTGAATATATCTCATAGAGTAAACCATAAAGCATTTACAAATTAATTTGAATGCAAACAAACCGTCTAACAGGAAACTCTTTTCTGCCGAGAGGACTTTTGTGTTACTATTTATAATTTCTGTTCATTGAATTCCAGGCTCTTCCCTCCTTCAGGGGCTAAAATGGAACGAGTGGAGTATCGGTAATCGATGTCCATAACATGATGCTCTGGCACTTCTGCTTCCTATTCCGGGTGAGCTTTTCAAAACAAGAGCTAATGAGTGGACACATTTGGTAAAATTGACGATGGACATTTTGATTTTTATTACAGTCAAAGTACTGGTAAGGTTAAAATCAAAATTGCAGTTCACAAATTCAACATGTTAGCAAACTCATTATTGCATGTTGTCCGAGCGTAATATGAAATGATAATAGTAAAAGCAAATTAATTGTCGTGAGAATTCTAAATTAAGCATAATACTCGAGTCGGGTTCAACTCGATCGACCAGCGAGATCGAGGCTGACAAAAAACGAGGCAAATTCGTTCCCTTTTTGTCCATCTAATATCTTTCCTCTTTTCATACTAATTTCGCCAATTCATTTATAAAGAATTAGCAAGTATGGGAAACGGATTTTCGTCTGAAAGAATCCCAGACCTCTCTGGAAAGGTGAATACTCTCGTCATGTTATGGTTGCTTCGAGCCAGGACCCTGAATGTTTGCTTGACTCTAACTGTCTTGAATTTGTCAATTTCTCACAAAATAGACTGCCATCGTTACTGGTGCCAATACTGGTATTGGTCTTTCGACTTGCTTCTATCTCGCTGAGAGGAATGCGAGAGTTATTCTCGCCTGCAGAAACGAAACAAAGGTATGGTTGTTGTCGCGATGGTAGCCCAAAACATCAACACAGGATAGTCATTCATTGTTGCGTTTGTCGATATCGTTTTATACATAGGCAAAAGCTGCTATCGATACTATTAAACAACGACTAGCTAAATCTGGAAAGTCACAAGCTGAAGTTGATGCAGCCAAATTGGAATTCTTGCCGCTCGATTTAACCGACCTTAACAGTTGTGTTAAAGCTGCAGAGGATGTGTTGGCAGGAAACGGAGTTCAGAAAGTTGAAAAGTTGGACATGTTGATCAATAATGCCGGTATCATGGCGACTCCATACGAATTAACTAAACAAGGGGTCGAATCTCAATGGGGCACGAACCATTTGGTATGCTAAACAAGCATATTCAGCATCGATAGTGTGTAAATGTTTACGGTTGAACTTTTCTCTTTCGAAATAGGGACATTTCGTGTGGACAATGTTACTTCTTCCCATCGTCCCTGAAAAGGGAAGAATAGTCAATGTATCGTCTGAAGCTCATCGTCAATCATACAAGTTCAAATTATGCACTCTACAGCAAATGTTGCCAGAAGTTGAAGAAGCTCAAGAGGGACAAAAGAAAGAAGCTGAAAAGATCTACTCCCCAATTAACGCCTATGGGCATTCCAAACTCAGCAATGTTCTTTTCTCAAATTGGTTGGCTGCTAAACGACCAAACTTGTACGTCATGAGTTTACACCCTGGTGTGATTGCTACCGAACTCGCGCGAAATATTGGAAAATCTTATGGCAATACTATACAAAAAATTTATGACACCGTCGGACCGTATATCCGTTCGTAGATCTATCTTCTCTTTTTGGGTTTCCATACTACAATGCTAACGGTTGACTGCTTTGTATATCATTCTCCAGTGAAAAGCGCCGATCAAGGTTGCGTAACTACTCTTTACGCTGCTACATCCCCAGACATCGAAACAAACAACTACAGTGGTAAATACCTAGTCCCGCAAGGTAAACTTGGTAGTGCAATTTCTGCTGCCGGCGATGTAAAGTTACAAGAAGGATTGTGGGAGTTGAGTCTTGATATCGTTAAACGAAAGCTTGGTGAAGACATGGTGAATAGAATTAAGAAGAATGCGGGAGAATTGTGAATTTAAGCGTATTTAATGTCTAAAACGGATGAGCCAAGATAGTCTGTTGATTTGTAACAAATATATTCATGAACTTTAAATGCATCGACCTTGGAGGACGATGAATAACATTGAAATGACGTCTGTTCCTTTCGCTTTCTTGGGTTCTTGGGAGTGTTATTTCTACCGACATAAACCGGACGATACAATCATACAGTGCGGTCGCAAAGCTATTGTAGTCACCACCAATGACTTACCTAGCAGAGTCTTTCCTAAATATTTTTAGTTATTTATTGCGATTCCAAAGAGTTCATTGAAAGATACTATTGATTGTTCTCCAACGTAAATTTAGAGTCACTGTACTTCTGTGTCCTTCTGTGAATTCAGTTAACGAATTTCGGTATCGGTATAATTCATTATCCGATGCCGACAATGAATCACGCATGAAAAATCAGGCATAATTGGTGGCGCGCCAGTCAAGGCTGGACCAAAGTTCGACAAAAGCCATCGTCAAGCTTTCTATGCGACTCTGATTCATCTGTCACATCATCCCTATATAACTCACATCCCCCATGAATTTAATATCTCAATCAAATGGGTAACAGTTTTTCTACGAAACAAATCCCCGACCTTTCGACCTTTCGGGTAAGGTAATTAACATATTGCGCTTTCGTTCTGACCCAAGTTAATGGAGTATAAGCTAAAATCTCTTAATTCCTCAATTTGCTCAACTTGAATGCATAGACTGCTATTGTGACCCTTTCGACTTGCTTTTACCTGGCGCAAAACAATGCGAGAGTTATTCTGGCTTGCAGAAACGAAACGAAGGTACGTTCATAATTCGGAGCAGTTCAAACGGTCGGGGCAGTTCAAACTGAAGCAATATTGATATTGACTGCTTTTATTTTGGCGTAATGATGCGAATGTTTGTTACAAAGGCACAAACTGCAATTGAAATTATTAGAAAACGACTCATTGAGTCCGGGAGATCACAAGCGGAGGCGGATTCGGCCAAGCTGGAATTTTTACAACTGGATTTGACGGATCTCAACAGTTGTGTAAAAGCTGCAGAGAATGCTTTAGCCGGAAATAGTATCGGAAAAGTTGATAATTTGGACATTTTGATTAATAATGCTGGAATTATGACAACTCCGTATGAATTAACTAAGCAGGGTGTGGAGTCACAATGGGGAACTAATCACTTGGTATGCATGAATTTTGCAAACCATGTATATATACGTTTTAATGATATTGATGGCTGGTTTATTAGGGCCACTTCGTGTGGACGATGTTACTTCTTCCCGTCATTCCCGAGAAAGGAAGAATTGTTAATTTATCTTCAATCGCTCACCGCCAATCATACAAGTCCAAATTATGCACCCTACAGCAAATCTTACCAGAAGCTGAAGAAACCAAAGACGGGCGAAAGAAAGAAGCCGAAAGAATTTACTCCCCTGTTTACGCCTACGGGCATTCTAAGCTAAGCAACATACTTTTTTCAAATTGGTTGGCTGCTAAACGCCCAGACCTATTGGTGATGAGTTTACATCCTGGAGTCATTGCCACGGAACTTTACCGAAATATAGGACGATATTACGGAAGTGTCGTACAAATGATTTATGAGACACTGGTGCGATTTTTCCGTCCGTATATTCCTTCTTTGCTTCAAATTTTCCCAATACCGTCTGACGGTTGACAATTCATTTTTTGCAGTGAAAAATGCCGATAAGGGCTGTATCACGACGCTGTACGCAGCTACATCCCCGGATATTGAGACGAAACATTACAGTGGGAAATATTTAGTTCCTCAAGGTAAACTTGGTAGTGCAATTTCTGCTGCCGGCGATGTGAAGTTACAAGAAGGATTGTGGGAATTGAGTCTGGAAATCGTTAAACGAAAGCTTGGCGAAGAAATGGTAAATAGAATCAAGAAGAATGCTGGAGTATTGTGAATTTCAACGTATGGAAGATAGTCTATTGATCTGTAACAAATATATTTATGAACTTTAATGCATTCCCCTGTGGATGGCAATGGATGACATTGAAATGACGTCTGTCCCTTCCGCAATCTTACTACAGAGAGGAGCTAAACAGTCACTTCACTAAACTGTTACTTCTACCGACATGAACCGGCGGATACAATCGTGACAGGGCGGTAGCGAAGAAATTGAAACTACCACCATATGACTTATCTGGCAGGGCTTAAATATTTTTAGTTACTTACTACGATTTCAAACGTTCATTGAAAGATACTATTGATTGTTCTCCCATATTATTCGTCTATTCCTAAGCGTGATCGGAGAAACCCCGGCATTCTGTTGATGCTTATAATACTAGGAAATCATACCGTTGCCTGCTAGATAAAATAGATTTTCATGCATACATATTGTGCCGAAAGCTTATTGACGGCTATTGCTCGCATTTCTTCAACGCTTCTAATGACGTTTGGTTCAGGAATTTCAGGTTATTGATTTTTGCTCGTTAAAATGAATTAAATGGACGTAATTAAGAGTAGGCTAGAAATAATAAAATAACGTCACTGCTGAAAGTAAGCAAATGTTGATGTCCGATCTCAACAATTATTCTCCTGAAATTCTGGGTCAAAATTGAGCTTACAATCAAGTCCGCCACCCATAATATGGCGCGAATGCAGACTGAAATGACCGATTTTTGTGCACTTCATTCCTATATAAATTTCTTCATCCGTGATAACAGTAACTAACAAAAATGGGAAACAGCTTTTCTGCTAAACAAATTCCCGACCTTTCGGGTAAGGTAATGCATCGCCTTTCTGTTCTCGTCCAAGCTCATGCAATATTAGCTAAAGTTTTCTTAATTCGTCAATTTTTTCTATTGAATCTATAGACTGCTATTGTGACTGGTGCTAATACCGGTATTGGTCTATCGACTTGTTTCTATCTCGCCGAAAAGAATGCGAGAGTTATCCTCGCTTGTAGAAATGAAGTGAAGGTATGTGCATTGCACCTTGTTAGTTCAAACTGAGATTTAGATTTGATCTAATGAAGTATTTGGGACGTGGGACGACATGTCACTTTATGTGTTACATAGGCAAAAGCTGCTATTGACACAATTAAAAACCGCTTAATGTCGTCCGGAAAATCACAAGCAGAAGTGGATACCGCCAAATTGGAATTTTTACAACTCAATTTGTCGGATTTGAACAGTTGTGTGAAAGCCGCCGAAGATGCGTTGGCGGGGAATGGAATAGAGAAAGTGAAGACCTTGGATATTTTGATTAATAATGCTGGTATTATGACGACTCCATACGAGTTAACTAAACAAGGTGTGGAGTCACAATGGGGAACCAACCACCTGGTATGTCGGATATGACCTTATCAATCAAACATCAATGAAAATTACATGTTACTTATATTGTTTTTTCGACTAGGGTCACTTTGTGTGGACCATGCTGCTTCTACCCGTTATGTCTGGAAAGGGGAGGATTGTCAATTTGTCTTCAGAAGGTCATCGACTTTCATACGGCTCTGAGTTATGCACTCTACAACAAGTCTTACCAGAGGCCGAAGAGACTCAAGAGGGACAAAAGAAAGAAGCCGAAAGAATCTACTCCCCGGTTTATGCCTATGGACATTCTAAGCTAAGCAATGTACTATTTTCTAACTGGCTGGCCAGGAAAAGGCCAAATTTGTTCGTCATGAGTTTACACCCTGGTATTATCGCTACCGAGCTAGGAAGAAGTATTGGAAAAACATATGGAATTATCATACAAAAGATTTACGACATTTTTTCGCCATACGTTTGTTAGTACACTTATCCTCCTCTCTTTCTTGCGTCTCCATAGTAGTGATCTAACTGTTAACTTTGCATCCATTCTTCCAGTGAAAACCGCCGATCAAGGTTGCATCACTACACTTTATGCTGCCACTTCCCCTGACATCGAGATAAACAATTACAGTGGCAAATACCTAGTACCTCAAGGTAAACTTGGTAGTGCACTTTCCGCTGCCGGCGATCTAAAATTGCAAGACAAATTATGGGAATTGAGTCTGGAAATCGTTAAACGAAAGCTTGGTAATGATATGGTAAATAGAATTAAGAAAAATGCAGGAGTAGTATGAATTTTATTATTTATCTTTAACAAATGTTGGATATTATTATAATCCGTAAAAATGAATGTTGAACTCTAAATGCAACAACGTTCGGAGGAAGGGGATGTCATCAAAGATGTCTGTTCTCCGGATTTACAATTCATAGAAATATTCATCGGCTCAAACCAACAGATAATGTCTCATGATCTATTCATTTTGATTTTCATACGACACGTAAATTAAGTGTCACCTTACTTCCGAGTAACTGTTTTTCCGAACCAAGTTGGCGGATTTCGGAAAAACTGTTAATGCCTAAATGTTTTCAACAAAATTCCGTACTCCACAATCATCACTTTGTTCAACGAGCTACTAGGCGCCGACAAAGTAAACTTCAGTATCCGATGTCGACAATGAATCAGATGTGTGGGCATGAAAAGTCAAGCATAATTTGGTAGCGTGCCTATCAAGCGTGGACCAAAATGCGACAAAAGCCACCATTAAGCTTTTAATACGACTCTTGATTCCCCCGCCAGTTCATCCCTATATAAACCACAGCTTCCATGAGTTTAATAGATGAAAAAAATGGGTAACAGTTTTTCTACCAAGCAAATCCCC